>CM022478.1:3810297-3979153 GCA_011952105.1 Coreoperca whiteheadi | reverse complement strand
AAGGCTAATGAGCGTGGGCGAGGCCGCGGGAAGGATTTATTCATTTTTCTGTGTCATATTGGCCAGAATGATATAGTAAAGTTTCTTTTTTTTTTTAAAAAAAAAAAAAAAAAAAAAGGTCAGATTTGATCCAATGTGGATTTTCTTGTACTCACCTCCCTCCAAAATGTTATAAATCTCTTCTAGTGAGGGTAATTCACAAAGCAGAATAAAAAATAATAATAAATAATTAAGAAGCACTAATAGATGAATGATATTTATAAAAGATGAACTGTTACAAACTACATTTGTGAACATTTCCCCCAGGCTGCACCCACATATCTTATCGTTTCCACTTATTGTTCACTGCACCTCCAGCCACTGAGCAGAACTGCCCTGTAACGGAGGAGTACCTTGAGGAAGATCTTGGACTTTCCCATCTGCCAGTCGTCGTCTCTGCCGAGCACTGCCTCAGCGATCCTCTGACAGGTTCCCCTCAGGTCCTCCTGGTGGGCGAGAGACACAACAACAGAACGAGAGAGAGAGTGAACAACATGCCGTCACCTCGTCTCACAAACATTCACTTCAAAAGCAGACGACGAGTCTACAGCCAGCTAGCAGCTCCGTGGAACACGTCAGGTGATATTTTAGAGATTTATATCGTCAACAGACCCCATAAAAAAGTCTAAACCAACAATGAATGTATCTACTAACAAGTACTGTGTGTGTGTGTATCACAGCCTGATGTATCTTCTTCCTCTGAGCCACAGAGCTGGTGTCCACAAACTATTAAAAACACATCAGTGAGCCACATGTTCCTTCATCACCATGAAGACACACACACACACACACACACACACACACACACACAGGCTGAGGGAGGGAGCAAACCATAACATGCGGGGGTCCAAGGAAAACAGGCCGCTGTTGGATTGTGGGAAAAACTGCATGGAGACCAAACACAGTGTCACACATGTGGTGCCATGTGATTGACCGCAGGCATCAGAAAACACTATCATAACAAGCACACACCAACACAGACACACACTCTGTTTCCGGGCTGGTTTTGCCCCATTTTGGTGATTAAATCCTGTTAAAAGTATACTGGTGTCGTAATCTGTTCTCTAACCTATTCTCCCCATCATCTGTGACAGGGTGACGGAGGTCATTCTTGGCGGCTTGACGGACGAGTCGGTCCACTGGAGTCGACGTCTGGAGACGCTTTGGACTCGCTGTCACTCAGCGTGAATTTATTTCCTCTTCTGGCAGCAGAACGTGCTACACGAAGCCTCAGAAGCTCCTGCAGCTTTAACTGCGCTGCCGAGGCAGCTTTAGGGCTGACTAGCTCTAAAAGACTCACTTTAAACTGACCTGAAGGAACAACCCATGAAGCAACACTCTCCGTGGTACTCGGGTTACTCTCTCCAGGTGGTGGGATGTAACTTACTGCACTTAAGTCCATATTTCAGGTACTTGTACTTTACTCGAGTATTTCTATTTCATGCTACTTTATACTTCTACTCCGAAGCAAGTATTGTACTTCTTACTCCACTACATGTGTCTCTACTACTGTAGTTACTTGGCCAATTACCATTTTTCATCCCCTTCCTGTCCAGTGAAAACCCCGTACCTCCACGTGTGTTGATTGTGAACGTTTGTGATAAACTGCAGGATGAAGCGTTTCCTTCATGTGTTGAGAAACTTCTCCTCCTCCTTAAGCTGAATACATTATTTAAACCCCCCTCGGATCAGCTGGAAAACGCGTCGCCACAAAGCTGACAGCTGTTTTCTCTGAGCTCACGAAAAGTGGACTTTTTAGACACACGTGGTTCTCACAGGGCAGCGACGCCACAAACACATGTAGCTCTTTTAGACCATGATGCATTGCTGTAGATTAAACTATCCAACAGTATATAAAGCAGTTAAAATGAGCTCAACCGTTAACGTCTACAGCAGTAAAACGAAACACACACATTAATGCAGCGGCGATATTAATCCAGAAACGTCAGATATAATAATACTAAAACACTGACCGGGAACATTTTACTGCACAGTGAGGACTTCTTACATACTTTTACTTGAGTCAGGTTTTGAATGCAGGACTTCTACTTGCGGTGGAGTATTTTCACGGCACTTTTACTTAAGTGAAGGATCTGAAGACGTCTTCCACCGCTGCTCTCTCCATTCAACAACTAGATCTGACGTTGTGAACACGCAATTTTTTCCCCCAAGCATAATTTCCAAAAGAAAGACAAACAACTGTTCACTCGCACACACACACACCTGTAGCTACACTCTACCTGTTTGTACGCCGGTTTGACTCCAGGCATGAGCACCCGGTAGCGGTCGACAAACTCCACGAAGGTGTAGCGGATGGGGTATCCTGCGCGGCGGATGCGAATGGTCTCCATCATACCCGAGTACCTCAGCTGACGCACACACAGCTCCCTGTCAAACAGCTACAGAGACAAACACGAGGGCTGTGACAGGAAGCGAGCGTTTCAGGTTAAACGTGCGGAAATTGGCCGTTTGCTGACCTCCTGATTGCACCCTCCACAACAAGGTGATGCACCTCAGGTGTTTGCTCAAAATGGATTTTGGTCGTTTATGCTGAAACTATTTAAAAAGCTTGAAGGTCATCATCCTGAACTCCTAGTTAGGAGGCGTTTAAATTAAAAGCCAGAGCTTTAAAAGGGCCAACATTCTCTGAAACTGCCTTTGTCTTTCATATTTGAGTAGATTTTATTTGTCACGCACGTTTGTTTTCCCAAATCACCTGTTTTGATTAAGTTAAATAACATGATCCACGGACTCCAAGACGTGTTTTTATCCCTGTTCAAATTGAATTTTTTTGTTTTCATTAATAGTAATTAAAAATGTTCACAGACGTTATCGGTGAGAAAACACCGCATCTAATCAGCTGCAACGAAACCGGACAGTATTCATTCCAGAGCTTTTACTTCTCACGGAGGAAGTGATTCAAGTCAAAATAAACGTTAAGCTTCATCAGTTTTATTTTAGTTTAAGATAATCTCCCGTTCGACTCGTGCTCATCTTGTGTTTGTAAATTCATATTCATTTCTCTTTTCCCGCATTTTGTGACACTCGAGCCTGGATTTCAAAACAAATGAGCATTTTGCCGCCTCGCTGCTGGGTTGGGCAAAATAACAAAAAGACGCACAACATGTAGAGGACTTCATTTCAACACCTAATGAAAACGCAGCTTTAACACAAACGTGGGTCGGATTAACACTTTCCAACCCCTTAAATGCGGTTACTCTCCCCGTTAGTTTGGCACGCAGTGTGTTGTCGTCACTTTCCAGACTGTTTGCTTTGACATATGAATTGATAACTGACATTCAACCTAATTTAACTTTCCTCTGTAGTGGAGCGGTCATTAGGCAACTTAAGAATTAGACTCTGTTTTTATATGTGTTCACCCAACATAATTCGTTTTTAAAAAACACCATTTAATCAGCCAAACCTGCTGAGAAATGATCTGCTGGCTGCACAGTCAGTCTACCAGACACCAAGAGCTTTTGACCCTCTATTGCACCGCTTGTCGGCTAAATCCCTACCAGGTCAACTTATTCGGTTTGTGTTGCATTCTGTCTGAAACCCAGAGAGCCGATACTCACCATGGGCTTCTTGTATTCGTTGGGTTTGATGCAGCGAACGAAGAAAGGCTGACAGACGCTCAGCGTCCTCATCAGCAGCTCCAGGGATCTCTTAAACTGACTGCTGAGGGTGGGCGAGCGCTTCCTGGTCTCTGCCCCCTAAACACACACACACAGAGAGAGAGAGAGTCACATGCACACACACACACACACACACACACACACACAAAGTGAGACAGCGTAGAAAGTGTCAGGGCCAGAAACAATGCGGACTCCGTTTTCTCTTCCTGAGCTCTGACACTAACCCTTTTTCCTCTTTCGGTCTCTAAACATAGAAGCCTTTTGTCCGGCTGACATCAGCAGGTTCAGAGCTAAATGCCAATCAAAGGTGAAGCCAGGGGCAGGAAACTATGTGCAGAGGATGCTAGCTGCAAACTATTAGTCGATTAATTGACTAGTCAATCCACGGAAAAGGTTTGCTGGCTCCAGCTTCTCAGGTGGGAGGATTTGATGCTTTCCTTCATCATGTAAAGTTAGTTATGATAGTAAAACTTTAATATCTTTGGGGCAAATAAAACAAAAAATGAGATATACATCTCTTAGGTTGTGCAAAATTATTTTGATCATTTTTATTTTTTTTATTATTTTTTTACATTCTATAGACATATAAACGACTGATGCAGAATAAATCGATAATGAAAAGTCAGTTGCAGCTGACTTAACATCTTTTACCAGAAGGAGCCAACTTTATCTTACAGGTATAAAAGATAAACATGGCTTTTGTAGTGCCAAGAGGAGATTTTATGGATGTTTTAAAGTTCTGAAGGTTTAAGAAAAGTACATATAACGTTTGAGAAATGCGTTAATCTTACCCGGAGTTAGATGAGAAGAGGAGCCGGTTTCGTGCGGGAGCTAATGTTAGCTTAGTGACGTGTTTAGCCTAGCTTAGCACAAACACTGGAAACAGCTAGCCTCGCTCCATCACAAGTTGCCTTGTTTACTCCATATAGGCCTGTGTGTGTGTATTTAACACGTGAAGAAATACGACTTAACGCGAGTGCTGGAGCTCTTTGTGGCCCAACAACAGCTGTGCCAGAAGACGCTAGCTAGCTCGGTGTCGCACCGGTTTCTGTTACCGTTAAAATCTGTGACCTGATAGGCGTTTCCCCCCTCACCCGACCCTTACCGGTTATCTCTGCCATGCCCAACCTTAACGTGACCCCAAGGGGATTCTATCAAGACTGAACCTCAAAGTGTAACGTTAACTTCGGCATAGCATTATAGTAAACAAACCTCAAGCCAACAGCGCGATTATTGTTTTAGTCAAAGTTAGCAGACGTATTTCATAGTAAGAAACCTTCCTACAGTTCAACGCATTAGAATAAAAATCCGCGCTGTCGTTGTTTTATTTTGTTGTGGAGGTCTTTGCCGGAAACGTTGGTATGGCGTCATGTCTGTCTTTACACTACTGAAGCTTAACCACGTGTGTTGTTATTAATATCGACGTGTACAAGCCACTATTGGTGTAACTATTACAAACAACATAAGTAACATTAGTATTAGTAAATGTTTTGTTATTACAGAGTTGTTTTAAAAACAGTTTTCCGGCGCGCGGCGCATAGACTGTGTAACGTGCGGAGACGGGGTTCTTTTATAATCACGAGTATTTACCGCCCTCTAGCGGCCACAGGTAAGAACTACATCAAGCGATACGTGAAGTTAGACATGATAACAACACTGCTGACTCTTCCTGTCAATGACTTCAAAATAAACCTGTGGCCAAAGTGAAACAATCTGAAGTAATTGTTCTCTAGTAGCGAACATTTTTATATCGTATTAGCAATACGTAAGAGTGCACATTTTAAATCACAGGAGCCGCGATTTTAGTCACACCAAGAGTCTTAACAAGCTGTGTCAAGTGATAAAATAAACAATAATTTCTGTTAATTTATTGCCGATTTTTTTCAGGTGGGTCGCGGATTTATTTTGAAAGGTTTTGCCGGAAGTGTCATCATTGTTATCATGTCTAACCTGACGTATCACCTTGATGTAGTTCCCCACCGTGACCACTGGAGGGCAGTAAACACTCATGATTCTGCATAGAGTAATTTCAAAATTCAGGTACTTCAAGATATGTCACGTTAGACACGATAACAAAGAAACACTTCCGGTCAATACTTTCCAAATAAATCTAAGTGTCTAAACTGATGCAATGAGAAACCACCAGAAACATGTATTTCCATATAAAGCTGATCTGATTTTTGTTTAATATAGCAATCATGAAAACAAAGCGCTTTACATGGTTGAACCAGGACTAAAAGATATCAGGACTGCAACGAGGCTAATAAAATCACAGACTATTAAAAATAATACAAGCATAAAATTGACTAACATGCAAATAACAATAAGATCAGCAAAATAAGAAAATCTGTTACGAAACAGATGAAACCGTGTGCTTTCTGAGAAACACCATTAGATGTCAGAGCAATGTGACATTTGTTTTGGGAGGAAAGGCATTAATATGCAGCATGTTGCCCTGACATGCTTTGAAAGGTCGACACAGTGTTGAGTAGTCTGCTTCTAGCGTAACGGCACCAGTTTTAGGGTATAAACCTCACTCAAAGTGATCCACTGGCCCCAGACAAGTACAGAATTGGGAAAAGATATACTTTTATCCAACTGACACTAAATCTTATTTAACTCTAATCTGATCCCGATATGTTGCTTGTTCACCCTGCTGCCGTCCGTCAAGAGACGCAGAAGAATCCGCTGTCGTACCATCAGACTACAGAGCAGCTTCTTCCGTCCGGCTCTGAGACCCCTAATTTCATCCTCAGCACTCCACCATGTAAAATAGTTCCTATGACTTAGTATGTGACGGTTGATATGAGCTTGGACTCATGCCATTGTAATGCGAGCAAAAAGTCAAGACGGGAAAGATGAAGAGATGAATAGATGGAGGGTGTGTGGAGGGACGGGGATGTAAATTCTTAATTTTTTACCTTGGGAAGAGTTGTGGCAGGGAGGCCTACTGAACTACCAGGAGCATAACCACACAGAAACTGGCAAGAAGCAGCGCGCAGGCGTGACAGTGCGCGCACACACACACACACACACACACACAAACACGCACACACAGAGGGAAGACAAAGAAGACAGCGAAGTCAGCTTCGAGCTGGACATTACTGAGAAACATGCAGAAGAAGAAAAGCTTGAACAGGTGGAGACTATAAACTGGAGGGTCCTGTGGCTCCACTTTGATCCACGGATAAAGATAAACCCTGTGATCTCTCTTTTTTAGTTAGATTTTTAACATTTTGTTTAAAAGTCAACCGTTAAACTTTGATTTTTAACAATAACGCTGCTGCATTTGTGTTTCATTCATCCCTCGAATATTGGAATGAAAAAGTACATTTGCTCTGTGCACCAATTTTTAATTTGTGTCAATGTCACTGAATTTATCACATCAGCAAAAACTTTACTTAAACACGGGATCTGTGGCTGTGAACTCGGAATGAGACGACGCAGAGCAGAGAAAACTACAATTATGGCCAGTGAACTGTATATGTAGATAGATAGATTACCATAGCGACATCAGCCTGGAAGATTTGTTTGACGAACTTGTTCTTGGAGGAGTGAACCAGCTGGATGATGTCACCGTATAAAGTGTCTCTGTTCTTCTCGAGGAAGCCTGCAGGAAACGCGCACACACACACACATATAAACACACACCAACACGCACATAAACACTGCGTTACAGCGTGCGCATAAGCAACAAACACATCAACACACAGTAAAACTAAACAAATATAAAGTGTTCTGCATCATCGACTATTTTAGCAAAAATGCAACGAAACAGCCACAATGTGATGACAGAAGGAAACGCGTCAAACCGGCTTCGTTAAATATCTCTGGACCTTTTCAGTTCGTGCAGTAATGGAGCAACATTGTCATTCTGTTGTGATGCAGGGCCTCTGACCTCTCGTTTCGTAGTACACCACTCCAGCAAAGTGCTGGATGCCAAACTGAGTCTCGTGGTTGTTCTTTGGAGGGATGTAGTACGTGTTGAGTTTGTGCTGAAAGTTCAGCTTGTTCAGCATGGTGCTGTCCGTGCCCTGCGGGACACACACAGGCCAACAGAAACAAACAGTCACGTGGATCTGGTTTGCTTACTGAAAGCCTCCGAAGACTTGGTTTCAAATCTTTCAACCTTTTCGGATTCTTTGTGTTGTTTTCCTGCAGAAAGGTAACGCTGGCATATCATCACCTGTTAAGCTGATGGACTTAGAACCTGTAAGAAACAGTTGTTTAGCAGTTACGGAAGCAACGTGATCATTCGTTATGGCCACCTGATGAATGCGAGTCCAATCTTCCCCTCTCTTTTAGCTCTGCGTCTGGTCTCCGCCACCTCCCGGGGGAAATATCGGGCTCTTTAGCTGCTAAACGCACCACTGTGTTCACCTGCTGGTCTCTAACTGTGTCTGCCTGCTGTTTGCTGCTGAGCATGTTGTGTATGGTGGGTTTCACATTGTCATTTCATATGTTGTTATAAAAATATTGATTATAGGTGCTTTAAGTCCTGCTCTATACCAATAAATATTCATGACTAAATTACAGTCAGAGTCAGACACTACCTGTCTGCTCGGTTGCTAACCAGGCGACGGTGGATGATGATAGTTGACCAGTTGCAAACCCCATTGTGTTGACAGTGTTGACCTTCGAGGGAACGGAGACCAGCGGAGGGAGGTTATCATACTAGCTGCGCCCCACCATCCACCATCCGAGTGTGCGTACCTTGGGGAACTTGCTCTCCTCGTCGATGAGCGAGATGATGTTCATGGGTTTGATGGCGATCATGTCCAGAGCGTCCTGGTTGTCGGTGAACTCGATGTGCTGCCAGTTGATGTGCTCCAGGTTGTACTCCTCCTGCTCCAGCTTGAAGACGTGACGGACGAAGAACTGCTGCAGGTTCTCGTTGGCGAAGTTGATGCACAGCTGCTCGAAGCTGCAGGGAGGAGGGCGAGACGGGATGACCAAAGACTTTCGCTCTCAGCTGATGCGCTTCAAGAAGTTTCAGTCTAAGATTGCATGTATTAAATTGTATAATAATAATAATAAACTTTATTAATGGAGCTCTTATCAAAGTGCTTCACAGAGAGATGAATAAAATACCACAGTGAATGATAAAACACATGAGGGGCACAAACAAAATAAGAGATAACAACAATAAATTAAAAACCAATAAAATAAACAGGTGCTTTCTGTCCCCCTTTGTTTTCAGCCTGGACTCAGGATGAGACAGAAGACCCCTGCCCGAAGATCTCAGACTACGTAAAGGTTCATAAGGGATTAAGAAGGTCTAAAATATAACCTGGAGCTCTTAAAATCAATCCTAAAACAAACAGGGAGCTGATGTAAAGAGGCTAAAACTGGTGTGATGTGATCGTACCTGGTTAAAAGCCAAACAGCGGAGTTTATTAGTATTTGTTTTGTGATATGTTGGGGCCCAATAACAAGGTATACTGTACATAATATACTGGCTACAGTGTGTGTATGTGTGTGTGTGTGCGTGTGTGTGTGTTGTACCTGTTGACAGTGAAGTTCTCAAAGCCGAAGATGTCCAGCAGTCCGATGGAGCGTCTGAGACCTTTGGGTAGTGAGGACGCAGGCTTGTAAATGGCTGCGTTGATCTTCTCCACGATCCACACGAACAAACGGCCGTAGATTCCCTGTGCGCGCACACACACACACACACACACACACACACACACTCACCAGTCAAGTCAACATTCAACACTGACATGAATCACAATACTACCAATGGTTTTTGACACTATTCCTCTGATATAACAGGTAGCGATAATGCGTTCAGAAACGCAGCGATGCGCCAGCAAAGACAGGGAAAAAGAAGAATGCTAGCTAATAAACGTGGATGTAAACAAAGCAGCAAAAATACTCACAATATCGACTTTGCAAGTGTTTTATGAGGAAGGAAATGCATTGAACACCTCTGTTAGAGCTTACACCATGTGTGCAAGAAAACGTCCTGTTCTGAGTCTTAGTTTTGGGCTGATGTTCAAGGCCATACATGATAACATGTTGAATAACAAAGATGAATAAAAGACAGTTTGAAAGATTTATTGCTCTACCTTAACAAAAGCGTCCCGTACATCCAGAGCTTGTTGCATGCTGAGCGGCGTGGAGACGGTCTCTCCTCTGGTGATCAGAGTGCGGCTGGTCAGACAGTTCATCAGATCCTTGCCGTCCACCTGAACACGCAAACACACAAACACAGGCGTTCAGTTTCCTCCCCTCCAGACTCATCCACTAGAAGTCACACCAAAAGGAAACATACCATTTCCGGTTATTCATTATTGTAAAGGTACACACATCAAATGGTTAGCCATTAGAATACCTGACCTGAATGCTTTCAAAGGTTTGGATTTCCATGGTGCTGAACGGTGATCAGGGCCATGGATGGATTACCAACTGGCCCTAAAGGGTTCGGGCCCAGAGGCCCTGAATCACAGCCTCTGTTTGAAGAGACTGCTATTAATGTGTCTCATTGGAAAGTGAAAAAGCTAAAAGTACGGATGTCCTGTTTTTATTTGATTTTATTTGGGTTTTTTTTAGTCCTTTTAAAGGTCTGACACGATATTTATTTTAGCTTATTTGGCTCTTCATAACACAGCTGCACAGTGCATGCTTAATCAAGCAGCTTAAGTACGTTTAAACCTGCACCGATCGGTCTATGGCAGGATTTAGACAACCTCTGTTCTTCTGCTGCGTGAACAAAATACTGAGGTTCAGGTGCAGTTTTAGACCGACAGCAGAGCGGTGGCTCAGCTGCAAAACGACGCTTACAGAGAAGCAAAATGTCCTCGAGTGATTCGGGCGGGAGAGGGGGGGCTGGTAGGTAAGAGCGGGAACCTTTTATGCGTCCGTGCCCATTGGGGCTTGTCGTGTCATAACCCGTCAATTATTTATATATGGATCATCCTGCCATTACTGAAACAGATTACCAGCTGTTGTGTGTGTGTGTGTGTCACCTCCAGCAGCGTGGCAGCAGTCGTGAGGTGAGGGCTGCGAACAACCTCGCAGGCATCCAGGTTGTCGTAGGTACGAGCTGCAGGGTCAAAGGTCAGAGAGTATATAATATATGAATGGGACGCACAAATAAAAAAAAGACGAATCTTTTTAAAAGAAGGTGCTGAATGTAAAAAAGGTTGAAATGCGCAAAAGAGGTAAAAACACAACACCTATCTAACTACAAAGCTTGTCAAGTGGTTCTCTCAGTGTCAGACTCTGGAGAAACATTAAGTCAAACAAACAACAACAAAACACTTAAATAAATCAAGCAAATAACAAATTATGCTAAAATTGGTTAGTGTGTTTTCCATAATAATGGTACTATAACAAGAACTAGAAATGTGTTGTAAACCTCTGTATTGTAACCCTATTTAAAATAATTTTTCCTTTATAGATACCTGATGTTGTATTTGCATCTACTACAAGGAGAACTGTGCTTTACTATTTTTGACTAATGTTCAGCTTTGTTTTAGGACAACATTAACTGTAAATTAAAATACAGATTAAAGGATATTATTTGTAAATCTATCATTAAACCTTTTTTCCAGCCGTCAATGGTGTCTGCAAGTATTCGTTTCGGGCGGCACACAACCTCCAGCAATAAGGTAGGGCAGCCTGTATGTAGCTTGAGAGGCAAGACCCCCCCCCAGCAATGCACCCGCTGCACCACTTGCAGCTGCAATGCTTTGAGAGCGTAAGAACAATGTTCAGAGAGGGTCGGTAGGAAAATCAGCCTGAAACTATAAAAGTGAGGGGGACACACGTATTTGGAAAGGTCTTTTAAAATGTTACCTTCATATCGGAGGTTTCCCATGTGTAATATAGCAGCCAGCAGTTTAGAAATCTCCCAGTTCTCTTTGGCTGTGAACATTAGTACCTGCAGAACAGAAAAATGTATTTATTTAAGAGGATCCACTTTTCCTGAGTATTATTTAATCAGTTAAAGACTTTTAAGTAGCAGTAGTAGTTTTTGTACAATAATCAGGGTGTGGTTTTAATTAGTACCTTCATGGCAGAGTGGATGTTGGAGAACTCTTTCATGTCGTCTCGGCCATCACACACTGTACAGTTACCCTGCCGAGAAAGATAGATGATTGAGAGATGAGGTAGAGAAATGGACACAATTTTAAAAGAAAAAACCCACCCAGTCAAATATTAAATATGAAATCAATTTGTCAAGGCTAATACATTCTAGGAGTATTTTGTCCTTTTATATTTCAGTGAAAGGAGCCCTTCCTGTATGAGTATAAAGGACAAGATTATAACAAGTGGCATTAACAGCTGATGTTTCACATCCCTGAAACCTTTTCTTATATCAAACTCGTATTATAGCTGGTGGAAGTATCTCGGCTTCTTATCCCATCATCTCTGTTATGTCAGTTTGTTAGGGTGATGTTTCCCTGCTTTAAAGGGAAACATCACCAAACATCATTGTGCACCACCTGAGTGGCAGGATGTCCCAACAATTGTCCAGACTAAAGTGACCGTTCACTAACTGCAAACGTGCAGCAGCTAACAGGTTGATAATGACATGACTGACACAGCTTCCACACATTACTCACCATGGTCAGGTAGGTGTAGTCGGTGGCCTTGCTAAGCCCCAGTTTCTTCTTCTCATCTGCAGTCATGCCCTTCAGCATGCAATAGAAGATGTGGTAGTTCCTCTCATCATAGGCCTGCAGAGAGAGAGAAGAAGAAAAACAAAGGTTGCATCATCACATCAAATCAAACATTCAATTCACATTGTACAGCAGCACAGAGACAGGCTGACGGGTAGGAAAACAGATAAATAACTATAGTAACTAAATAACTATTACTGTATCCTGTCATGAAATAAAATGCTGAACAAGTGAAGATACTTTTGTTTGGTGGCACTAGATGGACCAGACAATCCACACAGTGATTACACAGTAGGTTCTACATTTAAACCGAAAAATAAGCTGTCGGTTATTTTGCCATTTTGAAGAATTCCATGGTTATTTAAATGTCATTTTGTGCCGTACCTGTCGACAGACTCTGGACTTCTCCAGCAGGTATTGCTCTATCTTGGCTCCCTCTATGGCTCCTCTCTTGTTGAAATGGATGTCGATGTATTTCCCAAAACGAGACGAGTTGTCGTTGCGGATTGTTTTAGCGTTGCCGAAGGCTGCCGGAGAAACAGCAGTAACCAGTATGAATGCATGGAAACGTGCATATGAACCCAGCTGTGTGTGTGTGTGTGTGTACTTTTGTGTGTTTTCAAGAAGTTTCACATGGAAGAGCATTTTTTTCAAGAAAACCTAAATATTAATACCAGATAATACCAGACCTGCAAAAATGTATTTTGACATTTAGTGTTTCTGACACGGTTGAGGTTCGACACCCGTTTCCATTTTTTTATTGATGACTTTTTGTGGCGCTGTCCTCTATCCTTTCTTACTTCTGTGTAAATGTGTATGTTGTGGGCTTTCATCAGGTTTCATGACGGAGACGAAGAGCATGAGCTCTAGAGTGTAAATGATGAGTGGGAACGACAGGTAACATGCTTTTATCACCTGATCAGACACAAAGTGTACCTGTAAATATACTGCATGCACATAGGATCACTGGGTCCCACAGTCCAAGCCATATGGAGTCTTTTTAAAGGGCTACGTTCACGAAGTCGAAGCCCTTTGAAAGCACAGGGCAGAGCCACAGAGCGTGCCATCAAAATAAAAAACATGAAAAATTAATAAATGTCATTTCGATGGCAGTGGCAGGCTTAGAGTAGGGTGATTATATGAATTAAATATATTAATTAAATGTCGAGATAGTAACATGAGACTAGATATATTATCTGAGATTGCGGTAATTGTATTATTATAATACAGCTTACAGTTAAAGTAAAATCTCTGTATACATTTAGTATGTCACTTGTAACATGTTAGCATGTAAATACGCTTTTTTTAGACTTTGTAGACTTTTCTTTATTCACAGGGACACCTCAAGATTGTATGTGGGCATAGTAACAGATAAAAAACAAAAGAAACAGTAAGGGGACAGCGACACTTGTTGCTCAGTAATGGGCAAATACAATACAATAAAGAAGAAAATGAAAAGGAAATAAACATATAAACAAATAAACACATATACAAATGAGAAGAAAAACATACTACAGTAAATATACAGTAGCTACTTAAAAGCAACCATTATAATTTTAAGGGGGAAATGTTCTTAGTGTTTTAATCATTTTTAAACGTAATAGTGCTTGGATTAATCCTAAAGTTTTGTTTAATTAATCTGTTTGTCCCAGGGTCCAAACCAGGACAAACTAACATATAATGATAATCATCACCTTGATCTCCAGGCAAACCAAAAGTACGCGGTCTAAATACGGTGGCCCTGAGATGCAAAACAAACCACAACATTAGACAAAACGCATCAACAAAACCAAAAAACTGTCGTCTTTTGTTTGCTTGAGTCTGTGAAATGTTGTTGTGTTTTGTCCAGTGATGTTTCGCACCTCAAGGCCACCGTAGCCTTGTAACATTGTCACATAAATATCTCTTCTTCTGTGTGTATATTCAAGCCTATATAATGTGTGTGTGTGTGTGTGTGTGTGTTCCTACCTTCTAGTATAGGGTTGGCCTCCAGGACCTGCTGTTCTATCCAGGAGTGTTGACCGCTGATGGCTGCCAGGAACTGAAGGATCAGTTTGGTGCTTTCTGTCTTCCCTGCTCCGGACTCACCACTATTAAGTCACACACACACACACACACACACACACACACACACACACACACACACACACGCACGCACGCACACTGTATATATGCAGTAGTGAATTTGTGATTAAACACAATCCGGGGGAGGAAAGAGCAAAGATTTTACAAGGGCTGAGTGACTGAAGTTTTTGGTACCACTGTCAATATGCTACAAGACACCTTACTTTTGATTAACACATTTTTCCTAACAAAACCCTTTTGTCATACAACAAATTAACCTAACTTTTGAAATGCACCACTGTTCAAAACAAATCACCGCACTATTTAAGAACATATAAATCAAGAATCAGGAAACATCTACATGTGGTAAAAATAGATATTAAAAAGGAAATATATTGCATATTTAAACAGTATTTGGTCAGACCAAGCACTCTGGACCGACTTTCAGTACATGACTATTGTTGACATTTTGTGCTTCATACCCATTTTGATTTGTACATAAAGAAAATGTGATGTTCAACACCCTGCCCTAGGTTTAATTAAATCCTTCCTGACTAATGCGTAAATGTGTACACTACACTGCCTGTGTGCGTAATAATGTAACTGTGATTTCCAATGAGACTATTCAGACTGAGACTCAGCTGCAGTTTAGATAGATTCAGAGTGATTTGTGTGATCAGTGTTTTTCAGTCTGGGGGTCTAGCTCCCTGGGAGGAGGCCCCGGGAAGACCTACGTCACGCTGGAGGGACTATGTCTCTCGGCTGGCCTGGGAACACCTCGGTATTCCCCCCGGAAGAGCTGGAGGAAGTGTCTGGGGAGAGGGAAGTCTGGGCGTCTCTGCTTAGACTGCTGCCCCCGCGACCCGGCCCCGGATAAGAGGCAGAAGATGGATGGATGGGTCTGGCTCCTTTGCAGGAGGAGTGGGTGCCTTTTATGTGTCCGTGCCCATGGGGCCCATTGTGTCATAATCAGTCTGTCCTGCTGTTGGGTTTGTGTTCAATGACTTCCTGTTTTATTTTGAACATGTCTGTTCCTGTCAGGGGGTTGGGTTTAGTTTCTGTCAGTTCCTGTGTTATTTTGTAATTTGTCTGTTCCCTCATGTGTCTGTTAGTTTTGCTTCCTGTCTGTGATTGCCCTGATTGTTTCCACCTGTGTCATTTAGTTCACCTGTGTCTCTATGGCTCCCCTTCCTGAGTGTATTTAGTTTGTGGTGTTTCGCTGTCTCTGTGTCTTCATTACTCTGTTGGTTCTGTCCACCTGTCGGGTTTTGGATTCATGCCTGTATCCTGTTTTGCCACTTCTCTACCAGTACAAATAAATCACCACTCATGTCCTGCCACCTCCGTCTGCGTTTGGGTAGTGATGGGTGCTTGAAGCTTTGTTGAAGCTTTAACACAGTATTCAAAAAATGGTTCATTACTCGAGGCTTCAATGACACTGCGCTCGAGTAGGACATCTAATATACGTTTCCATTTCACTACACTACATGGTTGTATGGTTTCAAACTGACATAATAAAATGTAAAATAAATCTGAACTCATGTTAAAGACCATGTCTGTTTGTAGAAGTCTATAGCTATATACCACGTTTAGGGCTATGAATCATATTCTATCATTAATTGATGACGTAAATAACACTCAGTTGGTTCGGGATCGAACCCATGGTAATTTTCAGAAAATAACCCGTAGCCCTTGAGTTTCAAGACGAATCATAAGAGCCACCCATGCCACCGCTCAGCTGCCCAACAGGGCCGAAACAACCAGACCAGTGGCATAATGAACGCCACTAAATATCCCTGAACACAAGTGATTCACATGACAAATCGAACCATGCAGGTGATTCGAAACACTCAACTGCTTCAAACGTCACTAGTCACAAAACCAAACCACGCTTTGGCACAGCGGTTCCATACAACTGGTTCATGAGCTTGTGTCGGAGCCTCGGGTGTCAGAGACCCATCACTACGTTTGGGTCCTTTCCCTGTTTACCATCATTGTCTGATGCAGTCCATGAGTTTAGCAGGTACTTGATCATAAACCAAAGCATTTGCCAAACCAATGGTTTGACCTGATGATGGTGCAAGACGAAAAGTTTAAAGAAGAATGAGTAGGATTTGTCAGTTGCTGTTTGTAAACCCGCCAAAGTTGGCCCCTCTTTCCCGGCGACTGGGAGAGAGAGAGCAGGAGTGGTTAAGTTTTAAAGCAAAAAGTAACAGGGCCACACCTCCACACAACCGCGCGGGAAGGAGCCACATTGCCTGATTTTGCGTGAGCATGCAGCCGATGCAACGCTTTATCCTGCCTGCCTCTGCTCTTAGCTCAGCCGCGCCCTCGTTCAAACAGGCAGACCTGCAGCCCTTTATACAGCCATAGTCTCGCATAGCCCGAGCTGTCCCCACGCTACGTTTTAGCATCTGTGTCAGCGCTGGAGACACATCCAAGACGCTCAGAGTGCAGAGACGAGGGGAGGGACGGAGTCACCGATGTAACCTGGTTGCTACGTTTTTATGACATCCTGGCCTCACAGCCTGCGCCCCGTTATTGGCTGGGGGCTACACACCACTGCCCAGAGGTTGATGCCCAGAAACGTCCAGAACACAGCAAACTAATAGGAGAATACAGGCAGAGGGCAGTCTCTGCAGATACAAGACACAGCCTATTCAACTCTTTTAGTGGGTGATAAGTCATGCTTGAGAGGGGTTATTTTTGTATGAGTCTATACATTGTTTTTTTTAGGAAAATCCTACTCATTATGGCTTTAAGGGATCAAAACAGCCCACAAAGAAAGCGAGCATCTGCACTAAATTGCTCCAATCTCACATAGTGGAGATTTGGGTTGGCGCCACTTTTACCTGCAGTCTGAACTCTTTCCTACCTGATGATACAGCACTGGTCGCGGTTGTTCCTCTGCATGTTGAAGTAACAGTTGTCCGCAATGGCGAAGATGTGTGGCGGCATTTCGCCAATCTTTTTGTTGGTGTAGAGACGGATCTGGTCGGCCGTGTAGATGGGCAGCAGCTGGTAAGGGTTGACGGCCACCAGGATGGAGCCGGTGTATGTCTGCACACAGAGGAAAAGGATGAACTGACTTAGGGCTTTTTAAAGTCGATGTGTTGCTGATTACTTTAGACTGAAGCTGCTGTTAGCCTACAATTTTGAGGCAGTTTGAGCAATTTAATGCAAATGATCTGTAAGACATACTGGGCAGCAGGGACGGTGGAAGTATTACGATCCTTTCAGCTTGGGACAAACCTGAAGACTAGCTGAAGACCGGACACACCACATATAAAGATTGTTGCCACCGACTTGCAGATTTGACCATATATTATTGCTGATTATTATCACTGATGCTGAAACATTTCTACTACTCTGGCACTATCTACGAGAAAATAAAACTCAAGTATGATAGATCAGTATTAGTCATTTTGAATAAAAAAAAAAATGGCAGTAACACACACTCTAGCACATATATGTCAATGCCTACACAGGAATGTAACTATTCATTCACAAATAGACACATGCACACAATCTGTTTTGTTGCTTTTAGTCTAAATCTGTTTCATTCATTTGATTGTTTAGTTATTTTGACTGATCTGGGACAGGGGCTGCAAATTAGCTTCAGCTAGATGGCCAGTATGCAAAACACCTGGTGCATTACTTCTCCCTGTGTAACAATGTTTATTTGTATTGTCCCTGTGATCAAATACAGTAACAAATAAATAAATAAAAATAATTTGGGGAATTCTAGATGTACCGTTGATCAAACTCTTTTCTTTTTCCTGGGCCGAGGGCGTTCTGCCTGCCAGCTTCGAGTAGAGTCTACAGTTATGAGCAGTCTTTAAATGATTTTTTAGAATGAAAATCAGGTCAAATATAAAATCAAACGCGTGCCGAACACATCAGCTGGGGCTGGTGGAGGGAAGATGAGGTGACGCAGGTCTCGTAGCTCAGACGGTGAAGGATGACAATGAGAACGTATCAGTGTTCGCCACGGGGGAACGGACGGCCATGTTGGAAACAAATCAACACGCACCCAGGCTGCGGCGCTGAGCTTGGTTACCGCTAAGCCTGAGCGAATCCGTCTCATAAAGCATTCCGACTTGGGCTGCAGAAACACCTTCCTTAAAAACCTTTTAAGGAAATGAGCTCTTTTCCCCTCCATGCCCATTTAGTTTGGGCTTTGAGTCATGACACTGCGTTTTGTCCAGTGTGTCACGCTCAATGTAGCAAATCAATAATCACAAAAAGTAGACGCTTGTGCAGAGCAAAATAAAATGAAAGATGAGTTTCATTCCATAATGAGATGTCTATCATACTGGTGACACTTAGTCTGACTAAATAATACCCTACCGACTTTATTTACTAAATGTACTTTTATCATTTGTAAAATTTTGCAATGAAACCCATGATTTCTTTTCAATTTATGAGATGCAACAATGCTAACATGAAACATTCTAAACGTGTAACATACACATGCAGTTTACAGATACAGTTGAATAGGAAACATACTGCATGTTGTTGTTTTTGAGGCCGTGCTGATGTTGCATTAAAGGTGTGCAATACATGTATTAAGTGCATTATTCTCAGTTGAGGTCGGACGTCTCTCCAGCCATGCTTCATGCGCAGGACATGACTTACCCTGCCACCACAGTTTGTCTTCAGATGAAACAGGAAGAGGCGGGGAGGAAGAAGGATAGCGAGTTGGGAAAGAGAGAGAATGAAGAAGCAAGAAATGGAGATGAGAGCAGAAAAACAGCCAACATCAGGCGACGTCAGAGGTTGGATTAGTGCGATAATATTGTGATCAAATGCAATCTGTACGATTTTGACACATTTTTATGAAACGAATCCACCCAACAAGTTGAGAGGTCACCTAACACTATGGGCTCTACTATTAAGAAGAAGCCTGCCAGAATGTGGGTTGTATTGAAATAATTTATTAATGAAAACACTGGTGATCGTATGTCATTACTGAGACAATGTTTGTTGATTGCATGTTAATACCTGGTGGAAATGGCGTTGTGGTGTACTCACATACAAGAGTTTTCCTTGTTATTTGATGAGCAGGTTGTAGTTGTACAGTACAGTATCTAAGTACCAGTATGTAGCAGTAGTATTAGAACAGTACTGCAGTAATACTCACATAAATGAGTTTTTCTCTGTATCTGATGAGCAGGTTGCGGAGGATGCCAGCTTCGTTGAGGTCTCCCAGGCGGATCATGTCCTCCACACCGTGGATGGAGGTGGGATGCATTGGCTTGATGTTAGTGGCATTCTGGGGGGAGATCCAGTGCTCCTGGAGGGCGAGGGGACGTTATGGTGGGTTGTAGAGGAAAACAGAATCGCACTCCAACAGCTTGAGTTTTAGGACAAAATGGCAATTAACACAACCGTTTTATTATTCCAACATTCAGTTTGCATGTGTTGTCATGGTTTTCGCTTTGCGTTCTGTTATTTCCTGTTTTATTTTGGTAAGTGTTCTGCCTCGTGTGTCTTGTCAATGTTCTTCGTGTGTGGATTTCTTACCTGGGGTTTTTGGACTTCTGCTCAATTTATGGACATTGGATTTTTTGTCTCCCCCCTTTAAGGTTGTGTTTGCCTGCGTTTAAACTGATTTTCTGGTTGTGATCTCTACCTGCCTGACCATCAGTGTAAGCCTTAATTTATTATCAAATCTCTAACTTCATCGGCTCTGTCTCTGTGTCTGCAATTGGGCCCACTCCCTTGTTCTCCCTGAGTTCCCTGCTTGGCACCGAGCGTTATATGTACGTTGGATTACAGTTCTAATGAACTGCTTACTGCCTCTCGTTTTGTCAGTTACAGGCCAGTTGCTTTTATCCAAAGAGCTGTACAATGTGCCTCTCGCTCACCCATTCACACACACACTCACACACAGATGGCAAAAAGCTACCATGCAATGTTTTAGTCTGACCATCGGGGTTATCTACTAATTGCAGGGTTGGCGGTTCGATCCCTGGCTACTCCTGTGCACATGTCAAAGTGTCCTTGGGCAAGACACTGAGCGCCAAAATTCTCCAGATGGTCAGGCCCAGGAGCGAACCTAAGACCACCAAGTCTTAATTAACTCACGTTGCAAACTATTGGGCCATAGGGACACGGGGAAAAAAACGATGCATCACATTGTGGGATTGTTAGCAGAAACTAGTGTACATGCGATAGATACTTTTTTGTTCCTTTATGGAATTTACAGTATAGTGCATACATTTCACACATTAAGAATTTGGACAATCAAAAAAAATTGCGGCGGCTAATCATAGTGCACTATATAGTAAATAGTGTAGTGGTGATTTCAGACACAGTCTAGACAAAAACTAAAAGTGTTTCAGCACTTACATTTCCTTCATCATCCACCACCTGGATCTGTCCTGAGTCACAGAGTTTGACCACTGCGCCGATTGGCACCTCAAACTCCCGACCGGTCTTCAAGTCCAACCAGACATAGTCGCCCTGGGAAGAGATCAAGAATTAAAACCAAAACCGGGATTGGGATCATAATTTAGTCAAATCACCAAGTCAGAGCAAGAATCAAAATTCCAAATCAGGGGCAGAATAACAACAATAAGGACGATGGCGTGAGAAATCAGAGTGAGAATCAGAAACAGAAAGGAACCATACCTTTATTACGGCATCTCCAAAAATGTGACAAGTTTAATATTTGGAGTTTATATTGGTAAGTTGATCAGACCCATGATTAGAATCCATGTCTTTTGTTTAAATAACTGACTCTTAACCATTTTCACACTGCACCTAGACCAGGCTTACTTCAGTCTGGTGACGTGAACATTTTTAACCCAAGTCAGACTGTGGGTTAAATAAGGCCTCATATCATCTTACTCTACAGCAGGCTGACCTTCATGTCCTTTACTTTGTTTATTGAAGCTGTTATTTTACATTAGGACTGAAGCAGGGTTAGTGAATTGATTCTAGTATTTAAATTAAAGGTGCAGTCTGAAAAGGGTGAAATGAAGCCCGGATGATCTCCTGGTCCGGGCAGAGAGTATGGACCGGAAGCTTCTGGAAAAGGAAAAAACACAAAATGTGTACCAGGAATTTGTCGAGGTGGACCGGAAGGACATCTAACCAGCAGACAGTCGTTATGTAGGAGAGGAAAAAAGGATTAGTACAGAGGGGTGAATGAATGCCATGAGCAGATATTTACAAATCAGAGGCATTTAAAGGAATACTGTAGCTACTTTCCTGTCAGCCTTTTGCGTGTCAAACTATTGGTTACAAGGGATTCCAACAGTCACCACTTGCACCAGTTTGAGCCTCTCATGTATAACTATTACATTCAAGTCACAGATTGGCAATCTTTGAAAAACTCAGACGTTTTACAAAACACACTGCTGTTCGGAAGGTTTTTTTTCAACCGTCTGAAGAAAAACATATTATTTTTGTTTTATTTTGTCTTTAACCATTTCCCAAGCCTCCTCATCCTAATAAAAGAGTCGTGTTTGGGAATCTGAAACAGAATTCTAAAGAAAAATCTGTTATATTTGTCTATATTGATGTTAAAACATTTTATTTTATATTTTCATACAAAGTATTACGTAAATATTTTTCTTGTGTATAAAAAAAGCAAGAACCTATGACAGGAAATACACTCGCATCTTGAGAAACAGATCAAAATCCTTTTTATTGTGCAGTGGATGCAATATATTTTTCATCCAGATGGTTGGAAGGTTTGCATCTTTTTGAGGATACTGGAACCACCATCCAAACCGCAGAAAGTGTTGCTAAGCGACCTTCTGGGTTTTATAAAGATCGGCAGAATTTTTTTTTTCAGAAAATTGGATGATTTGCTCTGTGACTGTCTGTGACTTAAATGTAATACTGTAGTGATGCGTGAAAGGTAGAGACTGGGGCTAAGTCACAGCAAGGTATCAAAATACCTCTCAAGTTACTGCAGCATCATCCACTTCTCATGTGACCATCTGTATGCGCAAAATGATCCAAGCTCATATTTTCTCTAAAATCTGCCAAAATAATGGCTGAAAACTGCTTCTGTTTATGATGTGGTTAGCTGTTTACCTTTGTTGAACACGCCTATGAATTTTGATGTTGCTCACGAACAACAAACAAAAACACCTCCATACAAAATGTCACCCAAACCTGACAAAATAATACACAAATTCTGTTTATCAGTCGCATTCATAGGTGCGTTCCCAAAGCTAAACAGCTAATCGCACTAGTACCAAACAGAAACAATGCTTTTTATATTTTCATATCCATATATTTGCAGATGATATTTGGGAAAATATGAGCGTTTAGAACAGACTGAGCATACAGATCATCAGAGAAGTTTATCACGGTGCAGTATTGGTTTTAGAGATTTCTATGGATGTTTTGATTAATTTTTTTTGCTGTAACTCTGGGTCGCCATTGAAATATACAGTATAGTATAAACATGTAGTGTAGAGGTGGGGAATTTTCAGTGGCGTATTACCGCATTAAGCTGCTTTTGTGGTACCTGACATTGCATCACGTTTGAAAAAAATCTTTTGATCTGTTCGTTGCTACTGAAGATACGAACACAAGTTTTAATTTATTTTCTGGGCCCCCTGCAGTAAGTTTCTTAAAGGAATAGTTTGTAGCTTTCTTCAGGAAGACTCCAGGAAGCTACTGCTTCTAGCCAAAAAATTGTCCAGCAGATAACCCCCTGCAAAATGGTTAATTTTTATAGTTTGCTTTTCTTATGGATTAAACAAATCAGGGCACTCAGTTAAAACAACGCGAGAGGCTCCATTAGTGGGGGCGTGTTTCTTCACTTACTGGTGAGCAGTGGTGGAAGAAGTACTCAGATCTTTTACCTTAGTAAAATTAGCAACACCACAGGTTAGAAATACTTTGTTGCAAGTAAAGGTCCTGCATTCAAAACTTTACTTAAGTAAAAGTACAAAAGTATTAGCATCAAAATTTAAAGTACCAAAAGTACACATTATGCAGAATGGCCCGTTTCAGAAAAATCTACAGTATTTTATTTGATTATAATTATTGATGCATTAATTTGTTCATCACTTTAATGTTGAAGCTGGTAAAGTTGGGGCTAATTTTAATTACTTTATACACTGCTAGCTTGTAAATGTCATCTTATCTTAACCTATAATAATACATCACGTTTTATTTGTTGATTATAGTTTGCATAATTGATCTGAATCTGCAAAATAACTAGTAACTAAAGTTATCAACTACATACATTAAAACTACATTTACATTTAGCAGACGCTTTTATCCAAAGCGACTTACATATGAGAACAAATAAAGGTAGTGGAGTAGAAGTATAAAGTAGCAGAAAATGGAAATACTCAAGTAAAGTACAACAAACGCGATCAGGGAGGTCCAGTTTGAATACTACTCTGGACTGTTATCACAAGGGCAATCATTTTGTTTTTCAGCGCGCCAATCGCAAAGTAAACAGCAGAATATCAAATACCAAAATAATCTACCAGGAATGGGCACTTGCACATAATTTTGATTGGCAAAAGTTCAGCCATGTTAAAATCAATGAGAGGGCGGCTTTACAGATAAAGTTGGTTTGAATACAGCCTTGGAGGTGATGATAGGTGGATTTTGTTACCTTTGTACAGGACCAGGTTAGCTATTTACCCCTGTTTCCAGACTGTGCAAATCTAAGCTAACTGGCTGCTGGCTATAGCCTTATATTTAATGGACAGATATGAAAATGAAATCAATCATCCCAATACGCACTTGGTAAGAAAGCGAATAAGCATATTTCCCAAAAGGCTTGTAACTACTGTACTGAAGATGTCTTTGTTTGCTCACAAACATGGCCACAAATTGTTGCCTCGCCTTTTAATAACATGCAACAAGGCAGACACACACATACGTACACACACAAAGGTACGTTGAAAACTTAAACACAGTTTTCAGATATACAATTATGATTCATGGCTCAAAACAGATTCAAAACACAAAACCACATTCTTGTTATTCATGAATAACTATTTTAACACACAGCATCTCTCTCTCTCTCTCACACACACACACACACACACACACACACACAGAGAAATATAATTAATATTTGATGCATGAAACATGGGAACACACGCATGTATCTTACGCAACACAAATCCCACAGAATAAAGACATACAATTATGACTCATGAACACTCTCTCTCACACACATAAACACACACACACACACACACACACACACACACACACACACACACAGAGTTGCATACCGGCATCAGTGTGCTGTGTTTCATCACAGTGTTGACGTTGCGTAGCAGCGCCCATTTGGCCAGATCCTTCTCATAAAGTTCCACGTGGTCCCGACGCTTGTACATCTTCACGTGCACAGTATGAACTCACATGCACACACACACTGTGACAATGTTATCTGATGGTAGCAGTCTTCTAGTCCACACAGACATGGAAAGGTATGTAAATTGATCCGATGTTTGTATAATTTCCTCTGTATCGTCCTTACAGACACGGGTGGACAATTTTCAAATATCCACGTAAAATATCAAACCTAGACTCAGGTTAGGTCCACAGGACAACGCATATACAGTATTAGTACTGTCATAAAAACACTGAAATATTCAAAAACAACATGGTTCAACAGGTTCAAATCATCCCAGGATCAATTCCAGCAGATCACCTGATCACATGTCACCTCTGTTTCACTTCCTTGGCTTCATCTAAAAAAAGGTCGAAATACCCTTTAAGTGATGCTAAAAAAGTATGTCAAGAAAAACTGGTCCAATATTAGACATCTTACAGTCTAACAGGGTCAAACATCCTGGTTTGTGACCTCCTGTCCCGCCTCTCTGTATATTTGTTGTCCACGCTAAACTGTCTATAAAGGAGCAAATCGATTTTAAAAATATCGAATAAAATCCAGCATCAGATCACTTGGAAGTTTTCACTGCAGTAACATTTTGGGACAATCCTCCTGCTCTCTCTCCCTCTCTCTCTCTATAACACTTCGTTAACCCAGCCCCCCACAACATCCCCTGTTTCCCATGGCAACAAGATGTCACTTCCTCCTCAGGTGTGTCCTATGGTGTTGGATTTCTGTATAGATAAAAACACCACAGGCTCTTACTGCTATGTAAATTCTGCTAGTTATGCAGGATAAAGTGTGTGTTTCCTGACTGAGAAACATTAAGGACAATATTAATAATACTAATATTAATAATTATCAGGAACTATCAGAGGACTATATAGTAGAGAATGATAAGTTACTAGAGAACAGACTGGGATATACCTTTATTAATGAATCATTAGGTAATAATTAGCTCATAAATATCTATGAATTGGAATAATGACCACTTTGTTTCATGAGACGCTCCTGATTGACTCAACTAGCAACGACTCATGCATTACTCATTACTTACGTTTTTGTGCACCTCAAGTGATACATCAAACTGAGTATTTACTAGGTAGTCCCTCATTACTTCATGATTATTAGGAGTAAATCATGAATGAACAACCCCCCAAGAATCAAAACCGGCCAGTACCACCAACCCAAATATCATATCATAATCAAATGAAAAATATTAACATTCATAAAACATGATAAAGTGGTTGGGGCATGTCCTGGACCCCTCTACACGGACAGCGATCTCAACCCCCCCAATGTTCAACCCAAAGTTGCGCCCTTGTCTACAGCAATGCTAGCAGCTCTGTGAGGCTGTTTGCTAACATGCTGATGTTAAGACATTTGCTAATTAGCACTAAACAAAAAGCACAGCTGAGGCAGGTATTTGATTATAAACTAAAGTATTGGAAACAATCATTTTGACCGGATGGCGGTGATAGCTGAAAAGTCAGAGAGTCACCAAAGTGATCACAATTGATCCTGAGGGGGACATTAATGTCTGTACAAAATGTCATGATAATCCATCCAATGGTTGTTGCGATATTTCAGATATTTTAGGACCAACAGACTGACAGACAGATTGACATTCCCATCCTTAGAACCAAACTGAGATAGAGAAAGTTAGCAAACTTTCCACAGCTGATGTGTAAATCTTGACCATAGATTCCCATGAAAGTCCAAATTTCATGTCATCTTGACATACGAATATTGTGGAGATGAATCTCTGTTAGTATGCTGTGTTGAATGCTGTCCTGTCTGTCCTGCACTACAGCTCACCAAGGCAAGTTCCTGAAAAGAAATAAAGTTAATTAATCTCAAGGCTATTGGTAGCAAACAGGAAATCCAAAGAGGTCTCCCATGTCCAAGTCATAAGCTTTGTTGACCTATTCATTCACCCTGACCATCACTGTACTTCTGGTTTCCTCCTGTCAGAAGGGTAGCAAAAGTTTCCTATTCCTTTGTCTACTCACATTTATGCTACTGTGATTCTACTCCTCCTCCACGCACACATTTTTAGCCCCTCTAGCGGCCTGTCAGTCGGTTGGGCCACCACTCTGGCCCAGACTGAAATATCTCAACAACTATTGGATAGATTATCATGAACGCACCCTACTGACTTTGATGACCCTTGATGACGTTTCCTCTAGAGCCACCAGCACGTTGACATTTGTGTTTTTTGTTGTTTGTTGTGTTGGATGGATTGATGTTAAATGTGGTCCACACATTCATGGTCCCCAGCGTAGAAACTGAAATAACTTTGATGCCCTGGCCTATAATCTAGCGCCATCATCTGGCCAAACTCTGTTTTTGTCTCCTATTTTTGTTTTTGACAAAATACCTTGCAAAACTCATGACATGACAACACGCTAAACTAACACGGAGAACATGGTAAATATTATACCTTTCTAACATCAACATGCTAGCATTGCCATTGTGAGGATACTAGCATGCTGCTCTTAGCATTTAGCTTAAGTTCTGTCTTTTTCTTTGTTTCTTTCCTTCCTACCCTGTGAAGAGGACAGAAAGATGAGGAAGAACGCTGTGCGTAGCAGAGTTGGTGAGGCTCGGTTCTGTGTGTGAGTGCGATGAATGGTTGTTCGGGTGTGTGTTACATGTATGTCAGTTTAATTAAGTAAATACTCCGTCTGGCAAACTGAGCCACGTGAACGTTACACCACCAAGCACCTGTGTCTCACACACACAGTCTATGACAGAGTAAACAGGAGTGAGCAAACTATCAGAAACCACCTGTTGAATTATTTAACACAGAGGATCTGTTTGGTGACCGTCTTTCTGCCTCCTCTTCTGTGCGTCTGTCTCTCTCTTCCCTCACCTCTTTCTCCGTCCCATCATCCGTACATCGCTCCTTTTTTTGCCCCCCATTTCTTATCAGAGAGGTGTCTCTTACAGTACGTGTACCGATGTGCAGATGGATGCAATTCAGATGAGCTTAGTAACTGATCGGCTTATGGAGACAACACTGAAGTCAAAGTGCTTTCCCACTGATGATTTTGTTTGCTACTTAACTAGAAGTCAAATGACGGGACTGCAAACAAAACTAAAATATATCTGCTATTGGGGGAATGAAAGTACGTGACACAATCAGATCTTATGTGTGCGAGAGTTCAGTGTGGGATATTTCATGACTGAATGTTAAACATAAAAACAAACATGTTGATAACAATTTTTAAAAAAATGTTTATGTGGCTACTATTAGCAACTGTTAAAGGATAAGTCTGTTGACATTCTATAGTTTTCGTATGCCAACAAACATCTCATGAAAAGACCAAAGCCATCAATGAATTGTTCCTAATAACAAGTATTGCCAAAACCTAATATATCTTCTTTCCTCTGTGCCTCAGATCTCCATTGTCATCCAAAAAGTGTTAAAAACACATCAGTGAGCCACACTGCCGCACTGGGTGACATGTTCCTTCATTACCAGGAACACACACACTTTAGTTTATTCTGACTCAGTCCCACACACACCGTCCTGCTGCCCCAAACACTCACTAGGGCACCAGACACCAAAAACGGCGGCGGCGTCCACACTCATCACCCAGGCTACTGTTAAAGCGTATAGCATATATGATACTGTAATGAAGTTAATCTAATATAGCAATGTGTCGTGGAACTGGCCAAAAAAATCTTGAGGCATTTGACAGCAAAACAAGTTTGCATTTGTTTGGAATGGAGGATTATTGTGGATTAGCATCGTAAAGATCCTGACACGTGACCTTTGACCTATTCCTATCGTAATCAGTGGGATAAATCACAAACACCTTATTTTTTTCTCTACCCGTTTCGCGTCAAGTCCCGCCCTACTGTGCTATGATTGGCTCGCTCGTTAGTTCACCGCGTCCTTGTGATTGGATGCTAGCTCCAACGATTTTTCTGTTGAATTTTCGGCAAGTCCCGCTAGCAACACTAGTGATGTTACTGACATAGACGATAATGTAATAACAATAAAAATATAAATATAATAATATATCAGGTCTTTCCTATTTCATATTAATGCTAAAAGTCACAGGCGAAGGTGCACCTAGGATCTCTATCATCCTAAGGACAAAACTGTGCTCACAGTTAGCATCCAATCACAAGCACGCATCCAAGTAACAGGTAGCCAATCACAGCAAAGAAGGGAGAGACTTGATGCAAAACGGGTGGGGGGGAAAATAATGTATCACAAACAACTCAACAATGAGTGAAAAAGATTCAGGGGCAAAGAAAAATGAATAGGAGAATTCTGATAAAAATAAATAAAGAGCTGATGCTGCACAAGTTTAAATAACTCTTTCATCGCTGATTGGCTGACCTGAATTTGCTACAAATAAACATTTAGCTGTGAGTGTCACAACCATCAGTGTCACATTGACAGAAAGCTGCTTTAACTCACAGGCCTTTAGAGGCTTTTTACGGAAGCCATTTAAAGATTGATGGAGCCCCCAGGTCAACTAACCAGACACCGCAGCAAATGCAGACGGTCATGGTAATTCATGACCCACTGATTGTCAGAGAGCCCAGTAGAGTGCTTCATTTTCAGCACCCAGACTTATTAGTATGTGTTAGAAATACACAAAAAATCTTCTCTTCTCCTACTTCTGATAATGCAAGACCAGCCAGGAGAATCCAGATCAGCTCTGTGTTGGTTTTTTGTTTTTCCGAGTGCCACCAGGGACAGGTAGTTTTCTGCTACAGATGTTTAAGGAGCACTCAGTTTTGGGGAAGCCATCACGCATGAAATGTTATATGCCTTCCATGCATTGTTGCAAGCTGCAGCAAAATTTGTAAATCTCCATTATTTCTCCTTCAAAGAAGTTGTTCTGGCAACAAAAAATTATGCCTTTTAATGATGGCTGGTCTTATTATTGGCTCTTAAAATTGAAAGTAAGAAACTCAGACGGCTGTTACAGAAACGTTCAGTGTCTTAAAATGTGACAAAGTAGAACATTTGAGGTTTTACCCTGAAAAACATGTATTGCATTTTTGTTACATGTTCCTTTATTCTAAAGATACAGCAAAGTAATAATTTGGGTTCCTACTCTAGCTCTGCGCTGTCTTGTATTTATTTAGTATAGCAAAAGTTATTTCTAACTAAATCAGGTCGGGTAGTTTTCAAATGCAAGTCTGTAATAGAGAATCAACTTATGCCTGTTCACTAAACCCTGACCTACTATATATTGTAACCCTTAGACGTCTAATTTCATGCTGCTAAACATGTGAACTTAAAGGTTTCCCCCAGCATTTTGCAGTAAATCTGATAGGACAGATTCAGAGAAAAGGATGTCCACCCTGGCTTCTACTATAATCTCACGATCACCATGTTGTGGACAAACATGACTGAGACAAGCCACAGTGCTGGTGTGGTGTTAGCAGGACAGCAGTGATGTAATGTCCACGCTGCCTGCGGTGGATAGGTGTGTGTTCTCATCCTCTCTTTCTTCAGGTAAATAATTCAGGCCAGACATGAGCCAGGTATTCACTTACGCCTGCTAATGTCACCCCTGTGTGGAAAGGTAACAAGAGGACAGATAGAAAAAGCCCCCCCGTGGCTCAGGATTAAGACGCTGACCATGAGCCACGACGTCCCCGGTTCAAATCCAGCCGGGAATATTTGTTGCGTGTCTTCCCCACCTCTCTCCCTAATTATAATTGTTAATAAAAGCATTACAAAATGCCTGAAAATATATTTTTTAAAAGAAGAAAAAGAGATGAGAACCAGTTATTTAAAATGATGATCTGTGAATATATGTGACAATAAACCAAAACAATGGGCTGAAGGTTGCTATCAAGCTTGCTATAAAGAGCCATAATCATATGATCCGTTGTTAATGTAAAAAATATTGATTATAGCCACTTCAAAGATAGATTTTGCAAGCACATCATTCAGGATATTTATCTTTTATTTGTGCACAAGATTATTTTTCAGGTATTTGCGGGCTCCATAACAAATGTAACACCAGACATTTAACAAAACAATATTCATTATTTCAAAATGTGTGTGATGATAAACTGGTTTGATTTAACTTCAACAAAGGCTCATGTTGCTATCTCATAACTGAAGCTTATCTTGTTGCCCTCAATGTGTGCTAGGGTTACTACAAGTTATACAAGCTCTCCCCTGTGTCTGTAAGTGTACACTGCAGACTGGACTATATGTGTCTGCAGGTGAGAGGTCGTCTTCAGCTATGGGTCTGCCCTCTGCTGATGTTTTTTTTTAAATTATCAACAGTTAAAAAAAAAAGTGCTCTGCAGTTAGTTTTTGCAGCAGTGTGTTTTCCAAACATTTTGTACCTTTGAGAATGAAACAGCCTCTGAAGGAACATTCAGACCTTTACAGCACGCTGACTCGGCTGAAACTAATCCAGTTTCGTCAGAGTTTGGCGCGTTTTAAGGCAGGGTGGCACAAGACACTTATTAAGAGGCCATATGAGTGATAAAGGCACCTCCAGCTCATCTCATTTGCATTTAGACAGATCATTTTAATGAGTCAAAGGTCACAGGATGAGATATAGTGACAAGCTAATTGGGCTGGCATTTGTCACTGAATAAACTCGTCCATAAACACGCAGACAGGCCGGCTCTCCTTTCTGCCTCAGCGGACGATTAACATTAACATTTTGTCTCTATTCTGCCCCCACAATAACAGCATTTACGAGACTGAGTTAATTATTCCAAGCAAATTTTAATTATAAGCTTCCAAAATTACTTGATATTGCTTACATTTCCTATATCATGACAAATATTATTATTGGAAAAAACTCAAGTAATGTACAAGTGCAAAGGTTCATGTTGTTACCAAGATTCTGACATTTCAGCTCAGTCTAAAGGCTCGGCCCAGGTCATAACCCTCAATGTGTACTAGGGTTACTACAAGTTATACAAGCTCTCCCCAGTGTCTGTAAGTGTACACTGCAGACTGCACAACATCTGTCTGCAGGTGAGAGCTCTTCTTCAGGTATGGGTCTGCCCTCTGCTGGTGCTTATGAAACTTTTTATCACCACTTAGGAGCCAGTGCTCTGCAGTCACGCAAGTAGGCATGCTCAAATAAAGTACGAGTACCTCCGAATTGTACTTAATAACAGTACTTGAGTAAATCTGCTTGGTTACTTTCCTTCACTGGAATTAGCAAACAAAGCAGTCGAGTAACAGAAGCAACTGTTTGTCCTTGGGCCCTATGTGGGCTACTATTGCTGATTTTTCTCTCACACATACACACACACACCAGCCCCGTCCTGTTCCCATTGTGGTCATCCAGTAAATGAGAGAGAGAGCTGCTGAATGAATGAATGAGCGAATGAATACCAGCTCTCCACCGCAGTGGAACTTAACGCGGCACTGAACACAGCAGAGACAGAAAACAACCACTAAACAAAACAGATAAACAACAAAACAAGTAGCTCTGGAAATGGGACACTTTGTGGGAATATAAAAATTATTTCTAAACTAACCGAAATACCAGTCAGTATCATCACTTGGCAGAACATCTGCAGTAAATATGCAAAAAACAACGATTAAAGTACCATGCAGAGTGTCTCCTGAAGGGGCTGGTCAAGAAGTCATTAATATTTATGATATTACATTATTTTTACATTTATATTTTTTTTATGTGACCTTATGGATGGATGCATAGTTGTTGCTTTGACATGAAGCTTAAAGTTGAAGTTTATGCTGTGTTGCATAATCAATAGACTGATTTATTTTTAAAAGTTATTGTGAATAATTAAATTAGCACTAAAATCCTGCATAATATTAACAAAAGATAACATTTGAAAGCCACTTAAGAGACAGGATAAGGTAATATAAGTGTTAACTTGCATAATTAATTATCTTTTTTTATGGATTTATTAAGGCATCATTTAAACTCCATTCATGTATATCTTTAATAGCTTTTTTAAATTAGTAAATGTATTAGGATTGAACACTAAACACTGTTCTCCTCAGGGATGAAATCTTTCACCTTTCTGAGACCAGGCCACATTGTTTTCCTTCTCCAAGAAACCAAACCAGACTAACAACCTCTGAGATCAGGAAAGACATAAAAAACAAAACACAGTCTATCAATTCATTGGAATACAACAAGTGACTGAACAAAAACAATAGCACAATTTGACCAATGAAATCACTGACAGCCATCACTTGCCAGCACATAAGCCAGAAATAAATAGTTAAAAACTATTCCTGATGCAAGAGAACGTCAAGCAGAAACCCCTGGAAGGAAATTCATACTGTTAGGGAGCAACCATGCTGAACTTGATTTTCATTTCACTTGGTAATTTCAAGAAATCCCTACAGGTCCAACACAGGTCCAATATGTTCAGTAGACCCCGGTCATGTGCACATCTGCTGTATGAAAGAGGTATCAGATAGACTGCTGAGTAGAACCGAGCAGCACAGTCTGTGGGGATATTAGATTAAAATGTTGGTTTCATCCCGGGCAAATATTCTATCATTCTGGACAGAAAGTAGACATCTTTAGGATCACAAAAATACATTTAAAGGCACATCCCACTGCTGGATAATAGGTAGAGAAAAACATTTCAACTTTTCCCTTAAGGTTTGCATAGGGACAAGAGAAATTGTGACCTCCAATGTAGGTTTCAAACTTGTGCCCTAAGACCCTGACACAACACCACATGGACTCACAGTGCAAATACTAGCTGTGTAGACACCGAAACATCCATTTAGTACAGATTTATAACTGTAAAAGTCATCTGTGTTCAGAAGCACCCTCTGACTGAAGCCGGAGATTACCTGGATGAGGGTGTTGTATCTGTAGCTGAGACGGCGTACGTTTGCATCCCAGCCCTCCAGCGGCCAATCAGATTCCTTCCTGTTCATTTTCATTGTCATGGTTACCACGTCTCGTTAAGATCTGCACACCATTCTGAGTGTGGACAGGACTGCAAAAAACTAAAACATGAACGCTTCCTTCCTGTTTTGATGTGTCGATTGGTTGATACTATTTTGTAAACTTCTTCCAAATTCAAACTGACAATAAAAATGTTCTGAAATATCATCCGCAATCTCTCTTCTTCTCCCGTACAAAAACACTTAAAAGTCGTGTGTGCGATCCACCGGCAGCGGAGTTTTAACTCACACGCACTTCCTGTCCTGCACAGTTTGGATGGAGGTCAGCGTGTGTGTGATTAACAGCCACAGAGAGGGGCGAGGGCTGATCTCTGCGTCTGTGTGTCTTCGCTTGTTTTATTGGCTCGTCCCAGTTGGGCCTCCACAGCGGGGGGGACGCTGTCAGCGCTGATTAGTCGATCAGAAAGGCTGACAAGTTCAGCAACGCATTAACTGAGTATCAAAAACACCGACACTAAGGCCAGTGCATGGTTGCACACACACACACCCCCACACAAATCCATCCATCATTTTGTCCGAAAACACACACACACACACACACACACACACACACACACACACACTCAGGTGTTGTTTTACCTATAAACACGATCAAAGGAGCAGCGGACACGTAAATACTGTGCTTGTTAAAATTCAGTTGGGTTTTAACTCTGTTAGAGTAAATTAAATAGCAGAGTTAAGTCTGCTAATAGGATCCATATGAAACGCTGTAGGTAACACACACACACACACTTACACACACACACACACACACACACGCAGAGCTGTGTTTCCATCACGTTTGACTCATTACATTGACTTACATCCCTTTCCTGGAAACTTACCCTAACCCTAACCCTAACCAGTACTTAATCTAGTCTTCACCCTAAAATGTAATGATTTACAAGTTGCTTTTTGTCCCTGAAAAGGAAGGTACGTAAGTCCCCACAATGTAACTATGTTACACAAATTGAGCAATACAATTACACCCACACAAAGAAGACGTACGCAACAGTGAGAGACTGAGTGAAAGGGAGAAACGATCCAAGAAAGAGCAAAAGTTGTTTCTAAATGTTAAGGGAATTTCCTTTAGGTAATAAATAACGTAATCTTTGAATTAAATGTACAAAGCAAAGTTTGCCACTACTCCACCAACCAGGCTGAAGGACATAAATTCAGTTTCCTGTTAAATGATGATGTTACAAATGAATCCTTGACAGAAGGAGGCCAGTGGAAGCAGGTGGTAAGCGCAACACTGATGGCAATATTTGTTAGCAAACAGTTGATAATTTACACATCCAGCAGAAATAAAGGAACATCAGCAATGAGAATGTTTCCGGTACCAGCATCTTGTCCCTTGCCTGCAGGGCATGCAGACATCTGTGTATGGAGATCACTCTACTCTTCACAGGCTAGTTGCTAACTGTATCTGCCTGTCGTCAAGTGGATGGCTATAATCAGTGGCTAACGAAAGGCTCAAAATATTGATTATAGCAGCTTTAAAGACAAGGACCTCCTCTCCAATGTTCACCTTTTGGCACTTTACGTTTAATATCTAGCACCAATTAAGAGAGACACTTATAGGTCAAACTGATTAGACTCACATGTGACTTGTGACTTACTCCGCCTCACTGGCTGTGTTACATGACACCTAACAAACCCATTCACCTCTTTTTGTTGTTGTATTTTATTGGTGTGTGGTTGTGTGTGTGGGTATGAGCCCTAGTAAATTATTCAGCCACATGGTAGCCGTGACACCTCAACCTCATTAGATGCTTTGTTCGGGCCTCTCTCTGAAAAGCGAGCCCGAGTTACACCTGAGGTACAAAAACAGAGTGTGGGTTTAAAGTTAAAATCCTATACTATCACATTTCTGTATTTTAGCAGGAAGTTTAGCGGCTGTTTAAAGGACCTTGTTGTGAGCAGTTTCATGTGGGAACTATTGGTAGAAAATAAATAGTTCCCACATGAAACCGCTTACAGCAAATCTGTGGATTATCTTGAGAAACCTAGTCATAATTTCTGGAAATTGTTGTTGAGTTTTTCAAATGTATTGTTTTGGCACTTTAAGCATCACAAGCCGAGTGCCATAAAGTCCCATTATATAAAAAGCAAAAGGCAGATATCTCCACAACTTGCCAGTTTACACCAAGACAATCTAGATGGATAAACAGCACTACAGGTAAGAGGAGAAACATGTATTTGGGATTTTGGGGTGAACTGTCCCTTTAAGCATTGTCACATCATAAAGATTCATTGTTCAACAGTGACATAATTCAACAGAGAAATTATGTCATCCTGCTGCGAGGGGCATCGGATGAGAAAACGCTTCTCTATGTCGTTCTAGAGCAAGAACAAAAATGGGAGGCAGGGAGTTATGCTGTTGCCATATCTGGTGTCTTGACGTGCAGGACCAGTCACTTTCCCATTTACTTGAATGAGAAAGTGTATCCAAACTTTTGACTGGTACTGTACGTCCCTGGGAAGTGTGGTCCTTGTCCATTATACAATGCAACCCAGAGTTGGACCCACTCCACAAACAGGATAAGACAGGGTACACTTACTCTTTACATATTACTCGAGTAGGAAGAAGCTAACTTTTGTTGAAGACGACTTGAAAAACTTTAAAAGGTGGTTCTAGTAAGAAGCCACTGGGTTTTTATTCTTAGGGACGGACACCAAAACCTCCTCTTGATGTTTAAATACATAAAAAATGTTTGTCTCTCTCCTGAAAAATCACAAAGTGAAGAATGATTAGTTTAGAATCACTAATAATTGCTGTCAACGGAGTCCTCAGCAATGTGGCAAACCTGTGTGCACATAAGAATTAACCGCAGTAAATTATTCACTCTTTCATTATCCAGCTTTATTTGGATCATTTGACCTTTGGCACCAGCCAGCAGTGACAGCTGTCTTTCAGGGGGAGAACTGACTCTTTGAAAGCAAAACTCTGAATAACAAAATCTCCCGGGGGAGTTTCAACACGCTGGTAGTATTAACATCATATGCCAACAAGTATCTACGAGATTATGTGTACAGCTCAAATAAAAGGTTTGTGTGGCGTTCCTCTTTAATTTACAGTTCGTCATCTTAATTTTCAGAAGGGCCGTGCAGACGCGAGTCAGCCGGTTTGTGGGAGCCGTCCTCGGCCTCCAAAGCAGCTGTATCCAGAGCACAGCTAACAAACAGCGTGTAAATCAAGAAGGGCATTTAATTTCAGCTTGAAACCTCCTGCTGCTGCAACTTTTCTCTCTCTCTCTCTCTCTCTCTCTCCCATGCTTTCTCTTCGTCTCTCTCCCTGACTAACCTTTGTTGACTCTCCAATGAAGGAAAGGTCAGAAAAATGGTCTAATGATAAAAACCACCACATGCACACAAACACACATAATACAATCACATGAAATGAAATACAAGCATGCCTCTCTCTCTCACACACACACACACAAACACACTCCCTATCAATATTTTAGCATCTAATTACGGCAGAGGTCTGGGACAAAGGTTGTCTGCAGCCATGGCCTGTGTTTGTGTGTGTGCATATCAGATTTTATACCTGTAGATGAAGACACATGGGCAAAAGGTGAGCAAAGAAGGGAAAGAAAAACACATTGCAACACAGACAGAATATTTAGAGTGAAAGAAATGAAGCGCGGGAAGAATGAAAGGAAGAAAACACAGAGAGGGATGGATAACAGTCAAAAACCGAAGAAAAGCAAGAACAGTTGAAGATCAAGGATTAGAAGGCAGGAAAAAGCAGAAATGGAGGAAGAAGAGAGAACCCAACCAACTCCTGAGGGAAATATTTGGCTCTTTAGCTGCTAGATGCTCCACTATCTTCACCAGCTGGTCTCTAACTGTGTCTGTCTGCTGATTCCTGCTGAGCTGGTGGGTTTTTAGAGCTTTTTTCCTGAAAGCAGCTGCCTGCAAACGATGCAACCAAAACGGTAAAGTTGTGGGCTGGACAGCTAAACACTGAACTGAAACTATTAAGCTCCATACAGCCGAGGGGACCTGCAGATTCAGGCGATAACTCTCTGAAGGTTCATCGCGACCAAGAGACACCTTTCACATTGTCACATTGTTTTCGCATCGTCATTTCCCGAATTGTTTTAGTAAAAATACTGGTTACGGCTATGAGGACAACGGCACACAGAACAGACAGAAATAGTTGTGTAACGAATGAAAAAAAAGACGATCTCGAGAGAAAAGGTCGAACCCTGGCTCCTTTCCCACCTGCGCACACCTGGCCAATTGCTGCTTGAAGTGGCTGTGAAAGTTCGGTGGAAGCATACTGGCAGCTTCAGTGAACACATCTGAGAGTCCTGGGTCCCTTGCAGAACAGCGCAAATGCCCCCCACACTTTGCAGACACATTAATTCATCAGCCTGAACAATCTGTTCCGTTCGACAAGTGAACCTGTGAACCAAAATCTGTGAACCCAAATCTAACTCACTGCCCACCCTTGGCTGCCTACTGATGGGCCTGAGGGAGACACCACTAACCCCCCACTGGGAGAGGCAGACTGGCAGATTAAAACCCTCTAGTGCAGACTAATATTGAACCCAAAGGAAATTGATTATGGGTAACTTTCTGGGGCAACCCAAATGGAACGTTTTACTTTGCAAAGGAGGTTTGGACGCATTACATTTTACACATCAAAGTCTGTTCACAGGTGTTGGGGAGTATTACTGCATATGTGAAAAAGGTTGTAGGCTATAAAGCCTTCCGTGTTTCCAGAGGGAGCTGTGCAAAGTCTGATCAACTGTCGCAAGTGACGCAATTTAAGACAACGTCGGTTGGGGCTGAATACAAGCCTGAAAAAGAAAAAATCAGGGGGTTTGGAACAGTTAGAAAGAAGTGTGCTGAGGCTGCAGGCTACATTAGCCACTACTAGCATAACACACCCAAATCTCCAACCCAACTGTCAGCCGCAGAGTTGCTTTGTGGGCAACGCCAGGTTTTGAAAAGGAATAAGAATGTGTGGAATAAAAATCTCTGGTTCTGCTGCATCAATTTTGATCCTCTTTGTTTTACACTGTCCATTGTGAGTCTGAGTGCAATTTTAAATCAGTTAAGTACTCTTTTCAGAACAATTATGAGGTCCTTTGTTTGAGTGTTTCTATTTACTTTACTACTACTACTCTACTTTACTTCCGCTTCACAACATTTCTGAGAAAAACACTATCATATGCAATCTATACAAATCAATGTACACTAAACACTAAAAGTATGCATTGTTAGTAGCACAGTAACCTGTCATTCACACTGACAGCATGATCACAGGATCATTCATTCTCAACTAACTAAAAGTGACCAGCGAGAGTTGCTTGATGTCTCTGCCGAACATTCATCAAGAGATTTCCTTGAGTCTCTTCTGATGTGATTTTGTGTCATTAGCAGCTAAAGAGCCAGATGTTTTTATATTAGAATATAAGACTTACACTGGACACAAAAACGACTTCATTACAATTGTTTCTCCATGTCTGCTGGATGTATAAATAGGCAACTGCTTGCTAAAAAATTCACATATTTTTCAAGTGACAATATCGGATGTTGCTTTCAGTTTGCTTCAATGCCCCCAACAGGCCAAACAGCTCAGTTAATCCAGCTTTAATTAATGGATGCTACCATGTTCTCAGGTAGAATTCCTCTTACATCAGCGGATTGCGTTGAAATATAAATGTTGACATGACCTCGGCTACACCCAGTTCAGAAATTGATATCAAAATGTATATATCAAGATAAGAGTATAAAGGCCTTGTGCGTACCCAGGGAGGGACCAGGAGTCAAACCCAACCTGCTGCACAGTCGGGTCAAACTCAGAGGTTGTAAATGAAATCTGACTTTGTTTAGTAATTTAACTTTTAAAGGTCAGCTCGTAAAATTTCTATATATCACTATTTCCGACCCGCTGTGGCTTGTGACTCATTAATAGCCTATAGAGATGACATGATTTCTCTACCAGTTGTGAGCACTTCAACCAAAAAACAATGCATGTTTCATGTCAATTGTTAGAGTTTCGAGGAGGTAAAACTCTCCAATGTTAATATTATATTTTTTTTCTTCTCTCCTGTATTATTAATCACGTCACAACCCCTATATACCGACCCTCAGTTGGAAACCACTATTCTACAGTAAATAGTAATTATGTTGCTTGTTGTCTATTAGTCTCAAACTAGTAGCAGTCAATTCATGAATTATTAGCATGGCAGAATATGATACCCATCGAAAAAGCGAGTCATAATCTTAAAGCTGCACACTGATGAATGCTGCTCAACAAACAAACCTGATTTTAATTGGAAAACAGGTGTTCACTTTATTTAGAAAGACATCTGTCACAGTAATGGAAATTTCTACCACTAAAACTACTTACTATAAGTGCTGCAACTACTGTTTGCTCACTAACTGTAAACGGTTTTAGGTGTGTTGTGTCTGTGTATTCTGCATTGTTGACATTTTTCTATACATTTCCAGAGAAACTTCTTATATTCAACTGCAAACTCAGCTGGACCACAGTGAAAAAATACACCATGGCCCTTTAGAACACACACACACGCACACACACACACACACACACACACACACACACAGTAAGGCGATTACCGGCATGCATAAAGCCAACATGCTTCGATAAACCTACTGGCTGACTGTTTGTCCTTACCCTTTTGCGTGATCTGACCTCTTCTCGTCCTCTCGTTCTTCTTTCTCTCTCTCTCTGCCCTTCCTTCGTTCCAGTTTCGGATCTTGCCACAGATGTCCTCCTCGGTGGATGGAGGGATGAAGAACACGAGAACAGTAGGGTCTTTCTTAAGAAGAAGAGATGTAGAGAAACCTGTTCCACCTCAGAAGGAGCTGGAAGAAAAAGAGGTGATTTTTATCCTTTCCTCCTACCTCAGACCTTTTCTCCTTTTTATATGTATATCTCCAGTGCCTTGTTTCTCCCTTTTCTCACCCCTCTCTTGTCAGTTGCACTCTCTCTTTCTCTTCCAGTGCTGAATACTCAGAAATGGCTCATTTTCTTTTTCTGTTCTTTTCTCTCTCTCTCTCTCTCTCTCTCTCTCTCTCTCTCTCTCTCCCTCTTTCTCTCCTCTCTGTCCCATGTGAAGGTATACAGAGGTAGAAGGAGTAAATGACTCCCTCCTCCTCTTCCCTCCCTCCCTCCCTCCCTCCCTCTTTCTTGAAGGTATTAACAGTGACACAGCAAGCTGCTCATTCACTGCCAGCGATCCCTGTTACAGAGCGAGACAGAGAGAGAGAAAGTCGGTGTGGGGGGTGATGAGGTATAAAATAGAGGCGCTTGTAATTAGACACAAAAGCACACACACACACACACACACACACAAACACACACACACACAAACAATTTCTTGGGTTAACTTGAGTCCCTGATGAACATACATATAAACATCCCAAATTGAAAACAATAATTAAAACTGCAAAAATTGTTTTAGTTGGCCACTTCAGGACAGCAGAGATAAGCTGTTAACACAACACTGACATACCATCACCTTTTAAGTTGATATGCAAACCATGTTAGCAAGCAGTTGCCTATTTACACACCCAGCAGTTACAAAGGAACATTATCATTTATCTGGAGTCGTGTTTCTGTCGACCTGAAACTCCAATATTCACTCTTTTAGCTCTGTTGTTTTCAGAGGGAAAAATGCTCCATTATGTTTACCAGCTAGTGGCTAACTCTGTCTGTCTGCTGTTTGGTGCTGGGTATTTAGAAGAGGTGGATACCTCTGAATTACTGTACAAATGTCAGTCCCAATCATTGTAATCACACACAAGGTACCGCAGATACAGGAAATACAAAAAAAGACTTAAGATTCAACTTTAGCAAATTTTATGAATGGGAAAAACCCGCCCCAAACATCATGTCTTTGGAGGGTGGGAGGTACTCGGAGTAAACCCACACAGACACGGGGAGAAAATGAAGACTCCACACAGAAGGAAGTGGGACGTTCGGTGAGGCCACAGTGGTGACCACTGAGGCCACCATTCGCCCTGTCATGCTGCACTACGCCGCTCAGACGTCCACGGCACTGACACAAGCCATGGTGCTGCGGTCCTGAGGGGGAGGTTTTCATTTTGATGATGGTCAGAGGGGCAACATATTTGAAGTAGAGAGCGCAGTTGAACACTTGACTTGACTTTCAGCATGGTATTGCAGAAACTGATTTAACATTTGAGGAAATAAATTAATTTTCTTTCTTTCTGAGAGAGAGATGACAAAATTGTTTTCATACTCATGTCTGTATTTTAAGTACAGAGTCAGGATGATGTTAGCCTAGCTTAGCATAAAGACTGGAAACAGGGGGAAACAGCTAGCCTATCTCTGACTGTGTGGTAACTACATTTGGCTCACTGTGTATTACAAAACTGCGAAAATACACTGAGTTGGACACATGCACTACAACCATCTGTTTGAACTCCTTTTCACCTTCTGCTGTATCAGCAGAAATCCTGGTTCTGTGTTTAAGTTGAGTGTGAGTAGCTGCATTGTGACAGGCTGATCAAACTGTAGCTACAGTGTGAAAAAGTTGCACATTTTGGCCATGCAGAATGGGTGTTTACAACATGTGAGTTAAGGCAAAACACAAAATATATAAAGTAATGCAGTTTCAGCATAGCTTTTAGGAGACTTACAATCAGCAGGAGGACTTAATTGTAGTTTAGATTTTTAATTCATTCTAAAATAACATATCTACCGTCACAAAAATCTGTTGTTCACTTTGCTTTCACACTATAAACCAGAGACTTGGAAGCGGACCAAACCCATAAGTGGTCACAGTATGTTTGTTAAGTCCATGCCAGGGCTAAATTGACAGCTTCTACCCAATTCAATAATTCACTAATTTACTGAAACCGCTTTTTGGGAATTTTTAATTTTAATTGGAACAAATGGCTTAGATTCTCGTGAAAAACACTGACGTTAACACGCTGGTTTGAACACCATTTTTTTCTTTGGTGTTTTATACATTTGACTACATAGCCTAAATTTCACATCTGCCATCCACTTTTTAGTATCATAAGAAGATTATTGACCATTTTATGCCTGTTTGCAGCTCTGAGGAGTGGAAGAAGGTCAGTAAGAGGGAGAGGGAGAGGATGGGGCCACTGTGCAGGATGATGGAGAGTTCTGGTGAGTTGTAGTCCAACGCTGCCCCCTGTCTGCACGTGTATGTACCTACTGTGTCCATGACTGGGGCAGAGACCATGTGATTTTGTTCCAGTATACCTTCAACCACCCAGGGGCGGATCTACCGAGGTGGAAAAAATGCCTTGCAAACCCAAACAGATTGTATCAGCATGAAATAAGAAACAGCCTTGCCACAGTGTGGTCTATAGGCTAATGACAGAGCAACCGCCTTTTCTTTTAAACAGAAAAGTGACGACAACAACATAAACACGAGGTTCTAGAGAAAAACACAGGACCAAATGCATGTATCCCTTTCCCTCTCTAAGGCTAATGGACTGGCAGGACAAGAGACCACCAACAGACCTCAAAATTACCACAGAGTTTAATCATATCACCGAACTTCATAAGCTTCACAAAAACACTCTTTTTATATTATCTTAAATGACATTATATAGTGCAGTGTTTTAAGGTAGCTTCTGGGGCACTCTGGACATTTCAATGTGAACTGTTATGCCCTGAATTATTATTGTGTTAGTCTGTATTTTTACCTTGAACACCCACCTTTATTTTTTTGGCTATTATTAAAATCATTTGTTTTACTTTTAAAAGAGTCCAAAAAATCTCCTCTGTCTTCAGCTGAAGCAGCTCTGGCACTGTCGACTGTTGCCAGTAGATGGCAGATGTAGCTTTGTGCTGTGCTTCTTGCGCAGTAGCAAGTTACACCAGTCTGAATGTAAAACATGCATGACAGCAGACAGCTTCCAAGGCCTGTATTCATCTAAGTGCAGTCATTAAAAATACTTGGCACCTTTATCAACATCTTGTTCGATCAGCGTATGTACCATTTCCATTATTTTGTCTAGCTTGTATATTTATATACTAATCATTTTTTTTGTTTTTAAAGTCTTTCCATTTGAATCTCACAAAAGCCACTTCTGCTCTCATGCATGTCCACTGGATAATTAACTGCATGCACGGTATGAAAAAAGAAAATACAATATAAAAACCTGAAAAATCAACATAAAAGTCAGAAGTCTGAGTTAGTTATATTCGTTTTCAGATTGAGTGATTTTGAGATAAGATAAGATTGATTTGGTTCACCTGTGTCTAAAGGTTTTTCCTTTGCTCGTTTGTTGGTTTGTCGTTGTTACAGTGTTGGTTCTGTCTGTTTTGGATTAATGCCAACCTGTTATCTGCCCAATCACCACTCATCATCCTTCCACCTCTGTCTGTGTGTTGGTCCTTTTCCTTGTTTCCTGTTTGCCAACAAACTGACATCTGGTTGGATGCAAATATTTCTGCTGTATTGCCTCGTTTAGAAGTATAGTGACACCCAACTGTGCCTGTTTGTTGCATTTTCTTGTATTTTTTTATATATGTGTATAAATAAGTTGACGCTTTGATATTTGCCCATTTATACTTCCACAATATATGAGTGTGCAATTATCTCCAAGTATATTGTGTGCTACGTATATCATGGATCTAGGTCAGATGTTTAGTTCTTGAGGCCACTGTGTTTTGTCGGAGATGTTTGTGTTGAAAAGCATAGTAAAACTATAAAAACAGGGTGGGGTTAGGCATTTAATTGTAGTGGTTAAGCTCAAGAGCTAGGGAATACATCATCTCAATGAAGATTCTCACAAGTATCAAAGTACGCATATGTTTGTGTGTTGATGTCCTCAGGGTCAGCATGGGCCACTGGCTGGATCAATCCCTGCTGACGTGCTCAGAGCAGCACAAATCAGTAGCTGTTGTGCACACGCACACACACACCCACCACTCCCAAATGTAGAAAACAAGTGAAGCAGACTCACACCCCTCTCTTCCTTTTCCATAGCACATTACATATATTGACAATTCCACAGCCAGTGTTTTTTCCCTCTAATTGGTTTATATACAGCTGACCTGACAGTGATGCTAATGACGCTGGTGTACTCTGTAACATAGTGTTCAGAACAGGCTCTGCAATCCGTGGAAATATGGACCGCTGCCCTGGTTGTTCTTTCCAGCATCGATTCTCTCGCCGTTTCAGCAGCAGCACTCCGCCCTCCTGGTGGACCTTTCTTTCGCTGCCTCTGTTGTCCGAGGGATGACAGTGGCTCCGCTTGTGTGTTGCTGCTCACCTGCTTGTTCCCGCATCAGCCTCTTAGTCCACCGGGGTTCAGGTCACTGAAGGTCTCAGTCAGAACCAGGAAGTAGGGGTGCGAGGGAAGGATGAGGCCCTGGGTTCGCTCCAACAGGTCCAGATCAGTCCAGGTAAGACTCGTTTTTCCAATTTGTAATTTAGTCAGAAATCAGATAAGTCAAATATATGAATCCAAGTACTCAAGGATGTGCTTTTAAACATTGTTTTTAAGGTTTCAATGCTTTAACTTTAACTTTTATCACTTTTTACCAATCAACTATAGCAAATAATAACTGTGGCATAATACAGTGGTGGCATCTATATGTGTGTGTGTCAGTGCTGAGTCTCATTCCAGGAACACAGTAACTCAGGCCAACAAAAAATATCCCTAAATATCATTAATGATGATGCTTAATAAAGTCAAATTCTTCAGAAATAATACTGTACCTTTGCAGGAAATTGTTCTGGTTTTGTTGGACAGAATACGTGACAGAAAAGTTCCAAATACACCACAGCTTCTCCCTACATTAGACCATTAGATTCTGAATCACTTTGCGATATAAATATACATTGTGTATGATTCCTTAATTTTTTAACATGTAGAATTCATGGGTTTCCAAAAGGGTCCTGGCTTTGAATTTTGCCTCTCTTCCTGAATCTTTTCTGATTTTTACTCTACTGTGAACGAGCTGATTAAGACAAAAATGTCAACGCAAATTAATCATAAAATGGATACAGAGTTTATGGCACCAGACAGAAAGCAATAACGTTAATGAGATTTGTAGCACAAGTGTTCATGTTTACAAGACTGGGATCACTTAGACAGGTTATGAAGCAGTTCAGGTGCTTGTTGTCCACATGTGCATGGCTGTGACTGGGTATATGAGTGAAGCTCTTTGGGAACCAGTCTGAACCTGGAGTTTCACAGTCAGGACAGGACTGTGGGAAACCTGTTTGACATCTGACTGGCCATGTGTGCATGTTTTTTAGAATTTTTTAGCATTACTGAAATAAAACAGAGGTTCTGGGCTGTACTGCAATAAAACGCCACCACTCTGAAAGAGAAAGTGATCTTTTAAACTAGTAATGAATCAATATGATGCTAGAACGCACATGTTTTGTAGTTTTATAGCTACTGTGTGCTATAAGCAGAATGTAGTTGAGGGTTCACGCTTTTAATGGAGCTGCAAATTGATGTGATATCACATCTCTTTTTCTGTAATTTCTGTTTTTCAATGTGTGACTTGTAACCTTGCAAATGCAAAAATGCTATCAGGAGCTACAACATGGGATGAATACCACTGTGTTGTACCGTTAGTGCTTACAACGGCAGTAATTAGGCCTGCTGTTTCAATCCACTTGTAAGTTGTGAATAAGTGTTGGTTGAATTGCCTTTAATACTCTTAGTCGTAATCCTGAAGCCAACAAACGCAGATGAGGCAGCAGCAGATTTCCTGGTAGGTGGTCGCCACAGACGTCTGGTAACACAATGTCTCTCTCTCTCTCACACACACACACACACACACACACACACACACACACACACACACACACACACACACAGGGATTGTGCCTTTAAGAACATGGGGAGAAGGGTGAGTGAGGAACGTTGTGTTTTGATTTGTTTCTTTTTCTTTAGATTAATTTATTATTTTACTGAAACATGAAATGTGAATATATATATATATATATATATATATCTGAGAGCGAAACTGGTCTGGGTGCATATATCAACATATATGTTGAGCATCTTGAATCTTAATTCAAATGAACAAATAGAGGAGACGCGATGCAAGTAAAAAAAAAAAAGAAAAAGCACCAAAAGGGGGAAATAAAGTGTAGCGTTTAATGCAGGTTTTCATGATATTTAAGATTTTAATTATGATATGAAGCTCTTTTGAAACATTGTAAAAACAGGGGTTGAACTCCTGTTATATTGGATCTATTTCACTGAAATGAAAGCTCTTAATATCAGCCAAAGGGGGCAAATGAGAGTGAGTGGTGTTTAGGATGGTGGCCTCTCTTGATTGGCCATCATTCACCCACCCCAATGTGCTAAATTCCCTGACCAAAGTTAGTTTATATTCACATTATATTCTGCGTCCTTCACATGGGGTGGCCACTAAAATGGGACTGTCCTGCTCCAGCGTCCTATTTCTGTGAAACTGTGTAGCCTTTGGAGAACTCAAGACTGGTAGGATGAACCTCCGCCTTCTCCCCAACGTCTGCAGAGGGTCCTTCACAGTGAGTTCTAGAGTTCTTGCCCCTAGCCTCACAGAGATAAGTGGCTGGTGGGTAGTGAAGTTTGGGATATGTAAGAATACACAATAATAAATAAATAAATACAATAAAGAATAAACCGGTGGTTGTCTACCAAATCTGGGCCAAAGAAAAGACACATTTATCTGTCACATTTGGAGGAGCCTTTAAAATGGAAGAGACCTGCTGACCCATAAAGATGGATCTGAATCAGAATAAGGTTTATTTTCACATACAAGGAATTAGCCAAGAATCATACATCTATAAAATAGAACAGTTTAGAATAAAAAAATGTTATATCTATATCTGTTTTTAAATTGAAGAGAGCTGTACAGTGTTTGACCTAATATGCAGATTTTGAAGGAGTGAGCTCCTGAAATTGAAAATGAGCCAATCCAGGGAAGGACTGTTCACAATGTAGTAGTAATAATAATAATACATGTTTTCGAATAATGTTAAACTGCCACCATTTTTTCTTTTGAAATGACTAGATTTTAACCACCAGGAGGCGATAATGGTACATTTTAGGAGAGCGAAGTAAACTGTGTTGTTGTCCAGGAGGTGGAATTCAAGAGATTGTGTCATGAAAATAAATGAAGCCCTGTATTTCTGTTCACGTGTACATAAAACTGTCGACAAAGTAAGTCACCCTTCAGTTGATTTGCGACTTTAAATCCCAAACAAGAGTGTTAGTTACGACTTCCCGAATCTCGGAGGACTGATTTCATGAGGAGCCCCTGAAGGCAGCGTGAGCGAGAGGGGAGAAAGGCGCGCGTGTGTGCGCGTGCGCGGCCAGCCCTGCCTATTATTACCGCTGACGTCCCTCTCTCTCTCTCCCTCGCGCTTGTCACAGTTTTTCGGGTGGTGGAGGGGAGATCCCGTTTTCTTTCGTCTTCGCTGAAAACAGACGTTATCTTTTTCGACACACGGGAGACGTATCTTCGTGTTCCACCGCCGCCGGCGATCCCCCCCCCCCTCGCTAAAGCACTTGCAACCAAGCCGAGTGAGAGGAGCTGAGGGGCGGACTGGACTGAGACGAAGAACCGGAGACTGACCGGGGAGGCTGCACATCCGCCGCTTTCTTTAATCCAACCGCAGTTTGCCCTTGATGTATATCCCCGGCCCCGGACATCCCTCGGGGTCTTGACATTCGTCTCAAAAAGGTCCCTGGTTCTGTTTCCGCCACTCTTTCTCCGTGAGAGCCGCCGTATTGACGCTTGAATGATCGTGTTAGCTAGCTAACCGAGAACCAGAAACTCCCCCCTTTCTTCTCAACTGAACCCGCGGTGGTCGCGCGGAGACCACGGCTGTGCTTTCTCGGGGCCACCTTTTTATCGGTCGCCCTCCATGGTCGCGTTGCCTTTCCCTTCTCGCCAGAAGACGATGCAGCCGAAAGGAGAGCGGTGACCACCGGGACTGTTTTTATATTAACGACCCAGCCCGTGTCCACCGTCATGGTACGATAGCATCCGGGGGAGGATTGGGGGAAAGTGAAAAGCTGCGTGGGGGGGGGGTGGGGGGGTTCAGCCTGAGCGGTTTTTTTTTCTTTTCTTTAGAGGAGGTTGTGTTGGTACCAACAACCCCAGACAGGCATGAGGTGGACGTAGCCAACCAGGCGGTTTTTTACGCTGGATCGCTGTCTTGCGGATCCGTGCTGCCTTCACGAACTGTGACAATGAGGATTGTATGAGAAGTAACCGCACACACACACACACACACACAGTACTTCGGACTTCATCAGGTCCAACATCACAGAAACCAGACATAAGTGCAGACATCCCTTCCACTCGAGGCAGCATCCATGTCCTCCATCCTTCTCCTCCTTTCACCCCTTGGACAAGTTACAAAAATTGTTCTCGGTGCTTTTTGTACTCCTTACACATTACTTTAAGTCCCGTTGTTGCACTTTTGAGTAATTATTGTTGTGCTAGATTTTAGCACATTTTCATGGCGGAGTACAAATGATGTAGGCTTTCCAGACAACGTGCGTCCAAAAATCACCGTTTGCAAAATGCATCAAACCTGCACAATGCCATCATCATCAAGAAGTCACTCTGTTTGTGCGGTTCGCGGTGTGCTTGCTGTGGATGTGTTGATTCTCTAAGGACCTCATTCACATCGCATCGTTCCCTTAAGCTCCTTGTGACACGTTTTGCCCCATACAATTACATTACGCTTGTTACAGATTGTGTCTGCGTTCATCCTCCTCTTGTTTCCTCGTTTCCACACACCGACGACTTTACCTAACCTGCTGATCCTGCATCTGTTATTAGCCCTGCAAGCCTTTTGTTGCGTTGGTCAACTGCCAAAGGTAGTCGTGTATTTGTGTTGTTTTTTGTTCCTATTCTTTTGGGGGATCCAATGTTTTGTCAAGGTTAGAAGGAGGACATTTTGCCACTTCTCTAAAGGCGTAACGTTGCATAGCACTTGGGTTTAGGATTATAATGGTAGACTCTTGTTTAGGTAAAAGTGACCCATGCGGCGGTGAAGCTTTAAGTTCACAGCTGGAATATAGTGAGTGAAAGTCCTTATAAGTATAATAAGCAGCTGTGCATGTATCTCTGCGCTTTATGTTGCTGTACTGTGGGAATGAACCAACTATTTTGCTTGGGGCTAGTCATGAGGTTTTATCTGTGTGAGAGAAAAGGAACTCGTATAGTAGGTGTGGGTGAGTGCTTGTGCGCACATGTGCAGCTGCGTGTTCTTACCAAACAAAAAGCTAGCATGTCTTTCTGTGTGTCGCCGCAGGGCAGAGCGGGGCTTTTGTGTTCCCCGTGCGAGCGAACGCTTCATGAGCTCGCTGTCCTGACTTGTTACCCAAAAGCTGGCACCCACCTCTGACGCCCCCGATGGCGTTGGCTTCACCTAGGAACACACCAGATACAGTCGCAAACAGCCCCAGGCTTTTAATCCTCCGGTCCACTGAGGCCAGCTAAACCCTGCATGATCGGTATAAAATTAGGCAGGTGCACGTTGATGACCTATATTGGCCACAATGCCTCGCTGACGTGTGCTGCTTTGTACAATCGCCTGCTTAACCCAACTGAAAGACGTTTTGAGTTACCGGTGCGACAGTAGCCCCAAAGGTCAGAAGTGGGCCAGTAACAGGGACGTTTCCAGCTTAAATCCCTGTAGAGGTGATTGAGTTACCATCTGTTCAGCCTTAAAAGCTACTTTCAAGGCGGCCGTGAGCAGGTCGCTGTGCTCACAGTGGCTCCGGTGACACTTGTCGGTGAGCAGCAGTGGCAAACAGTGGTGGCATAAAAGTGTGACTGTAAAGCAGGGCAGTGCTGGGAAAAGAGCTTAAGAGATTCAGCAGACCTTCCTGGCATGCTCAGCAGCACAGCAGTGGCAGGTTTTGAAGGGATATTTTAAGTATTTACTTTTCCTGCTCCGATTAGTATTACCTGCTTAAAGACTAACTAAACCCCAGGTGGAAACCACTGTATATGGGTATTTAGTAAGTGTTGTTGATGGATTCAGGTCCAAATCTTGAATTTTTAGTGCAAAGCATTTTAATTCTATATATTGTGTTTCTAAATTTGCATAGCGACCGCCCTCTACAGGTTGAGACCTGGCTTTTGCACTGGAACTTTGCTGCAGGCTGATCTGGAGGCAGGTGACGTATATGGAGGCAGCTTTCGTCACCCACCAACCTCAGTGTGCCCACTGTGGCGTCTTCTTCCTCGGAGTGTAGGTAGATGAGCTACGAGTTTCTGTAGGTGGCGCTCTTTTTGTCATTTTCTTGCACGCTTTCACTGATCGCGCGAAGTACCTAGTTCTTTATTTATTCTAAATAATATGTATTACTAGGGCTGCAGCTAGCGATTATTTTAATAATTAATCTGTCGATTATTGCTTTGATTAATCGGATTAACAAAAGCAAAAAAGCATTAATTTCCAACCCTTTATTCAAAAACAGAACTGACAGGTTGCTCCTTGTACATCCCTGAGTAATAAAAAACAAATGGACTAATGGGCTCTACATCTGCCAAATATATAGGCTTTTTTTTATAAAAAGTGCACAAAAGATTTAGATTTTTGTTTAAAGGGACCTGAGCTGTCAGAACAATAAATCCTTTTTATTTCTTTAAATAAAGAAAAAAAAAAAAATCCGAAAACATTTGGGATTTGTTTAAACGTTAGAACTTGTTCTCTAGACTACACTCACAGAGACAAACCCTCTCTCTCTCGTTTTGTTCAGAGCAGTGGCTGTAGCGAAGTGGGTATAGTCCAAGTGCTTTAGCACTCCAGTTTCTAACATCTGTCTGTAAGCCAAGCAGCCAAAAGTAAAAATGTAAATCAGGATTAGCTTTTTGAAGGTTCAAAAGGAAGGAAACCAGTATCGGATGCAGGATAAAGAGGCCAAATCTAAATGTGTTGGTTAAACGCTTCTTAATAAAACTTTATTGGCATATAATACAAATGTAACTGTCGTGGCTTTTTGTCAGCGCAAACAGTTTTCCTGCCAGCTATTATGTCATTCTCGTTAAGCGGCCGGCGCTGAACAGGTGGCGCTTTCTGGCGATCAGGCTACCGTGTGAAGAATGACACTGTTCACAGAGCCTCTGGTAACTGCCAAACACACACACACACACACACACACACACACAGACCCCTGCAGATCAACATATTATCGCACAGATACACACAATTGCAAAAAATAACCATCAGACAGCATAAAGGACCCTCGGACGCTCACAGTTGGTCTGTTGTGTTCACTGCGTAATTGGGCTCTTCTGCTGTCGAGCTCTCAGGTGTCGGCTTTTACTGTCCTCGGCGTCTCTCCTCAGGCCCACGCTGCTGTAGTTTGACCCATGCAGATATCCGCTCTCTTAAGTGTGTTTTTGCATTCTGTAGTGGGAGTATACTGTCCGCTCTGCAGCTCTATGAAGCTCTGCCTCATGTTTGGGTGAGTGTGAGGTGGCAGTCAGATAGAGATTTTGCAAGAAACAAATTGTATTCTCTCTATTGGTTGAATGAAGGATATATTCATTTTTAACAGTGATGTCTATATTTTTTTCCACTTATCACAAAGTTGTAACGCCGTGTCTGCATTTCCTCGCCCTTTTTCCATTCGTGCCGCCCACTTGTTTTGCATTCCGCTGACATAAATAACAGGGTTGAATCCATATGGTACCTACACATGTTTAATTAGGGGGGTTTTTTGTAGCCTCTGCCTGAAAGCTGGTTCCTTGCAGTGTACTTGTACTTCATGTTTCATCTTGTTTACTCTAAGCTGTGTGTGATAAAGGCAGTACCATGTGATCTATTTGTGCGTGTGGTAATGTTCTTGTTAACCAGAGGAAATGTTGCATCAGAAACCGCTGTCGCTGTGTCTGTCCATTAGGTGCTGCAGACAGGAGCTCTGCAACAAAGAGACCTTTGTAATTTTGGTTGGCAGAAACATCGAGCCTGTGATATGGTCAATTTCACAATAATAGCATTTACCATTTGAGTTTTTAGGGTTTAATATATTTTCTTTTTGTGGACGTTTTTGCTTTAGTAAATGGGTAATGGCAGAGAGTTAGTAGGACATAATAGGTGCTGTCGACTGCTTTGTCGGTTTCCTGCAGCAGACAGATAGTAATCTTAAAGAAATACCCGTTAGTCAGAGGATCTACTCTAATCTAATCTGTTAAGCCAAACCATCCATTACATTTAATTTTGCAGATATCACCAAGCAGGTCAGGTGTCTGTTTTCGCAAAAAAAGCTTGTTGAACCCCCCCGTGGCTTGACTTTTCAGGCAAATTGCTTTGGGCACGAGGAAGCAAAATAATTAATGTGAGAGGTTGTGCAGAACTTGTACATTTTGGGTCATAGTGAAGTGGCAGCCTGGGCAGGAACAGACTGGGAGCTGGGGGCTGGGAGCTGTTAGAAAGCGGCGTGGTTGTAAGGCGCTGAACATTTAAGAGTTCATGAATACAATTCAAAACAGGTTTTTTCGGAAAACTAGCACTAATAAACACCACTGGCACGTGTCAAAGGTCACAAGTCGGTAATGTTTAGAAGGGATGCGTGTTGCCTATTATGAAGGGGAAATTATGGTTTCAAACAACTTCTATTATTGTGGTATTGGCCACCATTCCTACTTCCTTAAAGAAAACGAGGATGACCAGTAAAATTATTACACAAACTCTCCAATTCATCACATTTTACAGGCATACTTTCTGGCTCAGCTTTGACCTACTGTACTCCCCAAGGTTGCCCGTGTTCCTATATCTCATCTTAGCCGTTATTTTATTTTAGTAAGTACAACGTTATCATTAGCGGGATTATACCTATGGGTAACTTTGGAAAGAGAAAATCGTGTCTCTGTTTGCATTTGTCTCGGAGCATGCACTGACACAGCGTTTGGGGAACAGAGAGAAGAATCAGTCTGTGTGGAGACAGAGAGAGAAACTGAAGTCTAGCCAAGGAGTGACTCAGCTCTTTAATCCACTGCTGTTGATCCAAACAGAATAAATCTGACCCTTTGCTCAGCCTGATCACAGCCCTGCAGTGAGTGATATGCTGAGTAATGTGGCAGATCTCCAGAGGTGGACAGAAAGCATCTGTGTGTGTTTGCAGTCCTAGAATCCAGTTACACTTTGCATACTGGAGCCAGATAATGTCAGACTGGAGGAGGGAGGCCGCCTTCAACCCACATTGTCGGGAAGTTGTCCTCTTCAACTTTGCGCCCTCTGGCTCATGATGGCAATAATATTTAGATGTTGCTCACCATGTTAGCCGACAGAAGTTAAGAAAATCATGATTGCTTTTTGTTTTTTCCTAAATCCACTCCACTGTTAGAGGGTAATAGACTCAACAAAGGGAGCCTCACGGTGCAAAAGAAAAGTGGCATTCTTTTATTTTTCAGACTGACATCTTGTTGTGTATTACAACTTTAAATGAAAGACAAGTTCATCCGAAGCTGGTTTTAAATGGGATGTATAGTATAGTATGCCTTACATTCACAGGACAAAATGACCGTCCACACGGTGATTTAATGTCAGCTATGTTGCAAATTCAAGTTAATTTAATGATGAATTAAGCCTTAATAACTACATTTCACAGGCCGAGGACAGAAACCTCCATGATTGTCCAGGAAAAACAGAAGGCCAAACCATGTGTGTTCTTTTTTTTCTGTAATATTGGAGCACAATTCCTGACCTGAGGGCTCAAGAAATCCATTCCAAAACCATAATAAAATGCAAACCTCACCAGTGTAACGTGGGAATCAAATGAGGCTGCTCTGAGTGAAATTCCTGAGAAGTTTAGTTTTTTGTTGTTTTTTTTTTGTTTGAAGGTACCTTTGCTACACTGATGGTATTTGGCAGGTAGAACAGTAAGAACAAAACAATTCAGCCTGCCCTGGGGGAATATACAGTACATGTCAGCGAGCGGAGCCTTACAGGCAAACTGGTCTGACTAATGGTTATTGGTAAGACTTTCACGGAGTCTGGCAGAAGCCAAAGAACCCAGCTGCTTTGTTGCTTCAGTCGTCCGCAAATTTTCTCTAATGTAAAACAGCTTCAATATTTTCAGAAGGAGAAACATTTAGTGATGTTTTGTTCATTTATCGGTCATTTCCATTTTTAAGAGAGCTGGATGGAAGCTCATTACTTCCATTACTCGTTCGTTACTCACAGTGTAAAATAATTTCATTTTGGCTTGTGCAACAGTGTCATTATTTTGCACTCCCTTTAAAAGAGATTAAGTTTTATTAGGAGCTTTTAACCATTAATTATTCTAAAATTATTCAAAGGCATTTCCATCCAGCATGACCGTCTTCTATTCATGTTCTTTGCGCCCATATTTCCTGCCACCCTCACCCTTCTGTCTTCTAGTTAACACAAAAAAAAGTCGGCTACAAATGATGATTTCCTGCGACGGACGTGAACCAAACATGATGGAGTTGACACTGCTGTTGGAACACTTGGTTATAGTGTCAGTGCTGAAATGTTTGAGTAAGGTTTGCTTTGTTAGGTGGGATTTACAGCAAGTAGGGCTGGGTACCCAACTCCGATACTACCGGCCGAATTACTTAAAATGCCCTGTAATTCGGCACCAAACTTCAATAGTTCAATAGAGAATCACTCGGGCAGGTACTATCATCAGGTTACTGTGATGATGGTTTCTGAACATTTTTGTGACTTTTATGTGCTTCTGTGAATGATGCAGGGTAATAATGGCTTGCAGATTTGTTGTAAGCCGTCTGCACATCGGAATTTCTTTTAATCGGACTGAATCACTTCATCCACTAAGTACGACTGATATCCAGGATTTAAAAACATTACTGGAAACTTGCACATTTAACAACTCAGCACAGTGGCTAATAGCCAGTCTCTTTCTCTAAAACACACCTATTATCTGCAACGAAAAGCTTTGTGAAACATCCAGAAACCGTGAGTGTTAAGAGCAAACCAAAACGTCAGCAGCTGATGGAGCCTCGGCTCCAGCGTTTCAGACAGCCTGACTGTCATGGTCACTGACACGTTTTTTCTGGCAGCTCCCTCGTCCTTGCGTGGCCTGCCAGGAAATGCTTGCTGAGTGTTGCAGCGCAACATGTGACACGTCCGCTGTCATCGCCGTGACAGCTGTCTCCCGGACAGGAAGTGACGCAGGTTAAGTTCACGCAACTTCTTTCTGCTCTTGCCACATACTCTGGATAGATGACTGAGACGTGAGGCGGTCATGCAGGGATGCTGGGCAAGTTTGAATATTGAGCAAAGATAGAAGTGTTGGTTGTAAAATATGTCAAATGTATAGTGTATTGGATCTATTTATAGATGACATTTTTAGAGAGGGGGATGCCGTGAGACGAGGAGTCCCAGTCAGACTTAAACCTTGGATACTGTGGTGGCATGAGAGGCATCTTAGGGTGCTTTCACACCTCTAGTTCGGTTCATTTGGTCCGAACCAAGGGCAAACAATTATACATTGTAGCATTTTTCAGATGGTCTGGTTCCTTTTCACACCACACTGATTTCTTTGCTCTGAACCAGTTGAAACGAACCAAAATGCAGTCACATGACAACATCCACGTCACTCATTGGCCATGGCGTATTTCCTAAACTGCTTTTCGATTGGTCAGAATTTACGTGCGGGAAAATTCCAATTGAAGAGGAAAAGCCAGCAAACAACACGGTTTTGTCCCTGGCCAGAATCTATTACATTGTTTGTATGTGCCTCATACATTGTACATTGTACCACAATATGCGAACAAGAGAGATGGAGGTCTGCTCTGGAAAACAGAGGAATGAAGCTTAGCCGCAGTAAGACAGAATACATGTGTGTCAATGAGAGGGACCCAGGTGGAACGGTGAGGTTACAGGGAGCAGAGGTGAAGAAGGTGCAGGACTTTAAGTACTTAGGGTCAACGGTTCAGAGCAATGGAGACTGTGGAAAAGAGGTGAAGAGGCGAGTGCAAGCAGGTTGGAACGGGTGGAGAAAAGTGTCAGGTGTGTTGTGTGATAAAAGAGTATCAGCAAGAATGAAAGGAAAGGTGTTCAAGACGGTGGTGAGACCAGCGATGTTGTACAGCTTAGAGACAGTGGCACTGAAGAAAAGACAAGAGGCAGAGCTGGAGGTGGCAGAGCTTAAGATGCTGAGGTTCTCTTTGGGAGTGACGAGGACGGACAGGATCAGGAACGAGTACATCAGAGGGACAGCTCATGTTAGATGTTTCGGAGATAAAGCCAGAGAGGCCAGATTGAGGTGGTTTGGACATGTTCAGAGGAGAGACTGTGAATATATTGGTAGAAGGATGCTGAGGTTGGAGCTGCCAGGCAGGAGGTCTAGAGGAAGACCAAAGAGGAGATTTATGGATGTAGTGAGAGAGGACAGGGTTAGATGGAGGCGCATGATTCGCTGTGGCGACCCCTGAAAGGGAGCAGCCGAAAGGAAAAGAAGACCTTTCTATAATGAAGCGCGGATGCGGCTTGAACACAACGTTCTAATGCAGCGCACATCGCTCGTCACTTCAAGCGGAGGCGTGCATTAATTCTTAACTCTGACATGCTCATATTCCGAAAATATGACTACGGCAGCAGGTCTAGTCCAAAAATTATCAGTACTTTTTGCAATTGGGTCATGGTCGGATCGCCTTCTCACCACAAACGAGGTCCTCTTCAAGGAGGTCTCCGTACGCTTGTTTGGTCCGCTTTTGGTGCCTACCCGAGTGCGACTGCTGCTTTCACACCTGACCAAACGAACCGCACCAACGGGGCAAACGAACTCTGGTACGATTCAACCGAACTAAATGACGCAGGTGTGAAAGCACCCTTAGGCGGCCAGTCCACCACGACGCCAGCAGTATGCCTATCCAAAGGGAGCCACTGGTTTAGATTTTTCAAACCGATGTAATTACAGTGTGGTATGTCAGTATAAAGCCACAATAATGTAAGACCTTCCTATGAATGCCCTTTCACCCTTTTGTCAGTGGTTTGGATAAAGCAAGCTCATGTATTCTCCAAACTACATGTATGAGCTTTTTGGTCCCTTTTGCTGCGAGCGCTGGAACTTTTGCTTCCCCGTCTCACATCATTTACGCAAACAATAGACCTTTTTTAGATACGTTTTAACCACTGCTCTGGGACATAAATAAATAAATGTAACATCCTGACCTCCCCAGCTAGATATCATTGACCACGTCCTCCAGTTCAGCTTGAAACGTTTTTATTTATTTATTTTTTGTTTAATAGGACAGTGCAAAGTGCAGCATGTCACCACAGACTGGAAGGAAGACTAGGATAGCTCATCCTTTTTATTTTCAACAGTGTTCTTTGTTGTGTGCTGTTACGTTTGCGGAGACCTTGTGTGTGTGTGTGTGTGTGTGTGTGTGTGTTGTGTGTGTGTGTGTGAGGACACAGGAGTCTGAGGCCACAAGGCCGAGAGTCACAGCAGCTAGAGGAAGAGGAAACTGCAATGTGTGTGTGTGTTTGCAGGGGTTGAGGATGGCTCAAGGTTACGCCATTCCTCTGCCGGGGACCAACGTCACACATCCTGTCTTAACTCAATACCATCCAACACACACACACACACACACACACACACTCAGACCTACAGTACATCCTGGCTGCAGCAGCAGGACACCTCTCCCAGGGCGTGGTCCATTGTTTGGAAACATGTTTGTGTTCGTCACGCTGCTGAGTCTTGACGTCGCCGTTGTCTCCCCTCCCTTCGCCGCTCCTGCAGCTTCATTTAAAAACCACGATAACAGAGCAAGGAAGAGAAAATCACATTTGCATTTTACAGTTATTTATGTGTCCAGTAGCAGAAGAAGCAATCATTTCTACATTGATAACATAAAAAAAAACCCATCATAATGACTGCAAGCAATACGGTAAATATTCCTGTAGATATGGCAGTGAAGCAGTAAAGAAACAAAAGCCAAGCAAAGATGACGGAGTTGTTTTTCAAACTGTTAAATGACGTGTTATTGTGGGTTTACGAAATCATGTTTGAAGTACAAAAGATGAGCGGAATCGCGTTCAGTCTAATTAGGCACATATTCAGAGAAGAACAGTATCACAAGATTCATGAGTTTCCATTCATATGCCTTTTTTATTCAGCCGTACGCCCACACAGACCAGCACTGATAAAAGATAGCTGGCGTACGGTAGAGTAGCTGAGGGGATACCAGACATGCAAACATGCGTGCCACCACATCGTTTACCTTAACACTTATCCTTTTGTACTGAGGAGGATGTAAACCTTAAGGGTTACTTCTCATGACTTGTAGCTCTAACTCATGATATCGCTGTGATGTGCCTGGGGGTATTTAACTTTTCTTGGTTCACACATAAGATGGCACCAGAACGCTGCAGATCCGTTCTGTGTGTGTGGGGGGCATTTAATGTGTTTGAAAGACGCAGATGATTCCAGGATCAGATATTGTTCTCGTGTTTAACTGTTAACTGATGGTTTATACATCAGAAAAGGAGAAAGTTAACTTTGGGGAGTCCAGCTAAAATTTTAACTCTTTAAGAAGGGAACCAGACATTATCCATCTGCGGCACCTCAATTTAGTCTTTTCTCTCATTGTTTTATTACATGAAAATCTGCAGCCTCGATAAACTGCATGCCACATAAAACCGCTACCTACCTTAAGTATTCCCCTTTTTGATGTCCTTTTTTTCCCTCTTTTCTTTTTACAATGTTTATGTTCAGTTTTGAAACAAGACAGACAAAAATGGATGAAACTTCGATTTGGAGCTTTTTTTTTATTTTGAAGGAAAACTTAACCAACCCGTTTTTGCTTGTGATTGAACAGATACAGTCTTTATCTGTCTGGCATGATCATGATCAACACCCTGCAGGCATGTCACGCCGTCAACATTTTTGAAGTTGAGAGCAACACAACAAGAGGCTGACAATCACAGTTTGTACTGTTGTTGATGACAAGTTAGTTTTTGTTGCTGATTTGAATTGGACAAAAACTGAACATTATATATATATATATATATTTTTTTTTTTTTAGCTAATGTTTAAAGTAGGATTTATTGCAGGACTGTTGTGTTAGACTGCATTGGCTTTAGCTCAGTGTACCTAATAAACTGACAACTGAGTGTATGTATCATGGACGTTAACAGCACATTCAGTACAGTATATCTCTGTATATCATCCTCAGCAACTTTTGATGTTTGAAAAAAACAACCTTGGTTTTTTTATTATTATCTAAGGTTGTTTCTGAAAGATTTTTAACAGGTGTGAGAATCTCTAAGCTTAGTGTTTAGAAGTGTGTCATCTTTCAGCTGAATAAAAACTGGTGTTTTTATAAAGTTTTTTTACACCGCGTTCAACGTGTAAATTGATCGTGTTTTAAAGATGTGATGGCCCGATGATAGTGCTGCTGTTGTTGACAGGTCGATTGATTTCTGTTTCCATCTGACAGTCACGCTCAAACGTTCGACGCATTCTGAAATGACGTCACGCTGTCATTCCTATCAGCCACACAACAATTTCAAAGAAGAAACCGCCTTTTGACTTTGTTTAGTCAGTGACGGGAGCCAGCTTGGCGACAGCATTGCATAGTAAGTTGATGTAGATGGATTTGCCCAAAACTGGCTTTATGCCGTTACTGGCTTTTGTTATAAAATTCACCACAAGTAAACTTGAACAACTTCTCTGAAATCAGCCCCTGTTGTTAATAATCATTGTCATGCTGGCAGTAAGAGTAGAAAATCTGATATTTCAGGATGATTTTGCGTCACAATAAATCAAATATTTTTATCTTACACAATTATAATTAAAATTTTAATCAAAATTATACAAATGCTTGGATATACTTTATGAATATTTGATTTCTTTTATAACAATCACATGGTACAAAAAATGCAGATGGTGCAGTAAGATTTATTTTTTTTTTTAATTCATGATGGTGGCATTAATGAGGATATATGTAAATTGAACAGGATTTTCACTTGTACAATAATCACGCTGCCCTGCATTCAAAACCCAACCTTTTATATAACATAGCTCAAAAAATGAAATGTACATAAAGATTTATATTAGATTGACAAGGGAGGCAGTTTCCAATGGTGTCTGACTTTAAAATAACATCAAGGTAGATGTGTTTAGCCTCACTTACATCCATGATTCTCCCATCAGCCCCATGAGTTTGTTTGCTGAATGCGCAAATCCCATTGTAAGAGCCCACCACACACACACACACACACACACCTAACCATCCTACAGCCCACCATCCATTTTACATTTACATTTAGTCGTTAGTGATTGTCAGTCAGGTGTTGACGGAAGAGATGCGTTTTCAAGTGCTTTTTAAAGGTGGCTACAGAATCTGCTGATCTTGTAGAGGCCGGCAAATCATTCCACCAATGTCACCCTACATGTATGATTCCACCCAAATACCTCTGTCTGCTGCCAATAGAGACCCCGTCACGCCTTGTCCAACCACACACACACACACACACACAGGTTTGTGGCACTGTCTTCGAGGGCACCTGTCACTGACACAGTCCATCCCCATAGTGCCTAACCCTAACCAAATTCTAACCCTAAAGCCAAGTCTTAACCCTCAAACCGCCCTTTAAACTTGTGGGGTCCAGCATTTTGGCCCCACAAAGCTGTCGGGACCCCACAAGAATAGTGGGCTCCTGGTTTTTGGACCCCACGAATACAGTAAAACAAACCCACAAACACACTCGCAGAGGGGCCTCCTCCATAACGAAATTGCGTGATAATCAGAAGGAGTGGGTGAATCGATCGAGTGCGCGCCTTGAAAGGGGTATGTAGGACGGGGGGAGGGGAAGATGGTGGTCTGTGTGTGTGTGTGTGTTTGTGTGTGTGTGTGATTAAGGGCGGCATGAAGCTCGTATTGATGCGAGGTGGCTGAAAATGAAGATAGCAGCGCGAGACAAAAGAGAAGGCGGGTCCCGGCATGGAGATGAGAATAGAGGGAAGGGAGGCAAATTGATTTGTCTGGGGGATGGGATGAGCCAGGGGAGAGAGAGAAGGGGTGAATAAATGGGGGGGGAAGGGTGACGAGGAGGTGAAAATCAAGGTTGGCGTAATAAATTGGAAAAGGAACATATTCTGCTGGGTGGCTATAATACTATAAATGCGTCATAGTACCTCTGTAATCCCTCAAACACTTCCTTTTTAAAATCCTTGAAAGCTGCTCCAGTGCTTTTCGGTTTCAGCTTGCTGTGCTTTGTTTCTCTTCCGAGCTCAGAAATCACCGAGGTTCGACCCTCGATGGCCGACCTCTTGTAGCAACGATGACACGTTGAAAGATAAAGTAGATTTTGGTTGATTCATGTTAGTCGTAAAATTAATTGCAGTTCACATACGGCTGCAAGCAATGAACTCTCAACTCAAGTTATGTGTAAACACGCTGTGTGTGGCTGCAGATGTTGTCTGTTGTAGTTTAGTTTCATGTGCACATTTTATGAGGGAGACACTTTTCCCTTCTCCTCTTTCCAAATAATGGCACTTTGATACCAGGCTGAAAGCTCAATCTATTTAGTGGAAATCACCTTTGATGATTCACAGGGCAGATTAAGATTTATGCTTCATCGGAAGTGCTTTTAAACTGTATTTTTTGGGGTTTGTATGTCAAAAGACTCTGAGTAGGAACGACTAACTTGTTGTGTTTTTTTGCAAATGTGCGCCTGGTTCACTTCCCCTTCACCTCCCGTTAAACAGCAGCACACAGCCGCCTCCTTGGTGGATGTGACGGTCCCAAACTGGGCTGCACTGTCCTTTTTGCAAATAAGAGCGTAGAGATTTGTTACTGTCGGAGCTCGGTGGATCTGTGCGTTTTGCCAGCCTGACCTGGGTGTCGGGAAACAAAGGCGTGCGACCAACTCATTTTTTACATTCACACACTCTAATTTTCACACACGTATGTGGAGTGAAATGCTATAGCCCGGCTGTCATTTAGGAGAGCTGCCTGCTACAACACTAGCAGAGTTGGGGAAACAACACAATAAAGTTCAGTAAAGAAAGGATCAGATTTTGATCGGCTTTATTGCAGCCTATACTGATCCTTTCAAATATCCCCGGATCGGCCTCGGTAACAATCCTTAGGATTGACTCATGACATCCCTACATGTCTCTAAAACCTACTGCAGATATACATTTTGAGGAAAAGTTTATATTGCTTTATTACATTGCTCTGTGAGTTTTAATATAAGTAGCATTAATGGAGGTTATAGTATATCAGTATCAAAGGTCTGAGCCTGTGCACTTTGCCTTGTGTGCTGGAAAACCATAAGATCTTGTAATCTCACCGCTGTGTTTACCACATCAGGTGCATTTCAAGGTGATGTGGTTTTATCAGTCTCTCTCTCTGTGTGTGTGTGTGTGTGTGTGTGTGTGTGTGTGGTTCTCGTAGTGAGGAAATAGAGAGTCGCTTGTGTTTGAGGGCTTGTCACGAGTTGGATAGTATGCCGTTTCTCACAGCAATGCAGTGTCTCTTTCCCTCTATGTGTCTTCACTTCATATCTGCTCTTCGTCTAAGAGGCCTGAAACATGTTTTCTTACAAGGCCAGGGCGTCTCGGCAGCACTACAGTACTCTATTACAATGCTGTTTTGTCACACATTTTCCTTTTTTTTTTTTTAATCAAAGAAATTGCAGCTTCTGCGATTTGGATATTATAGCCATATTTCGATAATATTTCGAGATATTGTGCAGCCCTAATATGCAGCATTGTGTAAAGAGCGAGCGAGTTAGGTTCAAAAACCCTGAACTGTATTCAAATCCTCGTTGTCGTGCTTCTCGTGGTTCCAGCTCGTTTAATCTCTTTCCCTTCACTGACATGTTGGCTTTTTTCAGAATTGCTGATATTGGACAGATTTCAAGTGATGTCTCTCATTTGTTGGAACCGAACCTTTTTGCGAGTGTTATCGCCGTTTCCCCGGAAACACATGGGGGTTTGACTAATAGCTGGAAGAACAGTCACGTCAGTAGAATCCCATGTAATGAAACCCAGTTTACCGCTCCAGCAAGTAGGCGGGCCCTTAGTAACGACCTAGCAACAGAGAGGTTTTCTAGTTCCTGTTGAGTCAGCCGGCCGACTTGAGCTAGCCCTTCCTAGAGATCGTGGGATTTCCCAAACTGAATAAATACCACACATGTAAGCACAAAACTGCCTTGCCTTGTTGTAGCTAAGATATGTGCAGTTTTCCCATGGATCGATTTAGCTACTACGTCCGCGAGCTTCGCATGTAGCGCCGCGTCACCGGCACAGCTGACGGAGGACGCCAGGGCGTAACATCGAGGCCGAACAGTCTCCATGTGATCCGAACATTTCCAAAAACTCCAGCGCGCTGTCGAGTCCAAAACTCACGGCGTGTTTTTATCCAACGGACTATTCTGCTTCAGTCCATATTTGTTGGCTTTTATACTTTTCAAAACAGCATTTTCGAGCACCAGCACGGCACACACCTGTATTAACGAGGACGTAAAGCAGCACTCCCAACAGCACCATCAGTTATATTAATTAAAGCACGCTAATGGAAATGGCGGAGTAATCTTTATATAGTTATAAGCACGGTGCGCTGTCGTGCTGATTTTAGCACGACCTAAACGTCTAGCAGGTTGGAACTACTTTAATGCACCAATTGTGCTGTTCATTCGTCCGTTTCCTGTGCAGGGAAGAGGGGATGTCTCCTAACGCCGTGCTGCACGGTGATAACTGCCACAACTGGCTTATCTAAATACGACTGACTGCCACAGTGCTCTCAAATTTATTTATTCTGTGTTTTTAGTTTGTCAAAGTGGGCGGAAGTTGGGGACCAAGACAGTTGAAAGCAGACATACGTATGAAATAATACTGTTCATTTGGCGGGCTTGGTGGCAGAGCGGGTCGTCCACCAATCGGAAGGTCGCCGGTTCGATCCCGGCTTCCCCTAGCCATGTGTCGAAGTATCCATGAGCAAGATACTGAAGCCCAAATTGCCCCCGAAGCTGTGCCTTCTGTGTGTGAATGATTAGTTACTGTACTGATGGGCAGTTAGCTCCTGCCATCAGTGTATGAATGTGTGTGAACGGGGTGAATGTGATATGCAGCGCTTTGAGTAGTTGGAAGACTAGAAAGGCGCTATACAACAACAGTCCATTTACCATTTGAAATGTCTGTGCTTGTTTCATGGCAGTGAGGCCTGATGGGAACTGAAGTGTGTGACTGAGCATCTGATGTTTCCTGTTCTCTCTTACTTCCTTGTTCCTCATGTCCTCTCCACTACAGATGTAAAGTGCATTCTGGTTTGTTTCCGCGGGATATTTCTGTTTCTGCTCAGTGCTCGGAGGAGAGCAGATGGAGGGATTAGACATTGATGTTTATGCTGCATGTCCTCAGACCTCAGGGTTCAAGCAGGGTCAGGCTTTATGAATACTTTTTAATTTATTTGGAAAAGTGAAGGGTTGGAGGATAAAGGTAACTGCATAAGTATAGTTGAGTACATACATTTGAGAACTAGGCCTTTTGTTGGGCGAAGACATTATTCCTGCCTGAGCGCCGCCCATGGTGAAACAGAGAGCCGACGACGAGAGGACCGAAGCTGCGTGACTGCGCGTCCTCCACTCATCAATTTGTTCATTTTCTGTCACATTTGATTTATGCGCTGCGAAAATGTAGGGATAACTCTGCTGTTTGTTCCGGCACCGTGTTGGTTAAAATGTCGGTGACATTCTTATCCAAAAACCCAACGGCCAATATCGAACGATATATGGAAGTAACCTCGCTCATTTTTGCTGGCCTTGATAAGTCGACAAAGTACTTTTTAGTGGCAGGCCTAGGACATTTTCTGGGGCGCAAGTGCAAATGTGCTTTTGTAATCTGTTACACATTAGGAACATGCCAGTCACAATCTTTATCAATTCAGCAGGTTGATGCGCTGCATTTTGTTAATTTGGAGATTTATAATTTGACTATGATATTTTATTGCCATTTCTGCCTTAATTAGGCTATTAAAGTATTTGTCTTTCCCACTCATCTTGTTCTACTGCGTTCCCTGAAAGCTACATGCTTTTTGAGTTTTAAGGGCTCAGCGGGTTGGTCAGGCTGATAGTAAATATTCGGGCCGGTGTAAATCTCTGTGAATGCGGGTTGAGGATGAAACCCAGTGCCAAGCATGTAATGTTTTAGTTTTTCCTCATCACTGGTTTGTCACTATTATCCTGCTGTTTTGGCCTCCTGATCACCTCTCTGAGTAGTGAGGACACAGTGATTCACAAGCAGTTTATGCTCCGCTCCAGGTTTTGCGAAAGTTTGACATCAGAAGAGCCGGTCGTGCTGTATCTGCGGCGTGTTCTGTTGGGTGTTCAGGGCAGATCAATGGGCCGATGTCACCTCATGCCGTGCAGCCACAGCAGCACGTGTTTAGCGCCAGTGACCTCACAGCCACCCATAAATGTGAGGAATGCAGACCGTGACGGGTCCGATGAGATTCACCAGTGGCCTGGTTATACACTCGCATGACTACAGGACCAAAGGGAAGGTCACTCTGATGTTATGTGGCTATGTGGAGGGAGATAATCTGGAGGGTGTACCTGTCTTGCACTCATGTATCATGTTTTTTATGCAAATAAAACAAACTCTCAAAGTCTCAGTCAGTATTGCGAGCGAGGCGGTATCTGTTTTGTCTTTGGGGTACATTTATTACATCATGAAGACACTAATAGTCCTACATTTTCTTCAAGTATGGAGTGATTGAATGTTAGTCAATTTACAACGGGCAAATAAAGAAACCGTTAGGTACTGTATGGGAAATGTCTTTATTCAGGATAGGCCCTGTTTAGTTATACTGGCAGTTCATCAGTCCCTCTCTCTCTCTCTCTCTCTCTCCCTCTCCCTCTCCCCACAGCATACCTCCCTGTCGGCCAGCCGTTCAGAGAAGAGTACCGGCTGGTCGAGCCGCTCGCTTGGTGCCCGATGCCGTAACTCCATCGCCTTGTGTTCAGATGAGCAGCCGCACATTGGAAACTACCGGCTGCTCAAGACCATCGGCAAGGGCAACTTTGCCAAGGTCAAACTGGCGCGACACATACTGACCGGCAGAGAGGTAGGAGACAATGTACTACAAAAACACGTTCACGACTGCACCTGGAAGTGTCAGTAAAGCCACGCGCGCTGGGATTGGTGAGGCTGAGTGAAAAGAGTTGATGAGTTGAAGCAGACTCCTGGGTGAATACCGGGGCTTGGGAGCCAGAACAGAAAAGTACCCTGTGACTAAGCCCACAGATGGAGATGTAAAGGGCTGTTCCACCGAGTTTAGAGCACCTTCTGTTAGCTGTTACAGCAAGCTGAAGCTGTCTCGTCTAACCGCAAAATCGAGGCCTGAAACCCTTTTGTAGAGAGACAGTCATGCTTTTCTCTTGTGTGGGTGCGTGCCTGTATGTTTCAATACCCTGTAGTCTTTCTTCTCTTAAAAATCCCTGACCTACATTAGTTGAGTTTATAACTCCATGAGGCTCAGTAGAAACCTTAGTGTGTCTGCCGCTGGTTCGATCATGTGAGAGCCGTTGTGTTCCAACCATATAAAAGCAGAAGACCATTCATGTATTGGTGGTTTACAGTGTTAGTTCGACACACTCTTTGACCGGGTCACCGCACGTTGTTAAGCCTCTTATGAGGCCTTGTTGGTTTGTTTAGTGGATATCTGCTTCCGTGTTCTTTACACGTGTGTATTTTTTTGAACTGTTTGTCCTCACTGCAGTGTGGTGTGATTTGCTTGTTTGTTTTTTTTTTCTTATTCAACTTTGAATAGTGGATGTTGCTAATGGTAATGCTAAAAATGTGTTTTATTTTAATGCACTATTTATATAGTACAGAAACTGGGCTCAGCACCAGAGCACACTGTTCAGTAGCCACCGGTCTGATAAAGACCTTATGCAGTTTGGCGACTGAAGTATTTCATAATAAATACATAGGAGCTGAAATGACTTGTCAATTAATTGATTTGAAAATTTATCAGCAACTATTTTGATAAATTAATCGTTTAAAGTCAGTTTTCAAGCAAAAATACCAAACTTTTTCAAATTTTCTTATACTGAACATGCTGCTGTTCTTTGTCTTTAATTTATAGTAAATTTCAAAACAAGACATTACAAGTACATCACCTTGGGCTATAGGAATCTTATAAACCAAATTATTAATTGGGAAAATAATCAGCAGATGATTGGATTTTATTTGATTTCTGTAAATAAATTCCACCAGAACAATTTAAACTTTTTTTGTGCAGTGAAAAGTATTGTAGTACAGTAAAAAGTACTTGTACACTAAGTCATTGCGTCAGGCGGGATGCGTTACAAATCAGATGTAGTGTTGAATCAGTGTTTTCTTTTCTTTTTCTATTGTTTCCTCCCAGGTTGCAATAAAGATCATCGATAAAACACAACTCAACCCAACCAGCCTACAGAAGGTGAGTGACCTGTTACTGCGTGTGTGTGTGTGTGTGTGTGTGCGTGTAGACGTCTGTGTGTCGCACTGAAAGGTGAATGTAGAAGAATACAGATGAAAACAAATACAGGAGTCTATGCAGCAATCACAGAACCATAAAACACACATGTTGTTCTGTGTTTTTGGTGTTGACGTCCCAGCTGATGGGGTTTTTTCCAGCCTACATCAAACTCATTTGTTGATCCCTCTATTTTCTTTTAGCCGAAAACTGCTTATGCTACCTTATCCGCTGAACCTCTGTAATGGCATGGTCCATGGGAATATCACCCTGTTTGTCCTCTTATTTTAGGGATTTAACAGTCCGTCAGTCAGTCGGGTGTCCCGAGTGTTGTTTGTTTGCATTTGTGTTGCGTCAGGAACAGTCATTGAGCAACGCAGCGTCTTCACATGTTGTTTTGCCCTGGGCTGTAACACTCGTGCGTGCAGCAGTCGTCTGAACGTTGACCTTTTCGGTTGTTACTTGAAACTTGATGTGTCGGGGGAAGCTGTTACTGGCTGCAGGTTAAGAGCGCCGCATCAGTTCAGGGAGGATTTGTTAAATGTTGGTTGTGCACAGGTGGATTCAGTGAAAATGCCTCCTTTCGACTTGAGCTGTGGCACTACGGTTTGATAAAGGGCTCGTCTGTCCATATTTAAATCTTCTGTAAACTCAACATAGATTCAAACAGACATTTCAAGACGCTGGCGAAGCATTGGGTTCTGCTTTGTGTCAGTGTGAACATAACCATTTGTCCACTGGAACCAGCTAGGTTAAAGGCCTGGAGTAATGTACGCCACTGACATGTAGGGTCATGTATTAACTACATGCGTTACATTCACGGCCCTGATGTGATTAAGCTCTCTCCTGTCTCAGCTTGGCCTGCTGCAGCTATTTGTGTGTGTTGAGAGCGATCTAATGAAACTAAATTGAGTGAGAAACATCCGCAGGCCTGCACAGTGTTTTCAAGCAATTAAAGTCGCAGTGTTTTCTCATCTGGCTTTGTTGGGTGGAATATTCACCTCTCAAAATAAAGCATAAAGGTGGCTGTGCTGTCTGTCATAAAAGCTTCATTAGGTGTAAGATTTTTCATTTTGTCCCCCATTTTGTGTGGAGAAAAAAAAACCCTTATGACTGCATATTGTTTTTTTTAATGCTGTCAACGCAGGTCAACCTCTCTGACAGTTGAGGAAGAAAAGGTAGTTTTTCTTTAGCCGAATCGAGGGCATAAGGACAGAGGGTGTCGTATGTTATACAGATTGTAAAGCCCTTTTCAGGCAAAATTGGGATTTGTGATATTGGGCTAAATAAATAAAATTGAATTGATTTGCAAAAGTAAATCTTGCGCCGGTCACTGGAGAACGCGGTCACAATTGCGGTGTCACAGCGTGTTGCACTGGGCCAGCAGTAGCATGAAGCACTAAAGCTTGATCGGGTGTTGAGAATGAAATCCTTTAGAGCTGAATCTTTTTCATAAAACTTTTGGAATCTTCCAAAGGCAAAGCTAGACTGAGTCCCTCTCACATCAGCTGTAAGACTGGTCTGTGTGTATAATGAGAGAGGCGTGGCGTGTCGGGGTAAGCTATACAAACGTATGATCAGCATCATCATAATCCTAAAACCATTTAGTGATCTTTATATAAGAAATATTGGCACCAGTTGCTTTTGGGGGTTTTTTTGGTTTTTTTCTAGGGATGCAGTTAACTTTAATTTCCATTATTGGTTAATCATTTAATCGCTCATTTGTTTGTCTCTAAAATGTCAAAAACTAGTGAAAGAAGCTCATCATAATTTCTCAGGGCCCAAGGTCTTCAGATATCTTGTTTTGTCTAGTCCAAATAATAAAATAAAGTCCCAATATAAAACGGAGAAAACCAGAAAGTACCCGCATGTTAAGCAGCTGGTACCTGCAAATGTTTAACAATTAATCGGTTATCTTGGTAGTAGTTGCTGATTTCTTTTTTTTGTTGATCTACAAATCGTTAAATCGATTTAAAATGCCTTCTTTTAAGGCGTGTACTAAATGTCTTCGCTCATCATCATCATCATCATCATCATCATCATGCAGAGACAGTTTTAACCTTGTGTGGCGTTTGTGTGAAACACTCATGAGTTTTCACAGTTCATACAAGCCACTCTTTGTTCAGCAGCAGCTCTGCTGACCACACTTTGGCCTTGTGTGAGTATGAGTCGCTTTATCGGCGCCTTCGCCGCAACAAATACACTCCATACCGCGTGACACGCACACACAGCTAGCCTATTGATACTCAGCTGGTTAGCTAACCAGTCCGGGCTGTTATTTGACTCAATTGATAACACCGTGTTGGGTTATTGACTGTGTCTGGCTCTGTGCGATAGTTGCTCCACCTGGCCTAGGTCCCGGCCAGGACAGCAGATTCATCACTCTGCTGCTCTGACTGTGGATGCCAACACAGACTGAAAAAAAAGACACATGGTTTGTTATCCAAATCTTAATATAATATGCAGCTATGTAACTAAAGATGGCAGTAAGTGTAGTTCATCATATTCCGCTGTCAAAATCCCATTTCTTTTAGTTCAAACTCTAGTCTGGGGACTGGGGGCCCAGACCTTTTTAATAGAAACCATGGTTGTCTCTGTAATTTCCACATTTTTGAAAAGTATTAACATATGCGTTTATGGTGCAGCCCAGTCTCTCTTCAGCAGCTCCTGTCTGTTTTTTATTCCCTCTCCTGGCATTCGGTTTCACCTGGAAATAACATCAGATAACAGCACGAACGTGACATTCCTGCGTGACTTTAAACAATGTCTCACCTTTTCAGCTCGTTCAAAACAAGAGGCTACAGAGGGAGAAGGCTTTTCACGACCAGACGTTCCCACACTGGGTGGAATTTAAATCTGTTACGGCTCAGTCCGACATCTGAGCAAATCAAGTGCCATTGAAACCCAAGACCAACCCAGGCAAACGAAACAGTCTTACCAAAATTTAATTAAATTCCTAAAAAGGTATAAGCAGATTCAGATCTGAAGCATCTGCGTACTGAACTTCTTACATTTAACTAATCAAAGCAGAGGATTTAGACTGATCCTTGTATAGACGCTTGAGGACCATTACAAATCCAACAAGCCCTTGAATTGTTTGTAGCTCTGTAGAGAGAATAAACACAGGTGGATAAGGAAGGGAAAACATATTCTGGCTGGGAAAAGTTCAGATCCACTAGTAGCTGTGAAATCGAAACCTTTTGGCAACTGCAGTCCTATTTGAACATATTTCAACCCACAATGGATTCCAGTCAGTCAGGAAATGGTTAGATACCGTCTGCTGCCATGCAACATTGCGCATATTACGGAGTTCATTGCCGAAAGGCTGCATATCAGTTTAGAGATTACCATTGATCGTCGTTGATCATTTTGTATCTCGGATATACACTTAAAACAGGCCACAGAAATATTTTTTTTTGTGACTTTTCATCTTTTATAGAGTATCATCACGTCACTAAACCCATTTAGTTGTTGTATTCCACACGCACTTCTCAGGTCACGTCACACGAGTCTTATCACCAGCTGATAAACTATTGATTCCTTTTTTTTATACGGAGGTGAAGCTGGGGTGATGGGTGGTTGTCTCTATCTTTTTTTTTTTGTGCGTACTTTGTGTGTGTGGTTGTTCCGCTGTGGGAAAACAGACCCTCTTGTGCTGAACGGCGCTCACAACATTATTTGCCTTAAGTTCCAGCCGTAAGATGCCTGCTTAATTACACCACGAATCTGCTCTTCAAAGACCTTGCTTTTAACGTGTGTGTATTCTGCCGCAGCGTGGTGGTGGTCTAGTGCTGCATAGCGTCGCGCTGGGGCTGCCAATTGCGTCCTGTCCGGTCAGCATTATTGTCGTTCGTGTAGGACACTATGAATGCAGCCAGGTGACACTGTCTGTCTCTGTCTGCACATAACCTCGCTCTCGCTGTCTGTCTCTTTTTCCTGCCTTCACTTTCTCTTTAATCTACAAACTAGGGCTGAAACGACTGTCTGTTTCATTTCATTATACTGCATGATATGGTTAAAAAAAAACACCTTTTGACAGATACAGTGATAGCGATATGATTCGCGATTAGTGGGGATGATCATTTATGCATCACACTGTTCATTTTTGCTGAAAAAACTATTAAATTCATGACAATGCGACATTTGTTGGGGTGTGTACCAAACCAATATGTTTTCTAACATCTGGAGAACAAGATCTGTGGGTCAGTGCATCTCTGCAGCACTACAGCATTTCAGTAGAACGCTGTTTTGTCACACAAGTGACCTTTTTTATCAAAAATGTGAAGAAAGTCCCAGGTGACATCTTTTTAAACAGTCCTAAAACCCCAAAATATTCATTTTTATAGGCCGCAACACCTCCTATTTTAGCAACTGGAACAGCGACTGTTGAGCAATTTAGCTTTATCAACTCAAACAATTCATCAATTATCAAAATTGTTTCCAATCCATTCTTTATTGATCTACTAATTAATTAATTAATCAACCAATCATTTCAGCGCTACTACAATCCTTTGCACCCCTGCCACCATCCAAGCCACCAGAATTTTGAGCATATAAGCTAGAATATAAGACTTCTCCTCACTTAAAGCTGGTTTGCAGCGTAATCACAAGGGATTTCATCACAACCTCACAGAGACGCCAACAAACAGAGTCAGGCATGTTCCCATAAACATACCTCGCACCTTAACAGATAAGGCTGGCCAGTCCAGCTCGACACCCTGCCCATGCATTACCTATTCAAAAATCAACACTTGACAGCTGACACTGAAGTGTATTTGTCCACCATTGATCAAACTTTTTGTCTTTCATGGCAGATTGATTTATTTGCTTCAGTGTACCTAATGGAAATGCACACAATTAGCATTTTAATTTTCACGACATTAATATTCAAGAGATGTAGTATTCACAGTTGGGTTGAAATAGAAGCACACAGTAGCGTCTGTCAACTCGAATTCTTTCTGCAGCAGCTCTCTGCTTCCTCTACGTCTTGCTCTCACTTCACACTCTGTTACGCCTCAGTCTATATTCTGTCAACCTCTTCTGTGTTGTGGCTTTATGCCCCATTTCTCTCTCTTTTCTCCCCACTCCTCCCTTTTCATTTTCTCTTCATCAACTCTTTATTTCGTTCTCTTTACTGTAGCTCTGTGTCCCACTTCTCTCTCCTTTCTCCCCAGGCGTTGTTGCAGTAGTAGCTCTGCTGTAATCACAGCTCTGCTCTCTACCGTCTGTGGCACTGCACTGTGTCTCCTAAAACAATTTCAGGGACGTAGCAACTGTGAGGTTTTTAGAGGACAGCCAGCACCGCCAAAGTGCCGCTGTTCACGTTCCCTGCTTCACCCGAGTGCCAGCAATATGGACCAAGCAAGGGGGGGGCATCATACAGTGCAGGGTGAAGCTGTCTGCAGAAAGTTCTTTGATGTATCTGGCCTTGAAAGTGAGCGTAAACCATGTGTGTGCACTTGTACAGCCATCTTTGTGAGGCGCAATTTGCGTTTTAGAACTTGGGAGTGAGGACATTTTTGGAAAGTGAGGACATTTTGGCCGGTACTCACTTTACAACAGACCTTCAAAGGGCTGTTTGAGAGTTCAGACTTGTTTTTAGGGTTAGAATTAGGTTTAGGGTAAGGGTTGGGGTTAGGCACTTAGTTGTGATGGTTAAGGTTAGGGTAAGGGGCTGGGGGAATGCATTATGTCAATGGAAGTCCTCACAAGTATAGATGTACCAGGTTGTGTGTGTGTGTGTAAATAGATAAATAACTTTTTATTTAATCAGGTAAACTCAGTTAAAATACAACAGCAGATCAAACACATGACTGCTGCAGGAGAATCATGAAGAGTCATCACAGGTTTCATCAAAATCAAACACAAATCTGCCTAAATTCTAGCTGGTACTCCAAAAAACATTTATCTAGTAAGACGTAGGCAGAGTGGAAAAGCCAAAAATTGTCTTCTATTGTTGCACACACCAATTAAAAGGGCATTTGGCAGAGTCAAAATCTCGGCCAGTGCTGAGCAATTCTCCAAATTGCAAAACTGTAAACCGTTTATTCTTGGTTACGATTTGCCTTCGGGTTGTGAGTATATGAATCCATTAGCAAAGGTGTTTTATTAGCAGAGTTGGAATTCCTGATGTCAGGCTGTCTGATGTATAACTGTCACCCGCAGCAGAACAGTTACAGACATTAGAAAGTGTATGTTGTCAGAAATAAAAAAAACCGATTTTGCTCACTGAATCTCTTGTAGGTTTTTGGTTAAAATATGCTGCTGTCCTGTTTCATATCTTAAAACTTCATAATGGGAAATTACTCTTCCTTGCGGTGTGTGGCGTTGGATAATCTACCAGACTACACAGGGCCCCATCAAAAGCCTGGTCTTACTTTGAGAACAGGAGAATTTTGTAGGCAGCCATCCAATGTTTTGTGTGCAGGGCGGTGTTTAGGCCACCATCTAATGCTGTGGAGTGTGTTTTGTCCCTCGCCCAGGCCCCCTCAGCCGGGAGCTGAATTCCAGACAGGCAAACAACAAAAGGGACTGTAGAGTCGGGGTGGGGTGGGGTGGGGGTGTTATTGGGGCCTTGGCAGAGGAGCAGGGAGCCTGAGAAAGACAAGATACAGAGCAGAACTGAAGAGAACAGACAGTGTGTGTGTGTGTGTGTGTGTGTGTGTAGGCCTACGTGTACGATAAGGGGCGGATAAACTCGCAGCCCGACACGGCCCCGGCGCTGCCTTTTTGTGTGCACTTGTAATGCCATTATCTGCATTTCTATTGTATGCAGCATATTGTCCCTCTGTGGGTGTCTGCGCATAATCACATTGTTGCTGCTGCATACATTGTTGTTGTTATTGTGCCAGTGTGAAGAGGGAATAATTAGACAATAAAGGGACAAGAGGACGGACAGAGCGAGTGCAGAAGGTTTTCCCACAAGCTCATCTTCAAAGCAACGGAAGTAGAACAGTAGAAGCAAAGCGTGATGCCGCTGCCTTGGTCTTTCGCTCGCGATCTCTCTTTCCCTCCCCTTACCAATCCTTGCTCAGCCAACATCTATAAAGCTATATTTAATTGTCCTTATTTAATCCAGCTGAGTCAGGCTTCTTATGATCTGGGTCAAACAGCCAGCTATATGAGGCCTGAATTAAACTCCAGCTACTCTCCATTAATGATTCAGCTCTCTCAGGCCCGGGGGCTCCAATTACTCCTGTACATTAAGGGAATGGAGGCATTTGGAGGAGGTGTTCATATAGTAGGTGTTTTATTGGGATAATGCGGAAGGGCAGCTCTCCCAGCAACAGGCAACAAAGGGAGACACTGAGTCAAAAGTCTATTCAAATGTTCCCCAGCGACAACCAAAAGAGCAGAGGTAAATCCTTGACTGATGCTGCTCATTAGAGTCCCAAAACATTTGGCAGGACACTGACCGTTTGCTTCGTTGCTGTTTGCCTTTAAACCTGCCAGAGAGGCATTGACATGTCTCTCAAGTGGCTCGTAGACTGTAGGATTGTCCTTGTATTTCTGTGAGTGTTGTCGGCACTCGATCGGTACCGGCTGCAAGATCCGATCTGCACATGCACAAGTCCCGCAAGCCAAACAAGGTAACCTGTTCAAAATACTAAAACTACTAAAATTGTTTTTAATCATTGGAAATTTTAACGGATCAGAAAATTTACTGAAGTGTTTTGTTTTTTTTTGTATTATATACTCTGATTTATATTGACAATGATCTTCTTAAGGACATTCTATCTGGAACATGTATTTTTCATATATTTAATAAATTTAAAACAAAACAGTTTTTGGTTGTTTTTTTTGGTTTTTTTTCATTTTTAATTACAAATGAAGTACGGATCGGATTATCCAAAGGTACACGGAGCGAACTATTACATTTCCAATGATTTTTAAAAACCGTTTTGTTATCTTGAGCGTTTTGATTGTTTCATGATCAGTCATCCACGTCACGAGTGGATTTTGAACAGGCACATTCGCGGTATGCGCAGAATGTGTCCGGAACTGACACCTTAGCTCTGGCGTAGCTAATGCACGGTAACTAACCCCTTAATGTGCTAGTTTTAGCTTTAGGCTGCCAGGCTAACATTACCTGTTTAATCCAAACACAACAATTAGCTGCTACAGTGTCCTGGCCAACTTTTGACAGGACACATAAGGAACACCATCGAAGCCAAATGGGGCTGGCGTTGTTAGAGCCGTGCCTTGCTGAAGGGCACCATGCCAGTAATTGTCTTCAGTGAAGAGGACTTCTATCTAGAAGCCTATAGGTGTGACAGAAATACAGTTTTTCAGTCAGTAGCTGCCCTTTACTGATGGAAGTGATATAAAAGGATTCATCTCAACCGCAGGCAGTAATGGACTGTGTCTCATTCAGTTTACAGATACACACTCACACACACACAACACAGAGGGTTATTCACAAGAGGTACTCAGACGTGGGAGTAGAGAGAGAGGCCTGTGTGTCCACTCGTCCCTCTCATTCTGTCGTTCTTTGTCTTTCAGTCTCTTTTTTCCTCAGAATTTCTCTGTTTTCATGACTGGCTGCGGCTAATAAGAGGAAGTGTGTGTGTGTGTGTTTCACATTGCGAGCAGTGTAGTGTTTTGGACTGCGTGGCGTGCAGTAGAGACGTGCTGGGGCAGGCTACTTTAAATATGTCTGCTCGACCAGCATTATCAATTCCTCATTTCTCTATTTCAACATCACTGTTTTCTTCACGCGCTACCTCTCTCCGTCTCTCGTGGGTTTGTGTGGGACTACTTGTGCGCGAAAGGAGAGGGAAAACACGGACACACGGGCCTGGATGAACCAGTCAAAGGCCGACAGGCTGGCAGGCCAGACACATGAATCAAACCCACGCAGCACTGCTATCAAGCTTGACAGTCGGTCATTAAGTTGCTTTGTGTAAATCCTTGTAGAAAAGCAGGGAGAGCTCTGACCTGGCAGTTGATTAATAATGCCTGGCAAGGACAGAGTGAGGCAGAGAGGATGTAAATGCTCAGAAGTTGATTAATGCTGCCTGAAAGGGGGAAAGATAGGGTAGAAGAGAGGAAAAGTGAAGGATGCTGGGAAAGAATACACCTCCATCAGGTATGGAAATTGTTTTTTTTATTTGGAACCGCGAAAAAGTGCCCTGTAAATATTTTGTATTTTGTCCTGAAGAGTTTGAAAGTGTTCTCTTAACCAGAGAGTTTCAAACACACAATTGAATTAAGGCTACCCATAATCCTTTCTAACCTAAAAGCCAACGTATTTTGTGAGACGAGGACTCCACGTGACGGCAGATGCGCGTCTATGTGTGCAGCCACTTCATGGCACACATGGCATGTGCCCCCCCCCACACACACAGGTATTTATATCTGGGTTGGCATGGCAACTGTGACGGTGCCATCGCCATGGGAGATGCAACATTCGGATGTGATGGGGGAAAAAAATCAGACGTTTTTTTTTTCACCACGAGATGTTTGCAATCTACAAAATGCGCTTAAAAGTGTAATCAGATGTAATGTTGTCAACGCCCCACAGCAGTATGAGCTGAGGACTGACTGGACTGTTGATCAATAACCAGTGGCGCAACAATTTCCTGGCCAGCTGCTGAGGTTTCTGGCGATAATGTGGGAAGGGGAGAGGTGAATGCTTGACAACAGGAGAGAGGGGTGGAGAGCGAGAGAAACGGAGAGGCGAATGGGAGGATATGATTAGCCGCTAATTCTTCTTAAAGCTCAGATGATCAGCTGATGCACCGTGCACTTAATTCAATTACACACACTCCCAGTGGACCTGTGCGTGTGTTGGTGTGTTTATGACGATGCGGCTTCCCATTTCAAGAGCACTGAGCAGAAAAACTGACGGCGAAGAATAGAAACGAATGTTTTATAACGCATTACCAGCCGGAGAATATTCGGCGTGGCTCTTACGTGTGAATGCGTGTGAAAAAACACAACGTTGCCCTTCTTCATATAAATTCACGTCAGCGTTTTAAAATAAAATGACAGACGGGATCAACCAACAGTCTAGCACGCATTTTCAGTTACAAATGATATAAAAGAGGAAAAAGTAGCCTAACATCAGAGAAGCCCGAACCAGCCTTTTTAAAGATGTTTTTTTTTGAGAACATGAACAGTTTAATTATCAAAATTGGCAATTAATTTGTAATCAAACATCGTTATAAGTTCATCATATGCGCCAGTCTATTAGTTGTTTGCTATTTGAATGTCTCTCTCATTGTCTTATCTTGGCACAAGACATTTGTGTGTGTGTGGGAGGATGTGTGTTTGCGTAGGCGAACTAAACTGGCCTTTTTTTTCCCCTCGGGACATTGAATACCAGGAATCCGTCTCTGATATCTGTGACAACACACGTCGCCTCGCTCGACTGTAACGTTATGTCATCGTGCTTTCACTGTGAGAAAGCGGATTCCTTGAACACGTGGCTCGAGGGACACGCAGATTGACAAACAAATGAAGCAGGAAGAAGAAAAACACATTTTTTTCGATGTGTGTGCTGCCGCCATCTTTGCCGGGTCATACTCGGCAGCTGCCGGCTCTGAAAGGAGCATAATTAAATTCAGTATGAATACGAAGCAGGGCGTGTGTAAGCCATTTAGTCAGCTTTCCATGGATGAGTAGGATAAATAAAAGTAAAAGCATATGTTACGTTAATTAAATGTGTAGTACTATAGTCTGCACATCTTCTTCTCTTCTTTTTCTTCATCTTTTCTGCTTTTTAATGTCCTACTTTCTAAATATGTAACAAAATAACATGAATTCTGTTGTCATCTTTGTGCTTTATTAAAGAAATGTACACATGCATACACATGGAATTAGCTGCAACTGTGTAAATCAGTCGGTCTGTTTATATAATGTCTCCCTCTGTCCTACTTCCTTCTTGAACACAACCAGGGCTTCGTAAATGTGAGTTCAACTCGCTGCAGCCACTCACATCGGCACAACTGAATCTCAGCAGACGGAGGGAAAGAAGGCTGCTGCCTGGTCCATCGCTCCATTGCTTCACACATGGCAGCTGCACAGCGTAACACAACACCTGTGCAGGCTGGTGCATTCGGCAGTGTAGTAAAATGGAAAATGCAACGAAAATCTTTAAATTTGTTTGTCAGATTCCCTAATGGCCTCTGAAAACAAGATAGGCCCGGAGATCCTACTGGAGTATACAAATATGGCCGTTCTAACCATAAGAACATGAAAAGATGGGGATTAAATCTGGTTTTATATTATAGTAACAGAGAGAGAGAGATGAGGGAGGAGTGTGTCTCCCAGGTTACCGGAGTGTCTGCTACAAAAATGAAGGCGTCTGTGAATTCCTGCTATTGTATTCCTGTTTACCTCTGTCCGCTTTCTCTTCCTTTTTTCTGTGCTTTCACTTTTTCCCCCACTCGTGTAATGTATTCTTAAAGAATTTTAAACAAGGCAGTTTTGCCGAGGGGTTTACAGAGCAACACATGACACCAACACCATTAATACAAAACCAAATACTAACGCGCATCGGTTTCACCTCTTGCTGTGTACCATTTTACCCCGCCGTCTTTCTTACTTTCATATCGTTTTCTTGTCTTTTCGTCCCTCCACGGCCCCCATCTCCTGTGCATTGTTAGTGATGCCTCATTTTCTATTCCTGTTGCACTCTCCTGCTGACACACTCCGCTTTTATAACGCTCACATACACACATCCTTGGTCCAAGTAAAGTCCCATTTCCCCTCCAGGGTCAGAATGTCTCACTTTGTCACTAATAACCAAACCAAAACAACTGGTGATGGATGAAGGGCTTGATTGCATTTGTTTAGTGAATTGGCAAAATCCCAAATCTTTTAATACATATATGTGAGTTTTGAATCCAATTTCAAGGGTCTTCTTCGAGCTGACTTTCCCTGATTATCATTCATTTCTGTGGTGAATTTGTGGTTCAGTTGACTGTAACTCCACCTGATCTCGTAACCGCCTGTCAGCATGTTCCACTGTGATGCATCCAGCCCTGACGCTTCCCTTTCCCTCTGTAATCCTTTAAAATGGACTACACAGACAAATACATTTGTTTAATTAGACAGAGAGAGAGGGGCGCGTCAGAGTGGCAGCAGGATGAGGCAGCAGTCTGGAGCTCAATGATGGATTGGGGGGGGGTGCAGAAGGAGAGCACACCCAGGGGAGGAGGCCCCACTGTCAGCCTAGCACCAGTGAGACACTCCCTTGGGTGGCCCCAGGTCTAGAGGTGGTTGGAAAAGATGAGCGTGTGTGTGTGTGTGTGAGAGGATAAGATGGATGAAGGGGAACGGCGTCTACATACCAGCTGCGGATTGTTATGAATTAACTGAAGAAGAATTCGTTTGCCGAATGAATGACAAATAATTAAGATGAAGAGGTGAAAAGGTCGCTTTCTTCACTTTCCAAAACACAAACCAAACCGAAGCACAAAGAAAAGAGCTGCTACGTTCAAAACCGAAATGAATGAAAAAATGTTCTTAATTCAAGTGCCTATGCTGTAGTATTGTCTTCATGCATTGATTGCAACCATACATCTTCATTCTGCCGCAAACCTCACATGTTGGGATGTTACGATTCACTGTTCTTTTGTATAACTGAACCTTAAACTGTCTATACAACGGTTTTGATTATAGCATTTTGTCTTAGTAAAACACTCGACTCAGTGGAGTGAACATGAGTTTAACTATTTGATTTTAAATACTTTTTGAATATTTTAAGCAACCTATCTGTGAAATACCCTGAACAGACCCATGTGTCATCTTGTAATTGAGACTTAACAAGCATTTTGGAGTCTTACAATTTCTTTGTCTTTTTTTCTTCTTTTTTTTCTCCAGCTGTTTCGAGAGGTACGCATCATGAAAACGCTCAACCATCCCAACATAGGTGAGTTACACTCCAGAGAATTAATCAGTGTGTGTTTTGAGGTGCTGAGTGTGTAAGTGTGTGTGTCTCCGTTTCACTGCTGACCTTTCTGTGTTAACCTCTGTTCCCCTGTGTGTTACAGTCCAGTTGTTCGAGGTGATTGAGACGGATAAGACTCTCTACCTGATTATGGAGTACGCCAGCGGAGGTGAGTGACATCCCCACCTCCCTCATCATTGCCAAGTATTGAATGGTGCCAATTAAATTGATTACTTTGACTGAACTATACAGTACAAACGATGAAGTAATTAATTTAAGGTATAAACGATTGAGTTCTGTCCCCATTTTTTTTTTTTTGTGTCCATTTTCATTGGTGAGATCTCATGTCTGTCTCTGTGAAAAAGGCAGTCACTTTGCTTTACTGCTCTGCTGCTTTCCCTCCTGTCTCCCTTTTGTGTTCTTCTATTCATCGTGCTCTTTAACATTGTCCAACAGTTTCCCATGGGCTCTTCTATTTTTACAACATCTCTATTTTTCTTTCTTGTCTCCTTGTGATCCCTTAATCCCTCTCCGCTGCTCTCTCTGTATGTGGTGGGATCTCTTACCTCCAATACCTAATAAGGAGGCAGCGGCTCACCAGCCACCATGCTGCAACCTCGCCGCCTGTTTTACTATTTAGGATCTCTGGGGTCAAATGTTTGCCTGTAGTGAACACACAGGACACTTTTGAGGACAAAGGCTAGCTTATTGGAAGTCATGGATAGTTTGAATGTTTTTTGTTGTTGTTTTTTTTTCTTCTTCTTTCCCACACACGACCACGTACCCGTATGCCTTTAGTCATTTCAGTCAGGGCCCTTTACAGCTTTGCAACAGTTGCTCCTGTAATGCTCTAAAACAAATTTGTGCAAGCGTGATGGAGACCTGACTCTAAACTCAGAAGCCCCTGGTAGAGTGTTGAATATTTTAAAACATTTAAACACACATGAACACATACCGAGGGACAGAAACATTCTGAATTCACATATATCTGCTGAAAGTGTTGGTGTAGGATCTGGAGGGAGTTAAGGTTTGCTGAGAAGTGGGCTGGGGTGTCGCAGCAAAGATTGCATTGGTTTATGTGGGAAAAATTTGCACCAAAACTCTTAATATGGACAAGCTTGTTGTTAATGACAGTTTCTAGTCACATGTAATCGGAAGGTGTATGGAACGTGGGACTATTAAACAGCTTCCATGCTTGCTTGAACTTCTAGGAAGTCTCCAAACTGTTTGTTTTTCTTTCAGGCGAAGTGTTCGACTACCTCGTGGCTCATGGCAGAATGAAGGAGAAGGAGGCCAGATCCAAGTTCAGACAGGTGAGTTAAATCTCTTCCCTTGCTTCACCGGTCTGTCTGTTTGGGACTACACAGCCTATAGCTGCCGGACTAGGGGAAACCTAAGCAAAAGGGGAGGCGAGAGAGATCTGTCAAATCAAACATCGAAGCAAATATGACCCGGGGTCACACCACTGCGCTGTGAGCCAATCTGATAGCTTGGCCAATATTCTGGGGTTACGGTTGCACTGTAACAGATGTCGGCATCTGAAAGCCAGCAGTTCCTTGTGGTTGGGGAAAACTGAGCAGAACAAAATAAAGTCTGGACTGATTAAGCAGAGAGGACGAGGACAGATAAATTCATTATGCTAACCAGAAGTTGCAGCCGCTGAAATCTGAGCTTCTTCTGAGTTGATGTGACTTATTGTTTATCGTCCCTGTTTGGCTTGTAACTGGGCAGTGTGAGCCTAAAGCAGACCAATACAAAAACGCAGTAAGCTTTTCCACTGTGGTTCAGACCAAATAAAACAAACGGTCGGTGTGATCGCACGGCAAGAAATTCAGTCGCCCGCTTGTTGCTCATAACGTTGGGTCAAGGAGGGCGTGTGAATGTGTTAATGGGGCTGCTAGTTTGGCTACCATTTACATGTAAGTACAAACATTAATTGCAATTACCTTACCTCGCTCAAAGTCCTTTTTTTTTGTTTTCTGTTTCTCCCGTCAGATTGTCTCAGCGGTGCACTACTGTCATCAGAAGAACATTGTTCACAGAGACTTGAAGGTGATTACACAAGGTTATTTTATGAAAACGAATGAAGATGGGTCTATGAACCTTCTTCAGATAACCAAAAATCTGTGAAAGTAAATGTCTTGTCTCAAGCATTAACACTTGGTAAACACACTGCATGTATTCATTTTACACACGTCAATGAATGAGATAGTAATGGACGTTTACTTTAATAAAGCTGATATCCATAACTTTTAATTGTCATTCTCTATGGCATCAAGAGGTAACTGAAATGCTGTTCAAACTACCATTTATTTACGTTGAATACACGCCAGCCAGCAATGTGTATTTTTCTCTGCACATGCAGAAAAGGCATCACTTCCTGTATGACAGCTCTGAAAGATATTCTGGACTCCAGCGTTAAGCTGCAAAAATGCAAATCTTTTTATTTTTTTTTTTATTTCTTCGTGTATTTCTGTGTTTCACTGTCATTGTTGTTTCGTGCAGGCGGAGAACCTGCTACTAGACGCTGACGCAAACATCAAAATAGCCGACTTTGGCTTCAGTAACGAGTTCTCTGCGGGCAGTAAACTGGACACGTTCTGCGGCTCCCCGCCCTACGCTGCCCCAGAGCTCTTCCAGGGGAAGAAGTACGACGGTCCGGAGGTGGACATCTGGAGCCTGGGTGTCATCTTGTACACGCTGGTCAGCGGGTCCTTGCCCTTTGACGGACAGAACCTAAAGGTTGGTGACGCGGAGGCTGTTTTAGTCCAGTATTCATGTCATTTGAGATGACTTTAAGCTCCTGTGAACGGTAGGTTTTGGCTTCCTGCAGTGAAAATCTGTGCTTTTGTTGTTTTCCTTCACTTATTTAAGACAACTAACGTAGCATAGAGACATTTTTATAAATTCATTTTAGATACAATCACCTGTGACTGCACTTTGCCTTTTGAAGGCCAGAACACTGTCGAGTGTAAAACGCCAGATTAATGTTATGCCTTCTATTAAACGTCATGCCAGTAAATTTAAACTGTTTCTCATTAAGCTAAAAATCCTGCCACATTTAAAACTGATATTAATTCCTCTCAGGGTTGTGCAACATGGTTAAAATCAGCATTATTATAATCAGTATAGATTACACACTCAAAATTGACGTGTAAAATAATGAAATTCATATTCATATTGAACCTCTTGGTATTTATGTCAAAATTGCAAATAATCCTTTAAGGTTTTATCAGTGTTTTTATTTCATCTGTTTAAAGGGGCCAAAAGCACAAAAAAGTTATATTTACATTCGCAATATCATAAAATATTTGCAAAGCTGAAGTATTTTAAAGGTCAAAAACTCCACAAGGAACCTTAAAATCACATAATGGTGCATCACAGTATCCCAATACTAAAAGACAATAAATTATATTTCTGTGTCCCTGTAGTGGAAACTCATTCTGTGTCGATGTGTGTTGCGTTCAGGAGCTGCGGGAGCGTGTTCTGAGGGGGAAATATCGTGTGCCATTCTACATGTCTACAGACTGCGAGGGAATCCTGCGCCGCTTCCTGGTCCTGAATCCTGCCAAGCGCTGCTCGCTGGAGGTGAGGTGGTTACTTTACAGCAGCGTGACTGGGAGGCACATACAGTACATACTTACAGCAGGTTGAAAATGACCACATAGCTGTCTAAATATTGAGGTGTACAATCTGTTAAACAATCGAGGTATAATTGCCCTTCATGTCTAATGACTGTAAGTGACTTTGTCTTTCAAGGACAACATAAATAAATTAAAAGACACAAAGATGAACAAAGGCACACAAATGTATTTCTTATTGAGTACATAGAATAATCAGTACGTATAGTAAAAGATGAACAACTGAACATAAATACGACGCAAAATGTTAAAAGAAAACATCTTCCAAACATTTTTATAGCAGATTTCGTTATTCTGTCTCTGCACTGTTTTGCTGTATATGTCAAGGCTTCTCTCTCCTTCTCTTTCCTCACCAGCAAATAATGAAAGATAAGTGGATTAATGTCGGCTATGACAGCGAGGAGCTGAAGCCCCACGCAGAACCTGTGGAGGACTTTAACGATACCAGCCGCATTGGTGAGAAACACACACCTTTTACACGTCACTTGTACTGTGGTGCTGCATCTCAGCAGCACCACAGTACTTTATTATAATGCTGTTTTGTCACACTTTTGACCTTTTTTTTTTATAAAAAAAAGTTGCCGCTTCTACAATTTGGATGTTGCACTTAGCCATATTTCGATTAATTGTGCAGCCCTACTCCAAACCAATCTAGATGGGTAAATAGGATGTTTTGGGGTGAACTGTAAATTGGTTCGCACCAAGCAGATCACTGAGGTTGAACCTTTCATAATAGTACAGAAGGTCAACCTGCGTGATTCCTGTCTAACTTTTCACTTGCGGTGGAAATTGTTGAATAGCCGTTTCTAATCTCATTGGTCTCGTTCCAGATGTGATGGTTGGGATGGGCTTCACCAGAGAAGAGGTCAGAGAGTCGCTGGTCAGTCAGAAGTACAATGAGGTCACCGCCACATACCTGCTGCTGGGACGCAAGAATGAGGTGCGGGGGAAGGCTTGCCTTTTTGTTTTCTTTACTTTTTGCAGATCTTTTTCTGTATTTAGATGAAATTTGAGGTAATGGTTTATGGCTTTATTTGACAGGGTATATTATATCTCTTCGGAGGCAAGTTCATATACTAAATAAAGTTATCATAAAATGAAAAAAGACCACAGTTTGGGAGTATGTCCGATTCAGAGGGTTTCTTTAGAAAGTTCATAATGCCAGTCTGAAATAGTTTACAGCTGTGCAGGTGATTTAGTTGCAATCACAGTCAAAACACAGTAGAAAATGTTAAAAAAAACAATACGACTGAATCTGTTTTACTTAATGTACAAATATGAATATGTGATTTGTTCTGGTCTTGGTCCCAGCCTGATGAGATTGAGACATGAAATTAACTGGACCGGACTAACTTGGTCTTGGTTATAGCCCTGGTTTTTTGCTCTGAGTAAAGCTATGAGGAACCTAATCAAGCCTGTCATATTGTATCTGTGTCTGTTTGTCTGTCTCTCAGACGGAGGGCGTGGAGTCTCGTTCGGGCAGCAGTCTGAGTCTAGCTCGAGTCCGACCTGGCACCATCACCAACGGAACCAGCAAACACACCACTTCCTCTTCCTCCTCTGCTGCACCTTCTTCCTCCTCTGGCCACAAGGCCCAGCGCAGCGCCTCCACTTACCACCGCCAGAGACGACACTCTGACTTCTGTAAGGCAAAATACCGAGTTCAGTGACGTAGTGGAGTTTAGCTTGTTTTGTGATTAGTCAGTGGTTTGATTCATTCTGAAATTGCATGAAATGGTGACGGAAAGCAACCTCACTGAGAACTCTGTTTCCTATCTCTCAGGTGGTCCAGCGGTTCCAGGCTCGACACACCCCAAGCGGAGTCCTAGTGGTGTAGGCGAGGGGGCGGGGCTTAAGGAAGAGCGGCTGTCAATCCGCAAGCCGATCGCCAATACCATCGGCTCCCGTAGTATCCCAACCCCCTCCAGTCCCATGGTTAGCTCCGCTCACAACCCAAATAAGGCCGAGATACCCGACCGCCGCAAGGAAGCTGCCTCGGCCACAGTAAGGCCAAAAGGACATTTTGTGGCTGTGATAAATCATCCAGGTTAACCAAACTGTCACATTTAATCTCTTATCAATACAACAGGTACAGATGGCAGAATGCTCACAGCCCGCCTAATCCCATTTCCTCAGATTACAGCACACGGAGGCTACAGTACACTGATACACACATTATGGAGACTGCAAACGTTAATGTCGTCCAAAGATTAGAGAAGAGCTGAAAAAACTGACACACCTTGAGATGAATAACAAACTGTAGATTCACCCAGCAAGGGGGGTGTGGAGATTAACGGTTCTTCAGTAGGATTAGCACGAGAGAGAGAGAGAGAGTTTAAAGAATGTAAAGAGTTGAAGACAGCAGCCCGGTGATAAACCTAAGATTACCTCTTTAAAGTTCTGCACCGCAGGTACAGGCACCGCTCATGAGCGCCTGAGGACAAACAGTCAAGGCAGGGAAGTCTTTTTTGTTTTAGTTTTTTTACCTGCTTGGAGCACCAGTCGAGCAGGGCTTTTCAATTGGTGCCACATAAATTGTCAGGCATAGGAAGGCATAATAAATGTCATTAGGCTTTGAAGCTTGCATCGTGTTATTTGTAAAACACATTCCCTCCACATCAGATTAAAACAGACCATTTACAGATATTCAGGCCACCATTCATTTCAGTAAATCCATGTGACTTTTGTCATCTGATTCTCTCCCCAGAATAACATCCCTGCTAGTGCCATGACTCGAAGGAACACGTATGTGTGTACAGACCGATCCAACACTGATAGACACACACTGCTGCAAAATGGCAAGGAAAACAGGTGAGAGGAGCGTAGGAGTCCGGCTGTCTGTCTGTCTCTGCTTATCTTTTACAGTGATGACAAAGGGCGTGTGTTTTTATAAACAAATAAAGAAGAAGCAATACTGAAGGTTTCTGCATCATCAATAGAGTTCCAGGTCACACAGCTTAGAGCAAATCTGAGTCTGTTTGCTGCCACTTTTGACTTTGTGCCGGCTCTAAATTTCACCTCATCTTGATCTAAACTCCCCGAAGGACCTCGAGGGTAATCTTATTTAACCCAGTGTTGGAAATTCATTCATATTCATAGTAAATACAGTGTGAAAAGAGCTGGTTTATAAACACTGGTTCCACTGGTACAGATTGTCTCTTTTTGCACAGAGCTTCGAGAGTGTTTGGCCTGGGGTGTTTGTCTCACATACATTTAGTCTCTTCAAGAGAGGATAAAGGGGTTTAAACTGTGCATGAGTGGGTTTCGTCTGTGTGTGTGTGTGTGTGTGTGTGTACCCAATATGAACTGTCTGTTGTTGTGACAGATGGTTGTCTGCTTGTCTCAGAGCATGGCAGGCACCATCTCCCTCTCTCCCTCCCTCCTTTTCCTGTGATCGCTCTCACACATTCTCACTTTCATTCTAGCTGACCTGTTTTCCATCCCTCTGTCTCTTTATCGCTCTGTAATTTTGCCTCTCAGAGGGAGAGAGCCAGCAACTTCCTGTCTGTCGTCTGACCTCTAGTAAAAATGTTCCCGCGCAGATGGGGTAGGGTGGGGGCCGGTTAGGCAGAGGCTGTGTCAAATCGACAAGAGACTGATAGTTTTAAAATCGGAAAGCAACGAAGAAAAACACGAATGAGTGGATGTACAAATCATTTTAGCTTAAGTAAAAATGAAAAAACCGTTTTTTGTTTTTTTTTTTGTGTTAAAACAAGAAGTACTGAAGAAACACGCTCATGTTTACCAGCCATGGTGCTTTATAAGCTACCAAACAGAAAAGAGCAAAACATCATCAGTCATCACGGCGAGGCAGTATTCTCCGTTGCAGCTCCATTTTGTGATTTAACAGAGTAGAAAGAAGGACAGGTTAAAGGAGGGAAAGATGATAGGATGAGAAAGGGGGGGGGTTGGGGAGCGGGCGGGTGAGAGCAGCAGGATGAAGTGAGGGCTGGCATTTTGCCAACCAAACCCTCCACTTGCCTTCGAGGCCTCGTCAATGCGATGCCATGCCAGAGTGGTCGATGGGACAAGCACGTGCCTGGACACACACACAGTCACATGTAGTTGATAAAAATGTCCATTTTGTATAGTGGCAAAAGTGCACAGGAGAGACACAAAACACTGATTATGTACACATGCCATGTGTACGAGTGTAGTTAATCATATTTTGTTTATACAACACATACAGGTCCTTGCACTAAACACACATTACTGTGTATACACCCATTGCAACACACAGAAACGGACGACAGCGGACGATACGTGACCTCGTGCTTAGACATAGTGTATGTGCAGACAAGAAAACGCATCATAAAGCAGTTTAATGTAGACAAGCATACACAGTCCTCGTGTCCAGAGGACAACATATCCTGCTGAGGCACTGTTGCTCAACTAACTGAAAGTGCACTTATTTTAGATTATATTTTGACAGTTACACGTGTTTTTATGCACCTACTGTTGAAATTCATGTAATTATGATAATCCCTGTCAGCCAATAATCTTTAGCTAGAAATAACTCAAACCTTAACCATGTAGAGTACAGGTGTACAAAAATTTGGGTTTTGTTTTTTATCCAGTGGAGTAGGACTGGCTGACTTCAGTCACAAATCAAAGTCTCTCCTATTCAGGAAATGTAAATGATTTACACATAACTTTGTGTATAACAGGCATTGTGGCATTATTTGCTTGTCCTTTCTACGCGTTGCTTCCCCACTTTTGCACCAGTTCAACCTCTCCTCTTCCTTTTCTCCTGTCACCATTTTTTCAGTCTTCACCCCCCGCAGTAGGCAGCTAGTTCATATTGACATTAAACGATTTTGCTCTGCAGCGGCTGCGCTTCAACTTAACCTGTCTAATGGTTCTGGCCCACTTGAGCACTGTGTGTGGGTGTTATCTAGAGCGTTATGAAAAGCAGCCTCAGGCCCAGCCAGAGAGCCAGGGGTGGAGAGGTGTGTGTGTCAAAGTGTAAGCGCTGGATGAAGGGAAGGGAACTGGATGAGAGGTAGGGGGGGCATGCAGAAAAATGAGAGGGGTCCAGTGGGGAATCAGAGCACTTAGGGTCAATTTTCAATGATCAGAGAATAACTGATGGTCATGATGTGAAGAGCAGCTCGCTCTCTGTCTCTCACGCCGATGCTTTTTCTTTCTGTGGGTATTCATGCTTCTCAAAGTGTTAAATTACCTCAGTTTAAGACTATACAAGTATTACATAATGATGTAACTTGACCAAATGTAAAGTTACCCGTCAGCATGATTTTATTCAGTTAAAATGAAGAGATCTCTGCCTTAGAGATTTGGAAAACCATATTCCAAAATCAATGGAATGCTTTGGGAAATGGCAGGAGGTCCTATAACGCGAGTTATTTATATATATGTACAATATGTATGTGTGTGTATATACAGTATGTGTTTCCTGCACAGTTCTTGCATTTGCCTATTGAAATGACCTGATTGCAACTAACCGCTCCGTTTTCCTCCTCCTCCCTCCAGTTCCTTATCCCACCGCCTTCCCCCCGCCTCCCCCTCAACCCACAGCATCGCCGGGGCCTCTGGGGTCTCCTCCTCGTTCTCCACGCCCTCCTCGCGTCTCTCCAGGGGATCCACGGTGAGGAGCACTTTCCATGGGGGGCAGATTAGAGACCGTCGGCCTCCCTCCCATGCTCCCCCAGCATCCCCAACGCCATCCCATGATGCCAGCCCGCTGCCCCACGCCAGGACCCGGGCCACGACCAACCTGCTAAGCAAACTCACCTCCAAGTTGACCCGCAGGTAAGGGGAGAAGCCGAGAGAGGGAGACGGGGGGGAAAGACTTTGGTTTAGAGGTGTGACCATAGTTAAACCCAAGAGAAAGAATGATAACTCTTAGAAAATCAAGAAACAGTTTACAAATAAACCTTTAACTGCAGGGTTCATTGGTCATTCGGACTTTGGCAAGTATTTTCAAGGATTGTGTGTGTTTTGTTGATTACTGCTAACCATCCCAGTGTGGTGAAGTGATAGCAGACTGCCTGTACAGGCCTGTGTGGTTTATAGGCTAGTAACTGGACAGTGCAGCTCTTTTAAACCTGTACATGAAGATCTTTTGGCTAACCTTGCTGCCTCTCACCGTCTCTTCCTTAACCAGTACTAACCTACCAGCCTTTCTTCTCTAATAATGAATCTTTACAGGCTTCAGAACTTGTCCTCCTTAATCTCAGGCCTGGGTCTAATAGTGTTTAAACATTATTCCAACTGTTTGTTTTACTTGCTTAAACTAGACGTCTGCTGATTTCCGCCCATTACCACCTGCGCCCTACAACATTAGCTATTAAAAATGAGTATTCATAACATTTCAACCGCTTATTAGTTAGATTTAACAATTAAACTGTTTCGCAAATATAACTGCTTTCTAGGTTTGGTTTAGGCACAAAAAACATCTTGGTTAGGGTATGTTCATGAATTGTCACATATACATATTAATAATCTGTTAAACATCTACAGACACAGCGAAACTCTATAAACTACCTGTAGGCGGACTGTCCAAGTAAAGTGTTACCAATGTGTCTGCCCCATCCCACAGGTAGCCTAAAATATATTGAAATAGTAAATACGAGATATGATAAGACATATACTGAAGAAAGCCTTATTAAAGGTCTAAAAACTTGGGGGGGGAACTTCAGCGTGAGGCAGTAGGAACTAAAATTGGATAAAACCTCAGATTGTGTCCCTTTTTATGTGGTTTCCCTTAGCAACTAGTGTTATGGTTTGAGTGAGCAACAGTGTGCGTAAAAACATGCGTGGGTGACAAATAAAATGGGAACTTTTGACTTAATATGGAAGCATGTGGTTTACTGGATGGCAATGGATACAGTATTTCATCCCGCGGTAGGGATTTTCTCTGCTCGCCCCCCACCACCAATACGGTAAAATATATCCTGTGCCACTCAACAGTTGTGTTAGGTCCTGCGAGATGCACAGGAGCCCGATCCCGTTGCAGTCCGCTATCTAAACATGTCACTTTTAAGCTGTTGGACAGTTGTTTAAACTCAAGAAAATGGTTCAAATCCGACTGCGTAGCTTTTGCCATCAAGGGGTTTCCTGATGCAGTTAATCCCACCCAGGTGATACTCTTAAGCTGGTGCAAACAAACGATAACCTATTAGACCCAGGTCTGCTGGTCGGGTGGACATACTGTATGTCTTTCACGGTCTGTTCTTTTCAGCTGCTTATTGTTGCTTTATCTGTTTTGTTTGTTTGATTCTTTAACAACTTCTGCTTTCCCTTGCCAGTCACCTGCCAATCTTCTGTCCTTCTCTTTCCTTAACTACAGTACATACAGTTTTAATTTGTACTTCTCTGCCTCTTCTACCTGTGCCTCTTACTGTTCACCTCGACGTTGTCTCCCCCTCACTTGGCCTTCTCTCTCGTTCAATGTCTCTCTGACTCTCTGCTGTTTGTTTTTTTTTATGTTTTTCCTTTTTCCATCCCTCTCTTCATCTCCTTCTCTTCTTCCTCTCTCGTCCTAGGGTCACTCTTGACCCTTCTAAACGTCAGAGCTCAAACAAGTCCATGTCGGGCTGCACCCTCCCACAGGGGACAAAAACAGTTAGTAAGTCTTCCTTTCCCTTTTTTTCTGGCTGCTTCTGTCTGCCTGATTGTCTGCCTGCTTGCCAGTGCCCTGTCATCCCGTCTACCCCTCATCCGCTGTTGTCTGTCGCAAATTGGAGTTTGGTTATGCAAACATTTATCTGAGGCAAAGCTACTCTACAGGCAGGAATTGAATCAGTGGTTGAGTTAAACTCCACCTGCACGGTTCTGGCTCCAAGAAAAGTCCACCTGTACTGATGTGAACAAGAGAACCTCTTTTTAGAAGTACATTTTTATGTTTACATTTTACGGTTGCTTAATTGAAAGATGTTTGAATAGAAGTGGATAGAATGCGTCCGTCACAGTACATGTAATTTTATATAACGGTATTGCTATATTTTTTTAATATATTGTGATATAGTGAGTTTTATGGCGCTCAAATAGTTTATAGACGAAATAACCTGATTGGAAGGTCTGCTTATCTCTAATCCAGTGAATGAAATGAAATATGTGATATACAAAGCAGGGTATCTGCAAGTCATGAACAGTCTTAAAAAGCATTTAATTCAGTTCAGCGTTTCATTTGGCACCATCGCACCTGCAGCTACAGCCGCTAGGAAGCTCATCATCTCATAATGGGAAAGTGTTATTTTTGTTTTGTTTTTTAGCAAAAACTAGGAACAACTGGTTAAAACAATTGGTTAATCCATTAACTGCTACTTATGCGGCTCCAGGTCGCATTCATTTAATTAATTATATCTTAATTATATAGTGCTGGGAAGTACTGAAAAGAACTGTGATATAATAATGAATCATTCTAGGCCATACCGCCTCTCCTGGTTTCCCGTCATACTTTCATACCGTGTCCGGTATTACTGTGAAACAGGTATTAAATTGTATTCTGTGTCATTAAATAGGTTTAACGAAGCATTCAGTTTAAGTTGGCGAATCTGCAGAAACCCTGTCAAGGTTCTTTTTATTAACATTAAGGTTCACATTAATGCAATAAATCGGTCCTCCTACAGTGTGACCATATACTGTATATATGTTGAAGGGTAGTTACCGCAGTATAAATAGATTACTATCTGTCTCATGGTGTACAGTATATTGTCATATATGTCTTATACTTTTACGTTCAGCTTTGGTGGTTGTTGCTTACTCATCTCACCTCAGGTCCACCCTGTTTGCTCAAATGTAGGTTTTGTGTGTCCAGTAACTGACAGAGGTGGTTTAGGGTTAAAGCGTCTCTTTAGAAACGTATGCTCAGGTTTAACTCTTGCTAAGGACATTTAGGAGTCTGAATGCTAGAGCCGAGACTTGGAAACTTAAGTCCCAGAAACTAGGGCCCAGTTTTAACCCAGCTTATTCTGCGACCGTTAACCTTAACCCGAGAGCTTGAGTTTCTTGGACTGTGCCCATTGAAGTTTAACTCGGTTTGCAAGATTGTTTCTTCCTATAGAGCAGCTCTATCTCAAAAACAGTATGTTTATGTGACTAAAACTCTAATCAGCAGCTGTCTGCCTGAATGTGTGTCTGTGTTTTTTCTGGAACAACCAGGGGGGACGTTGGTTTATTGTTTGTTTTTGATTTATTTTTAGATGTGGGTGTTTAAGTTTGCCCCTATTGCTAGACAGTCGTTTTTGCATGTTAGCATTAGGTATAATGTGCGTTAGCCTGCGTAGGCACTAATCCACAGTCACACACAACACACACACACACACACTCACAGTCCCACAACTGGTTTTTAGAATGAACAACCGTATGAAGATGTGCGTGTGTTTGTGCCTCGTGGAGTATGTGAGTTTATTGCAACTCAGCTGTACGGCGTCTGAGTCATGTAATCAACACCATATGTTGGCCTATGCTGTTAACAAATCAGCAGTCCTTCAGAAGGGCTGCAAGCAGAGGATCCAGGACAGACAGGAAAGGGGGATGGTGCTTTATTGCTGTTAGGTTCATTCACTGTCTTTGTCTCTGAGGTAAATGACTTCATCACTACTGGCATACGTAGTGTGCATTACTGTTTTTAGGGGGCAATATTTCTCATTCCCGTGTATAACTGGCCAAACACAGACCTCATGACACCACTTGCGTTGTTTCCAGATATCCAGTTAGATTGAAAATGTGCAGATGTAGTGTTTTTGCAGTGTTCCATGGAGACCAGTGTTTTATAGCATTATCAAGAGGCTAGAATGCAGTGTAAGCACAAGAACCTGGGTTTGGATTTTAGCTTTTGCTAAAATCCTCTTTCTCTTTCCTGTCTGTCCGTCCTGGGAGACGGATCCCTCCTCTGTTGCTCTTCCAGAGGTTTCTACCATTTTTTTTTCCCTGTTAAAAGGTTTTGTTTTATTTGGGTAGTTTTTCCTGGGTCGAATCGAGGGTCTAAGGACAGAGGGTATGTTACAGACTGTAAAGCCCTTTGAGGCAAAATTGTGATATTGGGCTATATAAATAAAATTGCATTGAATATGCTGTTGCGGTCACGGTTTCTGCTGAAATCCACTATCAAGTGTCACTTTGAGAAATTTAGAAAATTGATAACTGAAGTAGGAGTAGGTTGAAGGAATATGGAGACAGCCTAAAAGTAAATTATAATACTTTGATAGACATTATTTTATGATAATGATTTCCATGATCTATTAATCTGTCAGTTATTTTCTCGATTTAATTGTTTGGTCTATAAAATGTCATCACAATTGCTTAGAGTCAATTAATATTCATTTTACAATTTTGGAAGAATTAATCGATTATTAGAATTGCTTCCAATTATTTTCTGTCGATCGACTGATTTGATATATTGACTAATCATTGCAGCTATATATATTTATTTTCTTGACTCATTTGAGGTTAGATTGTGCCCCCCATTGAGTAGTGACGTGGTGCTAGCAAAAAGGTTGAAACTCATGAATGACCTGTCCTCAGAATTGATTGATTTGATTTGGCATACTTTAGTTGTCAAGATTCATGTCGGGGTAAAAATATGCGTCTGGGTAAAATGAATTTAATCTGCATCATTGTAGCTTTGAACCAGTGACATTGCGAGGGCACAGCGTGTGTCTGAGCCACTTCCAGGAGCAGATGCTTGTAAGAAGCATCTCGGGCTGCACCAGCCATCCTGACTGACCAACCGAGCCAGCGTCACTGCCGTTTTAAATCAGGATTACTTATGTAACCAGGATTTATCCTTCTCTTAAACAGGGATCTTGCGCAGCTCTCCCTCAAGATACAAGCAGATTGTCCTGTTATACTACTGCTAGCTTCTCCGTCTCTCTCCCACTGTTTCTGCCTCTTTAATTTCTTCTTCTACTCTCTCCCTCTGTCTCTTTCTGCTCGTCTCTCTCTCATTCCCTCACTGACAGATCTCCGCATTCATACAGATTGCACCAGCTGGTAGTTTATACACCGGTTTGTACACAGACAGCCACTAACTCAACGCACAAGAGTCTGTCCAGTCTTTCACGGCACACTCTTCATTCACAAACCACTTAGGAAGATGTTTCCCCAATTTTATACACTTCCATAAGGATGTGATACCACTTGTCTTGCTCAGGGGCACCTTGGGATCAGTTTCTGAGGGAGGAGCAAAGTATTACTCACTTTCTTTACCCAGACATGAAAGGCAAGGTCATAATCTAGATGGACAGTCACAACACATTTACATAATTACTGCGGTACAACAGAGTGCAGGCATGTATTGATGCAAGATTTTAAAAAAATTGCCTTAAGACAAAATTATATAGGTAAACATTTGTAGCAGCTGCCTATTCTTTCAGAAACATAATGGTGTTGAGAGTCAACCTCATTCCAGCAAACTCTGTTGGGAACATTTCGAGTGTTCTTAATCCAACATTTCCCTTTCAGATATTTGCTGGATAATTATTTGGATAACAGTCATTCATAAATGCTGAGGCGTGTCCCAGTTATTATCTGTGCGGATTAGCACTAAGAGGTGCCACATTAAACTGCAGCAGTCCAAAAAAAAAAAAAAAAACCCAGCTGAGACACATTATCTAAGCATGTATTTAGATCTAAAGCCCTGCAACAGCTCTTCAGTCAGGTCCTGGGTCACATTAGAGTGGGCTTCCTCTTCAGTCAAATCTATCCATGAAATCTCACTGCTTGCTCCTCCTGGCCATCCCCCAGTTCCTGCAATATAGATCAGGTTACCAGGTTGGTGTGAAAGAAGCCCTCAGTCTGCACACAGACAATTGCAACAGTAGCCCCTGGTGGCCATGAAAGGGAGGTGCAATACGCCGCCCCAAACACAATAGTACCTGGCAGCCTGTTGGGTGGAGTATATGTCCTTTAGCGAGCGCTTGCGGCAGCCATAGGCAGCTACATCCTGCACGTGTGTGGCATGTTCAATGCAACAATCCACCCTCTAAATTGTAAAGAATTGCATAGCTACACATTATTATATGATTAGACTATGTGACTTATCAACATCGGATCAAGAAAGGACAAAATAGGAAGATCCCACATAACTTTTGTTATATCAGCGAGAAACTACATGTACATTCAGTCGAAGCTGAAATGTTGGGAGGGATGTCGGCAACAGTAGTAGTGCATGAAAGAATAAAAGGTGTGCTGTGGGGAGTTACGAATGCCGTCGTAACCGAAGAAACAGAACATAGCAAAGACAAAAGATGGCAGGAAAGAGGCAGACGACTGACACGGACACCAGTTTCTATAACTTGGTAACCCGTCCAAGAAATTATAGCCTATAGACAGCAGGCCATCGAAGGTTTTATGATCTATTTTGTGTCAGTATACATTATCAGTTTATGTAATTATGGGATCTTGTGATCTTATGTAGTTATCAGTAATTACATTTAGGATTTGAAAGCACATGTGTTCAGTGTTTCACTAACATTATATATCCTCGTCATAGTCGAATGGGTTATTGCTGAGGTGTAACGTACTGTAAAGTGCCACAAATGTTTGTAACATAAACCATAGCAAGGTTCACAATACCGAATAAAACCGTTTGACACTCAAACCTCGCCAAAGGAAAGTTGGGAAATGCAGACAAAAACTTTATGAAAGGTTGTGAAGTGGTGACAGTCTTATGAGATCTCCGTAGAGATGTGATTGGGTCAGTAGTTGCAGATCCAGGGTCAGTTTCGGTCCCAAATAAGCACCATAACATTTTATCATAAAAAATGAACCTATCACATTTCAAAGTAATCGTACATTTAGGGTTTTTTAGCATTATTGATCGTACGAAGAGCTAAATTTCTTTCTCAAATAGGATGATTATTGTAAGCCTGGGCAACACTGAGGAGCGTCTGTCTGTCATATCAGATCGCTGATATTAATTGGTTCCTGTCAATCACCTGAGAGTCACAGAAAGAAAGGAACTGTAGTCTCTTAAAACCTGTTTTTTAATTTTCTTTTAACTCACTAATTTGTGCTTTTACCCGCACTAGATCTGTATTTTGTGTGAGTCTGGCCACCACGGCAACGCGCTGTATTTTCCGTGTTTCGAGACCTGGCCCTCGGCTCGGGATTCACTCCCTCCACATTTTGTTTATCCCTCTCATTTGTCGTGTTTGGTGACATTTTGCTGTTTCACATCCGTCCACTGTTTGCAGTGCAGCGATTGCGTAGGCTGGCGATGATCCGTCAGTGATTTGAAGACGTGATGTTGTCGTGTCCTGTGTTGTGAGTGGTTGACGTGGATTGACTGACATAGCCATGCTGGGCGCATTAAAACAGGAAGGGGGGGGTTGAGGTTAGGGGGGGTGAAAATGTGATTGGCCAATGGATTCCTAACAGATACGTTTGTCTTCTTCTTGAGGGTCACAGACGAACCTGAGAGAATCAGCAGATCTCCGGTCACAAGGTGAGAAAACGTTTACATTTTTCCAACACTGACGACCAGAGTACAGCATTACAAGCAGCCTGCTTCTCACAATTTATCCACCCATTTACCATGTACTTAAAGGATGTCAAAGGCCTTTAGTTTACTCCTCAGTGAGAGATTTTGCGTGCTGCACATGTATGACAGTGTTACTGCAGTTAAAAGAATAGTTCAACATTTTGGGAAATGACCTTATTTGCCTTTTCTTTTTTTTTTTTTTGCCCGAGAAAGAGATACGTTGTGTCCCGCTTAATCCTTACAAATACGTGAGTTTTTAAGAACCTCGTTTGGCCATTTTCATGGAGGTTATGTGTCGCGCCAAGAAACAATCCAGCACATCCAACCCACCCATAAAACAGCGGCTCATCGTTTTTACGCATTAAACAAACAAGGCGTACGCGAAAATTAGTACAGATTGTACTCCAGTCTTTTTTCAGTCCCTATGCTACGCTAAGATAACCAGCTGCCGGCTCCAGCTACACGTTTACGGTGCAGACATGAGAGCGGTGTCAATCCGCAAGAAACGGGCATTAGCATATTTCCCAAAATGTCAAACTATTCCTTGAAGTCTCGCCTGACCCGTTCTGAAGGTAAATCAATTGTAGCACTTAGAGATTAAAAAGGAAGAGAACCTAAGTTACATACAGGATTTAACAGAGACCCACTGCGGCTGTAAAGGTTTTCATTCTTGGTGTAACTGAGGCCTGATGTTTGTTTTCTGATCAGTTTCTAAACATCAGAAGTGCACATGGAGTCACACTTTTGCATGTGATCCAACATGGGAACTGGATTAAAGATCCAGCACAGATCCCGAATCATACTACTCACATGAGAACACTACGGATATTTATATATATATATTTTTTTTGGTGATGATTTTTTTTTTACATTTTATTTTTCTTTCATGTGGTGAGGACTCGAGGAAATACAAGAGAAAAGAGACGTGAACGCGCTCGTGCAGAGAATGCACACCGTGTGGTCATTTACCTACACACTGTACATTCCCATTAGAGCAAACAATATGCAGGCCCCTCTGTGCTAGATCTTGTAAAATCAAGAACCAACAGCGGATTAACATCAAGAACTTGCTATAAATGGTCAAAGGCAAAAGAGTGCCGACACGAGAGAATAAAGAGTCAGATTATGAATGTTAAACTTCTGTATTCCAGTTCAGTTCACTGTTGTTGCTCTATCGTGTCATTCGTCTGAGGCAAATTGTCATTATTTTGGTGCACAGAGAAGCTTTGCTGGCGAACAATCACACACGGCGATGTAAAGAAAGCCAAGTGTCCAACTTTATTATTATTATTGGGGAGACCAAAGCTTAAAGGCAAACACTGTAACCGAAATTAACTCTGAAAAGCAGCAATAAACTGTCACAACGAAAGACCGTTGAAACCTGGATTCTAGTGGTATTGATCTCTTGTACGCTCATCTTATTTACACTGTATTTTTTCCAGGGTTATCAGTCTGAGCGTATCAGTATGTTACTAAAGGTCTTGTGTACTTCCTCTCAGCCTCAGCTGCTTCAGCCCAGTCTCAGTCTCAGTTTAAAAACAGCAGGTAAACCAGCGGCACCGGGCCGACAGACTGTGGTGTGGCCGTAGATGCTAAGCACGGCTCCTTGTGGTAGATGATCCCTGCGGGTAGAAGCTTTTTTGATTTTAAAGAAAAGGGAGAAATTCTAATAATTGTCATTCTGTCCAACAGCAGCTTAGTCCCTGAAACCCTCCCTCACCAGCACGCCGATGTTTAGCGATCGTTGTGTGTTAGTCGGTGTTATGTGTGATTTCTAGAAAAATGGTGAGCAGACTGAAACAAAAACAATCCATTAGATACAGTAATCAGTAGTTTATGGATGTATCTGTATAGTGTGTCCTATGTTATCAATCCCAATTTGAGCCAAATCCTTCACATGAACACGTAGTTTGAGGTGGGTTTGATTTGCATATCCCTTTGGTGTTGTACATCCACTGTATAGTATGAAGAAATAGATGTTGTTAGACTAGATAATAAACATTTACCTATCTGTGACCTAGGTAGCTATGTAGAAATATCAAAATCCAATAATGTATGATACTAATCTATTTCTTCTCCTCCCCCTTTCCCCAACCTCTCATACATTCACATTCATACAACCACACATTCACTTGCCTAAACTCAAATACCCATATATTAATTCCCATTTATCCTTAATTCTTTTCATCTATGCTCCTATATTTATATCGGCCCTCCTGCCCTCACACCTCTCCCCCCCACGTTATCCAAACCTTTAACCCCGCCAACCCTCCTCCTGTAAACATCCCATATCAACCTTTCCCTGTCCTTTTTTTTGTTTTAAATCTCCCTACGTTTCTTCCTCCATCTTGTGTTTGCATCGTCCCCCTTCCAGTCGCCATCTATCTGGGCATCAGAAAGCGGCCGAGCCCCGGACCCCCCGATGCGGCTGGGATGTGAGGGTGCGGAGCCCCCGTGACCCGGCCGAGGTGGTGCTAGCCCTGCGTGAGGCGGCGCAGGGCTGCGGCTGCCAGGTCCACCTGGCCGGGCCTTTCCTCCTGTCCTGCACCCACGGAGCAGCCGGCGCCCGTGTGGCCTTCGAGGCCGAGGTCTGCCAGCTGCCCAGCGGGCTGGGCCAGAGCAGCGGTGTGAGGTTCAAGCGCCTGTGGGGGGCACCGTTAGCCTTTAGAGACATCGCCACCAAAGTGTCCAAGGAGCTGGAGCTCTGAGGGCGTCAGGAGGCGGGGCAGATTGATGACGGACAGGACAAGTTGATGAATGAGGAGGGATGAGGAGGAGGAGGAGGAGGAACAATGAGGCAGAAACCATCACCACCTTCTCCTCCGCCTCTTCCTCCCCGGGCTCCACCTCATCTGATGCGGCTAGCGATGCCTCGCCTCCGCCAAGGCCCTCTTCTTCTGATGCCACCAATTCCAGCCAGACAAACGGATGCACAGACACAGATAGACCGCCATCGGCAGACTTATGATGACCCTTGACCTTGGAGCGCTCAGTGACCTACAAGCCCTGCTTAAAACACGCCACCACGTCCATATTATGTGAGCCCATGGAGTCACAGGGTTTGTTTTCTTCATGATTTAATGTTTGATGATAAGGATGGTGTTGCTGAGAATGACGGAGATTGATGATTTGTTGCTGTCGACATTGTTATTCCTATTGTATCATATTTGTCATCATTCCTTTTTTAATAAGCTGCTATTTAAAGAAATGTTTGTGTATTAAGTTTATTTTCTTCCTTTTAATGCTTTTAAAATGGGCAGAAGTTTGACATCTGTTGTCGTTCTCGGAAGCAGTCGTCGCATATTTAAGAAGTGAGGGCGCAGTGTGACCTCCAGGCCTCTAGGGCGGAGACATGCAGAAATGCAGACTTGTGACAGACTGAAGCATCACAGCCTTTCTGCCCATCCATTGATAACGCCCATTTTACTGCTCAGTTGGGACTTTGATGTTTGCGTGCACCATTTCTGGTAAAATGTTGCTTCTCTGCCTGCTATCCACACTGAATTCTCTACTGTGTATCGATAGCTGGCAGGTGAGCTGCTTACAGACAAGCAAGGCTGCCTAATAATACAGGACCCAGCCCGATGTGATGTACTGGATAACCTGACCATTAGCGCTTATGCTCGGCTCCTTACAAATACCCGCACCCAATGTTTGTGCCTGTGTCCCTTGCGTCCCTGTGTTAACAAGCAAAAGTCCTTTCAAACTATTAAAAATTCATAATATTTTGTTGGTTTAAAATAAAAAGTAGAATTTGTTTCTACCAACCCAACTGGGGGGGGGGGAAACCCAGAACTGGATCTTCAACTGGAATCATGATTGGATTGCGTTTTTATTACGCAGCAGGATGCCTCAGCTGGCCCTGCATTTGCTTTAAGAGGAGCTTCTGATCTGGAGTTGGATGTATGCAGGCGCAACAGAGCCACTTTACATTATTTTACCTGAAAGGCCTCCACTCGGCAGGCTTAGTTGATTTTAAATTTGAAAAGCAGGTTTCAGTTAAACGACCACGACATATGCACTAATATAATTACTCAAGTAAATAAGGTCTATTTAACGTTGAGCTAAACTACTTTTGTTTTTACCCATGACAAAATAATTTCTTTCCCCAGCACACGTCGTTTGCTTTCACTGACCACTAAAAAGTTTAGACCTGTGCCACAAACAAATAATAATTTATTTTTTTTTTACAAATCGAGCATTGTGTTTGATTACTGGTCAGTGGGCGTGGCTTTTTTTTTTTTTTTGACTGCTTCTAGTTTTTATCTGATGTGATGGAAATTTGATTCAAAAAACAAAACTTCACTTATTTTCCTGCGAGGGCAATACAGATTCAACATGAAGCTAAGAAGCTTTTACTTGTTGTTTGGTTCATTGTCAGACTGTTAAAGGTCAAGCAGCCACAGATTTCTCTTTGAACCCCAGTAAAGGCCGTGTATTTCTTTAAAAAAAACAAAAAAAAACCCTTCAAGCTTTTTCATTACAGTTTGATCTCTTCGTCCAAACACGTGATTACAGTAGCTCCTACTGTTGTAGGGTAAATGGAGGAGTAGTTTACTGACATACATACAGTGGTTATGCTGGTAGCACTCTGGCACAACAGTATCACAGTCTGCCAGAAAGCAGATTTACTCAAACGTAGTGCAATACAGCCGCAAAGCCAAGAATCAAGACTTGAATAAGCATTGATTAAAACTTAATAGGGCTCCTTGTTTGATTTATTTTTTATTTTTTGCTATCCCTGATTTGTTGATAAAATACATTGAGCACTTTTTTTAGCTTTTTAGGCAGGATAACGTTGTACTGTAATGGCAGAGTTTTTAATTAATCTGGCTTTTTCTTTTGTGACTTGTTTAAACATCACATTGTCTCGCACATTTAAAACCCACTGACGTTAACAGTCGACCTTCTGAATGCCTTTCGTTGCTTCGATTACCTGTACCTACCTGTAATGACTTCTTGGCATCAGTCATTAAGGAAACGGAGGTACAAACGTAGTACCACATTTCATTTCAAAATGGTGACCTGTCTCCATATAGTTTTGTCAGATGTACCCGTTTCCTTTCGTCCCGTCTTACATTTGCTTTGCGTTCTTAACCTCAGCGCCACTTACTGTTATTTAGAAACTGTAGACTTTTCCCAATGTCAACCAATCAGACTGCAGCACTGCTGAGGCGTATATGACTGTTGCCCAATCAGATTCCATTATTACTGTAAGCGATGTGTGACTGTTAACCAATCAGATTATACAGTATCTACACAGTGGCTTGACGAGGCCTCCTGTCTCATCAAGCCCCTGTCTAATTTCAAAGCATGCAGCAGGTGCAGTGATGATGCGATTGTGACCTTGAATGAACTTTTGAGAAATTAAATTCTCCGATTTATTTTAATTTTTTTTTTTTTAAAACACTTTCTGTTGCTCGTTACAGAACAAATCTACCAATATTCGACACACGCGCACAGTCCACCAAGTGCTACATTGATCACATATTGACACTGACAACTCCAAAATCAAAAGGTTGTTGTACTTGTATTGTAACTCTCTAAAGCCAAGCAATTATAACTTGTACTTTTGAAGTAATTAGCATATAACAAGACACTGATATGTAAAGTTAGAAGAGACAGCCGATTTTGTGTTCCTTACGGCCGTAAGGAATTTATCTATTTATTGGGAGGTTTCAGCCGCAGCAGGTATCCACCACTGCCTGGAAATGTGAAGCTGTGATTTAGGGCTTGTTCTTTTGTTTGTTTGTTTGTTTGTTTTTGTACATTTGTTTTGTTGTACAACTGGGCCTCACTCTCTGAACCCGTTCTGTAGATACAGTTTAGGGCCACGCTTTAAGGCTACAGTTCTGTTGTATAGTGTGTTTGAAGCCGTCGCTGTTATCAACAAAACTTTAATGGGCTGAAATTACAGAAATGATCGACCTGCAATCCTGCATGTCTCCTAGGAAATAATGTGTGACACAAAAATAAAGACTTTCAACCTCATTCATATTTTATGTCTTTTTTTTTTTTTCTCCCCCTCAGTCAAAGACATTAAGTCTTTGACGTGGCATCTCACCCTTTTCTTTGTGTTTTAATTGTTGCAAGGTGTGTGTCCAGTGAAAGCTAATATTAATTTTTTTATGGATTTTATTTACTTGTGCCCATATTAAAATGTAATATCTGTTCATATGAGCAAAACTGCACATAACACTGTCGATCTGTTAGGAGTTGCAGAAGATCCGTGTGTGTTTAAACATAAACAAAACATGAGGGAGAAGGTTTGATTGTCACATAGGCCATAGTTTAATTGTCCAATTAATATTTTACAACCAAAAATGTGTCTGTTGGTGCACATACATAGCCGTGACCAGGCTATGCATGGATTGATCCCAGGATGTTACAGAGAAGATGATGGAAGTGACAGGTAATTAAAAAGAGGAACCAAATACAAAGCAAGAAAGGAAAAGATGAGTGAGGTTAACAGAAGTAAGTAAGAAGGGAGGGAAAAGGGGAGTGTCTTCCTGATGGAAAGAAGTGAGCAGGAAGTAGCCAGCTGGCCGAAACCGGTACAATAACTTTACATTGAGGCTACCCGTTCATTTTTTATAAATTAATATAAAAAAACAAACACAGTCATTCAGTCATTGGTTGCCTGTCCTCTTTACTTCTGGGCGGGGATCATGCCATCAATGGACTCTCCCTTCTCAAGCTTCTTCTCCATCTCAACCATCAGCTTGACACCGTCAACCACCAGCTGGACCTGATACACCTCGGAGGAGCCCAGACGGTCGGCGTTGGAGATGTCGAACACGCCACCCACGGAGGCTGTGTCTACACCACCTGGAGGGGGGGGGGGAGAAGAATAAGGTCTCTGGTCATAGGTAGCAGCAGGAGGAGAAACGCTCTGTGACCCCCAGCTTCTCTCTGACGTACACATTCTCTCCAGAGGCAACTGGATATCCAGATATGCAAGCGTTTGAATATGAGGAGAGCTTAAATATCGTCACAGTGATTGAACTAAACTTTAGTGGATAAGTGTTTTCTGGTTAAAGATAATTAAGTCTCTTTTCTACCACAAGAACCTTTCCTGGAACATTCATATTACCCCCCCCCCACCTCGCAAAAGAAAAGCCCCGGAGACTGAGGTGACATTGATGACCCGGGCTCCATGGGGGGAGTTGACTGAATATCGCTGCCCGACCAAGTCAAGCTTTGCCAGGATGGTTCTTAAATTAATTAAATAAAAATAATAAATAAATAAATAAATGTGTGTTCACCCTTCTTATAGGTAATCCATTTGTCACAGTTCATTGAGATGTGGCTAAAAACACAATCCAAGTTGAAATGTTTTGCTTCCCGCCTTTTCTTTCGGTGAAACTGATGGCACATTAGTTAAGAGGGGGAGGAAGATAATAACGCTACCAACTCAAACAAATGCATAAAATCATACAAAACTATATATTTCAGAAAGCCTATAAATTCCTGCAAATCCTAAAAAAAACAAACAAACAACTATGGTAGCCATTTTATGATAGTAGCTATTAGAAATTGGATATGTAACTGCCATGTATTTTTGTTTTAACTTCTTTGTTTCCTAATCCAAGTTACACTCAATATAATGTATCTTCAGTATATTTCCTAATATTTGTTTGCTGCTAAATGCTAATGTTGCTTTTTAACTCAAGCCCCCCCCAATCTGGCTGTGTTAGTAGTATAAAAACCCTTTCTTGAGTACCTGTGCCGCGCTTCTGCAGACGCAGCCTGGTCAGGATCTCCTCGAACTTGGCGTGCGTGCTGAGCTTGGGCAGCTTGACGTGCACGCCACCGCGCAGGCCGGTTCCCAGGTTGGAGGGGCAGGTCAGGATGTAGCCCAGGTGCTCGTTCCACATGAAGCCGTGGTTGTGCTTCTTGAAGATCTCCTCAATCTGACCAGCGAAGGGGACAGTGAAAATAAGGACAGGGTTCAAATATAACCTGGGCGGATGTCACTAAATGCTAACAAGACCTAACAATGAAGGAAGAAATGAAATATCACACAGACATGAAAGGTTAACATTTACATGATTACAACGCAAAGAAGGTAACCTTGTGCCCAGTTCAATGGCGCATACTTATCTGCGTGTTAATGTGCAAGTGTGCGTGTGTTACCTTCTGCAGGCCGACGGAGAAGCGTCTGAAGACCTCCTTCATGTTGCCTCCCTTCTGCATGGAGATGACACGCAGGTGATCCTCCTCGTTCACCCAGACCAGGAAGGTCTTGTTGTCGTTGTGCCTGCGGACGAGAATCCAGCTCAGTTTCGCTTGATTTAAACGTGGTGGGCTACTTGAAAGTGCTCCTGAGCCGTGCGATTGAGCGCCGCACTGTCGCGTGAACGCAGAGTTCCTCAAAAGTGGCCGCACAGAAACGGGAACGCTGCGCTTTCTCGTACGTGCGCCAAAAGCGAGCTTGCAGAGCGGTGGATTTGCTGGATGTCAAGCCACTTTGTAAGGGCAGCGTTTACTGCGGCGGAACACACTCTAACGGATGTTTGGAAACGGGAATAATCAGGGTTTTCATATTGGGGCTGGGGGAGAAAGAGACAGATGGTGGAAGTTTTAAAGTGCAGATGGGAGATTTTGGCCCGGAGGGTGGGCGTTCAACTGAGTGTGTGTTTTTGTGCTTACATAGTCAGACAAAATCTGCTTTTGCAGTTGACACACAAGCACATATCTGCTCATATCCGTTTTGCTTTCTAAACTGGGAGAATCCCCCCAAAAAAGTCTAATTTGGGATGAAATCGTCTGTTTGATTTCCATTCTGTGCGTGAGTCTCTCACCAGATGCCTCTGCCGTCGGGCCAGTCACGGGCCATACCAGCGCAGGTCAGCAGGGGGGACACGGGCTTGTCAAACAGGAAGTGGTCGGCGATCAGCTGCTCCTGCTCGGCGTCGGTCATGCCGGTCAGGGGGTAGTACTTTCCCTTGAACTCGCCATCCAGGCTGGACAGGGCTGAGAGGAAAGGAGTCCGTCACAATCATACGCTGTGCTCTGCAATCATTAAGTTAGACTGATAGATTGTCGTTAGGTTGACAGTCACCCTCGATGGACAGCTTCTCAATGGCTCTGCGCTCCCCGCGGCTGTTGTGGGGGGGCAGGGTGAATCCCTTGATGCTGCGGCCGGTACGAACACGGCTGGACAGCACATAGTTGGGGTCCAGGTCATCACCACCCTGAGAGAGGAAGGCAGGACAGAAAAGCCCAACAGACACATTGTTATTATAATTATTATTATTATTATTATTATATTGTTGCCATTATTAAACTCTAATTTAGAAACTGGCTTGCTTCACCCATGAGGGATTGGACTTTTCTTTTTTCTTTTTTTAAGTTTAAGAGTGGATAGATGGTTTACTTATAAATATACTACAGTTTTGCTTCAATAAATGTATTCAAAGAGTGTGCCAGTATTTTTGGGAGAATGGTCAGTTAGTGAACTTAATTGATGTGGCCATAAAAGTAGCCAGTCATTTATTTTACACAATTAAAGGCCCAGTGTGTAACATTTAGGAGGCGCTACTGGCAGAAGTGGAATATAATATTTATACGTGTGTTTTCATTAGTGTGCAATCACCTGAAAATAAGAACAGTTGTGTTTTCGTTTTCCTAGAATGAGCCGATTTTATCTACTGAGGGAGCGGGTCCCATTCCACGGAGGTCCCCGTGTTGCACTGCCATGTTTCGACAGTAGCCCAGAACGGACAAACCAATTACTGGCTCTAGATAGGGCCTTTCGCATGTTTTGCGAGATCGCGGCCAACGTAGTTTCTCCTATACGCTTGGGAGGGGAGGGTGAGGCGAGCGGTGTTCAAATGGTTGCAAACTGCAATTTCAATGCTACACGCCACGAAATCCTACACACTGGACCTTTGAGTTGATGTATAAGCCCGCCAATGTGCCAATTCCCTTCCTTCTTTAAGCTGTGCTGATCTGTAACGATACTACCACCCGTGTCTTGACTCCTCACCTTCAGGTTCTCGAAGTTCAGGTCGGTCTTGTGCTTGTCGGTGGGCTTGTATCCGCCATGACGGTCGGAGATGACGGGGTCCAGCAGATCCTTGAAGACCTCGTAGGACTCCTCGTCACCAGCAACGCAGCCCACGGTCATGATGAAGGGGTGACCTTGGGGTCAAGAGGGAGGATGAGGAAGTTGGTAACATTGCTAGCTAGTTCGACTTTGAAGATTGTTATGCATGTTTGTGGGGGATACTGGTGTGCTGGTGTGTGTCAGTCTCTATGCTGATGGCTTGCTCCTCCTTACCAGGGTTGTCAACACCAGTCTGGATGATATCATCCAGGGTGAAGCCGCTGGGGGTGGACTTGCCCCTCAGCTTGCCGTAGATCTCCTTGGTCAGCACCTACAGCAGATGACACCCAGTGCAGGTCAGTGAGTATACAGCCACACGATTGTCAAATACGTTGGGCTGTGTGACAGTGAAGCACCCAGGGAATCTTCTGGTTCCAAAAGCAACAGTGAAAACATTTTTGCTTGAAGTGACTTGTCATGCCTTTGCAGTGTGAGAAATAAGCCTGGTCGTCACTGGTGCTCGTGCAGGATGTGTACCTTGGCCATGTGGTTGTTGTGCAGGGAGAGATCGGGGAACTCCTCATCCACGGAGAACTTCATTTTGTAGTCGTTGTGGCAGTTCTTCGTCATGGCTGCGATTCTTACTTCGTCTGAGGAAAGATGCGAAATACCGGAGGGGAGAGGGGTCATATTTTCAGAACCTCTAACGATATTATTGATTGTTGAATTATTTATGCGTTTAAATCAACAAGTGTAAGTTAATTTATAGACTCTGGTCTGTGCAGTACTCAGTCACTTTTTGTCCTTATTGTTTATAAATTGGAAGATATTATAAAAGAATCCCTTTTTCAAGCGTCTTCTCGTCCTGTCTGTCTGCCTTTCGTGCTTTCTTTCTTGCTTTTTTCTTCCTCTCCGTCAGCTGTGCTGTCTACATGCTTTTCTCCCTGCTTTCCTGCCTCTCTGACTGTCTCACCACCTGTCTCCCCCTCACAGTGCACATTATTAATAGCGTGGCTGAGCCCCCTCCTGCCCAGCACCCCTCCCATCTCTGCGGGGAGCTACAGTCTCCAGCCCATTCGGACGAATGATTTTCTCTTCTTTCTCACTCCATTCAGACTGATGCAAACGTAGTGGCAGAGCTACGCTGCGATTCGTAAGTAGCAGAGAACGTACTTTGGTACCACAAGCAATGAAACTTTTAAATGAGATCAAAGTTTTTAAGACTGAAAACAGCACAAAAATCCTAAAGCTTAAAACTATAAGTGGTTAATCTAGTAATATTTGGCCTCATCCCTTTTTGTTTTGAGACAAATGTCTCTGGTTTTGAATGTTTTTTGTACAATGTGATTGTGTCCTTTTTTTTATTTTAACTGAACTGGAAAGACCTTGAGAAAAAAAAAAAGTTTTTCTATATTTCTAACCCTAACAATCACCCATCCCAAATGTGGAACTTACTGATCTAATACTTAAACACAAATCACTTTAGTAAAAATGTCTGAATGCAGAGCTGGACTCAATAGCGCTGCAGCTGCAGAATCAGTCAGAATAGACGTGCGGGATTGAGAATAGATTTACAACTGCTAGCCATCGTTCTGTATCTGTTTACGAGACGATCTCTCTCTCTGTCAGATAGTGGTCAAAACTCTGTCAGTCGCTTGATGTGTAGCTGATTGATGACACTAGGTACACTTAAGGGTCAAAGCATTGCCTGTCTCTTACATGGCTCCACAAGGTCCATGACTAAATCAAGCACGCCTAAACTATTCAAAGACATACTTGAAGCCTGCCCTGCTAGCGTCAGCAACAACTGATAGTCACAGCTGTTTCAGTGACACCACACTGCCGTGTACTTAACTATCCTTTTTAACAGCAGACTAGTGCTACCCATATCCAAGAAACCAAGAGCATTAAGTCTTTCAAAGAGAAGTTTCACTACAGTGTGCACTGATAGAAGAATGATCAGAGTAGATTTTAGTAGTTTCCATATCAGGAAAAGACTGTGCAAAGCTTTAGAGGAATCCAAGACAAAAAAAAATGTGCAAAGTGAAAAGGTTTTCCTGGCTCCAGAGTTCACCAATAGAGGAATCTCTCTGACGGATATTTGGTTAAAAAATGTTCACTCTCTTAGAGCAATTTTGTTTTCAGGGGGTTTTTGTCCATATATACTAAAAGTCATCGAAATATCCCATGGATTTATCAGAAAGGCTGACTAAAGCGTTGTTTACCTGCTTAGGAGAAAAGAAAGAGGTAACAGATCCCGGGATCAGGTCCTGTCCACCAAATGTAGGGGTTGCCCAACTCTGCCAGGTGCTGGACTTAAGCATTTATACCCAGACCTCTGTCCCTATAGGCTGACTGGACTCGGGGTCCCCTCATTCGATTGGTCACCGGGGGGGTCGTCTGTGCCTGCGTGAGTTTCTAAAAGGCAAGAACGGACGCCACACCACACTCGAGATGAGAGACAAGGCAACAGCTGCAGCCGCTCGGTCCAACCTTTCACCTTCTGCCTGCTTGGAGCTGCTTGATAGGAGCCTGCAGGACAGAACAATGGTGGACAGGAGGCTACAAAAGCACATGCTTCCTCGTATGTTAGATGCACGCACAGTCATAACTGCACTGTGGTGAAATTTGATTCACATAATCTTTGCAGTTAAAAGGATTAAATTCTGCCTACAATTTTACCTGCTTTCACCTGGTCAGTTTAAGAAGACCAGGTGGCTCTGATGGTTTGGACACCTAGTGTAGGCATGCATGCACATGTACTGTACTGAATCTCTCCTCCATGTTTCATAAGTGTTGCCGGTGAGTCGATGAAGCAGAGTAACTGGAGCTCTCTTGTCTGTCATCATATTTAGGAGTTAAAATAACCACGTTGTCTTAGATTACATCATCAAAATGTTCAAGATTACAGATTGGATTTCCTCTCACCTACCAATTTGCTAAGTGGAGGTCTCTGCATGTGTAAGTTTAAGATATGTGTTACTGCTCCCTGTGTGAAATGTCATGTAGTGATGCATAATGATGGGCTGCCCTAACCCAGACAATTGCCACGTCAGAGGACAGAAAAAGTAAATTCCATTTATATGTATCTAAACAGTGTTTGTAAGTTCATAGCTTTCGCGGCACGTGTCGATTGTGTGTTTTGTGCTTTCCTCAGAAGATTCCTATATCATATTCAATATCCTGCCTGATGTGTTTTAGGTTAGTATTGCTTTGTATCCAATGCAAAAGTTAGTTTAATCAGTCAAGTTTGGGCTCACAGAAGGTTATACTCAGAGTGAGATCTGGCTCTAATTGTAAAGCCTCGACTGCAGCTCTGTGCTGTGCGAGGGCCCGCATCATTACCCCCCACCGGTAATGTGATAGACCTCAGTAATCTACCCGCAGGCAGATATTAAATCACACACACACACACACACATCATGTGACAAAGTAGAAATTGCGGGGTGGAGCTGAGAGGAACTGTGACGCAGACTGCAGTCTCACATAGGATCCAAAACAAAACAGAGAACAGGAGGTCAGACGTTTATTCAGATTTCATGATGGCTTTCTTAACAACTCATGCTGTTTTATTTTTAATCTATATTCATAACATGAGATCAATTACAAAAGATTCTAAACATTTCTTGGAAAAATGTAAGTTTTAAACACTCATTACCCCCTCATCGCCTAAACCTGGAGAGTGCAGACTTTCAGTTTAAATGTGGCCTGATTCAACAGGACTCATTTGTCTAGTTTTGGGTGTGTGGGACTGCCTGTAGACAGGGATAGACTTATGAAAATCTAATTAGCAACTAACTGTCTTGTCTTGTCTATCTTATCTATCGTTTGAAAATCTGGGATTGACATGCCATGCTGATGATAATCAACTCTATATACCAAATGACCACATAATCAATGTACAGGAGCTGCATCTTTGATATATAATATGTACTCAAATGCACTCAGCCGCATACTGACACATAGCACACATTCTACAGGTGTGTGTACATCTGTGGTTGTATCCATCCTTTCAGCTTGCAGATGATTGCTGTGTTCATGAGTGTAGGGATTCAGAGAGCCACTCTGAGTCTCCCCTCCTTTGCTCTCTAAATCAACACTCAATCAATCGAAGATGAAAAATAAACTGGCACAGATTTAAGCTTTATCTTGAACACATTTGTAAACTTCATATGTGACACCAGAACGGTAGCTGTGAATTACCGTCAGACTTTTACCAGCCTAAAAAGGGTGTAGAAACTCTATTTTACATGCAAAAGTACCGTTTTACCCTCAACTACATCCTTTACCACCAACCCCCCCATCCATAAAACTCAAAGGTCATGCTGACTGACGTGTGATATGTGCTGTGTGTCTTCTGCCCATTCAGACCAGTTTGTTCTGTAGCTTGTATGCCAGCGAGGCGCAGATCCAGTATCCCAGTTTAGACTGTCATAGTATCCCCCAGCACTCCCCACGCCCCACACACCCTTACCGCCCCCCACCCCCACAGCCCCAGATCCCTGCAGCTGCCCCGGGGAAACAGGCACCAAGGACGGTTATGTAACCAGGAACACTGTGTGAATCGTTTATAGTGATTCTATCTGAATCTTATGAGCAGTGCGTACCAAAACTCAGATGGTTGAATACTTTTATGGGCTTAGTGCAAACTAAATGACATGAAATTGAATGGAATTCATTGTTTTCTGACGTCTGTGTGAGGATATGTTGTTAGAAAAGATGTAGAGTAGTACTGATCCGTATGAGGCAGCAGGATGAGGGAGGAAATGATTTGCACAGCCCGATCTGTGTTAGAGTTGGTGCAGTTTGTGTGAGTACAGGTGTTGGGAACTAGCACGGTGAAAGGTATTGAGTCAACTTTTTTAAACTTGTTTTCATTGTTCCTGTTACTGTGTCTACTGTGTGAATTTGTACATATAGTTAAATGTAAAATTAATATACTGTACATGTAGTGTGTGTGTGTGAGGAAGACTACATACATACACGATTTTATGACACAAAACGTCTATGTAGTTTTGAAGCATTCAAGATTTTTCCAAATGGCAAACTGTTCAGTGTTTGTGAATTCAGCATCACATTTTCCAAGTTGCTTGTTTGTGCGGTTGATGTTTTAGCACTCTGATTCATAGGTAACATTTTAAGCAGGAAGGCAGGAGTCACTGAGACGCATATATACAGTATCTTGTAAACCTTGTTTGAGCCGGCGTGCAGTCTGATGGCAGTTTCTTCCTTACAGCAAAGGCCTTAGGGAGCAGTTGAGGGTTACATGCATTCACACATTCACACATGGGTGTTGCCAGGAACGACTGGCAGTCTTGGCCACTGGCGGCTTCCACTGACGCACATTTGTGATGTTTCTATCTACATTATACGGCATCTTATAGGTCCGTAATTTGTCCTTGTGGCTCCTGTACTTTGAGAGAAGAGAGTGAAAGAAAACAGAAAACTGGTTTGACGTGAAATCTGAGGATGTAACAAGAAATTGACCTGAGCTCAAGATGTGGTCCTTTCCTAAATTAGTTAGTTTTTTTGTTGGTGTTTATCCTGACATTGTCTTTGAAAGACTTGACATTAGTGTTTTGATACAAAATCACCTCTTCACCCCACATAAAAAGACATAACTTCCTAAACTCAAAGGGAAGCAGATCTCAGGAAGCAGCAGCCCTAGGGCCTTCTTTGGATTCCCTTCGATTTGACCTGGACTAACTGTTTCAGCCAGACAAGTCCTGAGCCAGAGCAGGAAAAAAAGTAAGTCATGTTAACAGTTTTAGAAGCCCACAAATAGATCCAGGCACTTGTAAGACGACTCTGACGATGTGTGTATGTTAAGTCTGTCACACGGTGAAAGGTGCTGGAATGGAATGAGCCGGGCCAAATGAGAAGGAGTGACAGTGTTTTGGCCAAAGAGATGTGAGGCTTCGTGTGTGGTTGTCCGAATCAAAGGTGGGGACGTTTTTTGCTGTTTTTGTGCAGACTTCTTTGTTTCATTGCAACGCCTACAAAATATGTCTTATACTGTATAATACTGATTATCTTTACCAAATATGTTACGGAGAAAACACGATTGCTGCCTGGGTCATCGGGGTGGATGGCTGGCCGTACAGCGCTCCTGTAGGCCGGTGTTCACATCCCGACACCCACGTGTAGTTAGGTTTAGGTTACTAAAACAGTGTAAAAGTTCTATATAAAGCGGGCGGCCGTGGCTTGGTGGCAGAACGGTTGCCTGCCAATCGGAAGGTCAGCGGTTTGATCCCCCAGCCATGCGTCGAAGTGTCCTTGAGCAAGATACTGAACCCCAAAATGCTCCCAAAGCTGTGCCTTCGGTTTGTGGATGTTCTCATGTGTAAGTCGCTTTGGATAAAAGCGTCTCCTAAATGACTAAATGTAAATGTAAAGCCTGTTTGTGGCTTCAGAGGGAGCTGTTGCCAATTCGGATAAATTGCCTCAAGTGATGTCACTTGAGTCGTAGTGATCAGGCAGATGATATCATAAGCAACGAACAATGGACACAAACCAGAGGGATTTATTTAAATATAAATAGAACCAGTAGCATTAGGGTGACAGATGACAGAGGTGTTGTGTTCCCATTGTGGTGAGATAAATTGGTTGTGTTGTGTGTATGGGTGCTGAAAAGCCTGAGGGACTCACACGATTGATTATTCACCCATCTGCACCGAGCAACATTTCACTGTGCATTATGTAACTAATTCATCTTATTGTATTCGTCTCTTGTGTGCGTTTTGTTAAAGGTGACGGGCGAGCTTGCACTGAAACATGAGCTACCTGAGTAACTCGTGAGGGGTGGAGGGTGGGCATGGGGTCGTGGGGTGAACTGTGGATTTCTATATTTAGTGCCGCCTCACCAGGTCCTGCAATCTCCAATACCAGTTCTCCCGATTGAATTGCATCGACTCAGCTGTCAGTCTGTCTGACCCTCCTTCCATCCCTCCGTCCATTCATCTGTTCAACCACCTTAACTTGACCAGATTGTCAAAACTTAAATGTCTTTACCAAAGCAGCAGGACGGATAAGAAGAAGGCAGGATAATGGACAGAGAACAGTGAACAGTTCAGGATATAATCCATGACTAACAGTGGAGGGCATGCACATTATACCTGGGATTAACTCACATTATTTGTGACGTGTCATTTCATGTTTATCTTATAACAATAAACTTTATTTATATAGCACTTTTCTTAACAAGTGCTGTGCAGAGAACAAAGCAATGGGTACAAACAAAAACAACACGGGGATCATAAACACCACGTCCGCATGACTTTATGAGTTATATTAAAAGAAAATCAAACCATGCATGGCTTTTAACAGGACGCGCTTCAGAAACATCACACACGTTACTTAAATCACGTAAGTCAAATGAATCCGGTCTGTTCAGCTTTTGCTTAGTATTTTCTTGCCATGTGATACCAGACATATGCTTGTTCCGTATGTGTGTGTCATTGTTCCCATTCTAATTTTACATCACTGGTATGTTGACCAGGGCAGCTGTAACATTTTGTAACTTTCTCTGTGTGTGTGTGTGTGTGTGTGTGTGTGTTGCATAATTTCTTGGTCATGTGTGTCTACATGCATGTGTCCATGCAGTTGTGTCTGCCATTCACACGTGTTCTTTTTTTAATGCTTATCAATGTGCACACACACACACACACACACACACACACACACACACATTGGACTGCATGAGCGTTCCTTCGTGCTGCCGGGTGTCTTTTGGGCGTCAGCAGCTGTGTTGTATGGCCTGTGTGTCAAGTCCCACCGCCTGTCTCATCTCAGCATTGATCTCATTTTCTGTGCTTAGCAGCTTCTACAGAACTCACCCTCACACACACACAACCTGGTACTTCTATACTTGTGAGGACTCTCATTGACATAATGCATTCCCTAGCCCCTTACCCTAACTTTAACCATAACAACTAAATGCCTAACCCAAACCTAAACCTAAACCTAATTGCAACATTTAGCCTAAAACCAAGTCTTAACCCTCAAACAGCCCTTTAAAGGTCCCTTGAAAAGTGAGAACCGACCAAAATGTCCTCACTTTCCAAAAATGTCCTCACTCCCGTGGTCTAAAATGCAAATTGGTCTTCACAAAGATGGCTGTACAAGTGCACACATACGTGTTTGCGAAGCTATCCAATGTCCTAAACATTGCATTGACTTCCATTCATTTGGACAGCTTAACCCACCCAAACCTTTACCCTAACCAAAACCAGGACCTCAGAAATGACGTTTTGCCTCATTAGGACCTGGCTTTGGTCCCCAAGAGGACCACTGGTCCTGACAAGGTCAGTGTTTACACCCGTGTAAACCCATGTTTCTTGTGTCTTTGACGTTAGTGTATTATGTGTGAATTTAAAAAAAAGACGGGGGAGGGGGTAGATAAATAATTAAGGATCCTCAGTCATGATGCTTTTATTTTTAGTGTTGACATCGTAATGATAGGCAATGCTGCTAATGTGTCCTCAGGGTGGGACGCTGTAGCTCTGCAACTGTGAGGTCGCAGCACAATAAAACGAGATGCGATATATTCAATATTATAGAAGAAAATCATTGTGTGAGTGATTAGAAATAACAAATTAAACGTCCTAGGGTACAAAGTATTGGAATAACTTTTATAATTAATATTAAAAAACACAGAAGGAAGAAAAGGAATCAAAACAGGAGTTTACATCAAGTCAGTAGTTAATGAGTCAGTAATACTGTACTTAAGATCAAAGACGTAAAAGTTATTTTATAGGTCAGTGGGGTTTATGAAGAGATTTAGGGGGCTGAACTGATTTAGCGAGGCTCAGCTTTTCACTCAGGAGATTTTAGTTTTTGTCCCCTCTGGTCTTCAGTCTAGACAAGCTAAAAAACACAACTTATTCCAGTGTTGTCAACATTAGAGAACAGTTCATATTTAGCATAAGACATAACAAGAAAATGTGCATCAGCACCCAAAACAAGCGATATAATTGAGAAGCTAAATCATTGAGATAAGTGGTTCAGTTCACTGCTTAATTTCACATAAGCACAGTAGTTGTGTGCTATAACAGCTATAAGTGTGTAAAGGGAATATAAATATTTTTCAACTGCAACAGAGGAACAAATAAAGGGGTTTCTATTTTCTGCAGCGTGGTCAGAGGTTGAGGAAAGCATGAACTCTGACCTGCAGAGATTTTATGGGCAATATGTGGTGTTGCAGCATTAGTTCAGTGAGGACTCCCTGTGGAGACACCCAGAGAGAAGAGTTTGCACTAAAACTGCAAGGAGTTTAATTATAAAAGTGTCTTCCAAATGGCAAATGTTTGTTCTCCTTAGGGTTCACATGCACACAGAACCACTCTATAGATCCCACAAGTTAAAGCCAAGTATACACACTTTGTATATACTGCATTTCTTACCCTGCATTACTTTAATCCTAAATCCTTCTTCACTCCCGTGCCATTAAAAATGTAAAATGACATAATATAATAATATTTAAAAACTTCACTTAGATAGCACTTTACTTAACAATGTTACAAAGTGCTTTACAAAAGAATGGAATATTAACCATTCAAGGTGGGTAAAATGATAATATAATAATTTATAATAAGCTTAAAATATGAAGCTGCACAAGTAAACTTTGTTTGTAAAATCATCCACTACAGTTCAGGTTTTTAATTAATTAATCAAATTAATATTTAATTAATAAATGAACACTTGCAGACACATTAGCAAACCTTAAACCTTTTATTGTGTTGACCAAAATGTTTCCAAAGCACCAAGTACTGAAAACTGGCATCAAATGCTCAGATGCAAATTCAGCATCCTTTGATCATATTTTTTTTGACTTAAAGACTGTAGTTTGTTAGGCTATATTTTTATATTTTAGGCACGTTTGGGGGGGTTTTGTTAAATCAAAAAGATTTTTTTTTAATAGATAAACCATGTTTATATTCCTCAAAGCAAACTATCTAAAAAATGATTCTGTGTGACCTGGTCAACAGCGCTGCCGGCATCTTCTTCTTCTTCTTATTGTCGTCTCCTGTGCTGACCCATATCGACCCCAACACTGGACCATCCTGTCAAGGCCTATCAAAAAGGATTCCTACCTGCGTATAAATATACCTGACTTGTATCGCATATGCCTGTGTGAGCAGGGGCGACTGAGGAACCTGTTCCTGGTTTGGTTTTGTTTCGGACCAGATCACCGAAATGGAAAAACAGGCTTTAATGCGAATGTATAGAAAGGATTTACTCACCTAAAAACTCACTTTCCCATAATCCTCTTCTCCCTTCCCCTTGCCACTACACTCCACTGCCTCAGCTGTAAATGATCAGGACTGACTCCTGTTTGTTCAGCAGAGCAGCAGCCCTCCAGTGTGTTATGGCAAATGTAAGTGACCGTTTACAGTTTCAATATCCGAGTCTTATTGCTGTCATTATATTTGCTGTCACAGTGGCAAGACTTCAACAGCTGGACAGGACAGACAACCTGTTGCCCATTTATTCAAGTATTAACATTGAGTATCTGTATAACACGCCCCTACGTATGGCTTGTTATTGAGGCCTAAAGACCACAGGAATGTTGTTTTATTATCAGAAACTGCCATGTAACAACAGTTGATTTTGATTTATCAAATTCTTTGCTGTGTGTTGTACTTATTATCAGTTCATTTGTGATTTTAAATCATCGTTTTGAGCACCACATATAGCCCTGGCTTGTTTTATTAAATGGGGAAAAAAAATGTTTTGCAGAAGTTTACAATGTTTCACATGTTGGTCTCGTTGGTCTGAGTTTTAGTGCTGAAACCCAACCCGGCAAACCTTTTTAGACTTGAGTGTATGTTGGTAGATGGATAGATTTATTTGACAATACATAAAGTTACGAACAAGACTGCTGGTGAAAACACAATAAAACTAAATGCTTATTTCCATTGTGGTCCTTGTTAAAACGAGAAGGGTAAGGCCAGCCGAGTAAAAAATAAAAAGATTAATTGCTGCCTGATTGTGCTTTTTCAGCAGTTAGCACATTGTATTTGTATTGATCGGATCTATGATATGTTTAGGAACTGAAACAAAACCTCTCTGCTCAGAAGTTTGTTGGAAGTTGCGGCGGCAAAGAGCTTCAAAGTGCTCTCTCCTTGCTGCCCCTTTCATACATCACCTTCTTTTTTTCACTGCAGAGCTGCTCTGACTTGGGAGTGTGACATTTTCCAAACCCTTATAGGTGAATATGGATTGGCGGGTTGCTTGTAGGAAGCACAGAGGCCTGGCGGAGTCTTCCCCCCCCGGGTACCGGTGACCTTATATGGCGGGCCCTGCCTGCACACCCACCACAGTCAGTTGCTGGTGCTTCTCTGCCTACCTGACAGCTGAGCCGTCCATCAACCCGCTCATATAACTGTCACACACAGGCACACACACACTCTCCTGACATGTCCTGTTTGTTGGGCTGCTCACTCTCTCTCTCTCTCTCTCTCTCTGTGCATTTTAATTTCATTTGATTTTTAAAGTGGACCGGAGTTTTTGTGACGCACCTCCATCCCGGGAACGTGCCTGAATATGTTTTATGTGTATGGGAAGTAGACAAGGTGCAGCGGCGTGCCTAGGCTTTTTGGACCGAGGTGGCCCAAGTGGGGCACTGAATTACGCAGGGGTGGCATGAAGTACGTGTGCCCGCACACACATTTGCTCTAGGTCTGATGCTTTTGTTACGGACTATTTACATCCTTCGTCGGTTGGAGCAGGAGTTAGTGCGAAATCGGTGACCCGTCAGATTCTGTGGCTACAGAAAGAAACACTGAACCAGACGTGGTAGTTTGATGGCTTTTGGTATCATGACCATATATAAATACTGTAAAAGTACAAGGTAAACTGTGATAGAAACACAAGTAGTGGTAGCACTGCTGAAAGTCCTAATCATCTCAAAAGATGACGCCATTGTCTCATGAGATCTCGACCATGGACATATTGAGGAGACCGTGGAAAAATAATGTTGTGTACTTACGTTTTTCACGGTAACTTCAGGCTGTCCGTCCGATTCCATGAGAATCAACTTCATTACCTAGTGGGTTTACACATATGTGGGATTTGCTTTGGTATTTTGGTGCAAAAACAATAAACTAGAAATATAAAAAAGGTAAAGCAAGTACTGCAGGTGAAGAATCTTAATATACAATTGACAATAAGATATTAAGGATCCAGATATTAAAGAATATTAAAACATATTTTAGAAAATAATAAAGAATATGTTGATTTATTCATTAATTACATCACACAATGTTTTATTTGAAGGATCAATGTGATCATTGGGATTTTAGTTTATGTATCAAATATCTTCAGGGGCACATTAATGACATTTAAAGCTGTTCTTAAGGTGTTTAACCCATATTTGAGGTAGATTAATGGACTAATAAATTAAGGGTTGTTAAAGGGTTGCATTCATGTATAGATTAAGTTTTTTTAAGGGCTAAAAACCAATTATATACAAAATAAACCGAACGTGTGCCCTTTTTATTTTGCAACTTTTTCACATATTACCTTCATTTTTCGGTTAAGGTGCCAATTGTTTTGTTGAGATGTGATGGGTAAGTAAAATAAATATGACACACTGTACATACATTTAACATAGTAAAATTAAAACCGTAAATCGCATTTTCATCTTCATCACGATATCAACATGCGCCATAAGACTTCCTGAAAGCCGTGGAATAAGAAACATAATTTAATCCAGGGATACATGTGAGTGTCTGCAGTCTCTCATATGTTTTACACAAGCACAGCGCGCTAGCTCGGCTATTAGCGAACGGTTACAAAGCAGCTCAAACGAAAGCCGCCTGCGTGAAGTCTAACTGTTTGGCTTAGTTTGCCGCGTACCTTAAATTTGGCAAATTCTTCTCAAACCTCCGGCTGGCTGAGACAAACCAGCCCCTCCTCCCTCCACCAGCTGTCCCTGCAGTGAATCACAGCAGCAGCAGAGGGAGGAGGACAGGAGGAAGCACTGCTACTGACTGACCGCTTGAGTTCTTCTTCATTTTAGACTTGTTTCCAGTGAGATATGAGTGAGTCTATATGGTGACTTTGCTCTAGAAACGACATTTATTTAAAATATTCAATTCTAATCGTGTTCTGAATTTAAAGACAACCAGGTTAACTGTATAGCTTATATGCACATTTATATTACAATACAGATTTGTTTAAGTCATATCGACTTCGCATTATTGAACCGAGTTATCGCACATCGCAGGTTTTCCTCACAACGTGCAGGCCTAATGTACATTATGACGTGCTTGTTCTTTAGCTCCTGTCTGTTTGCAGTCACTTTATGTTAAGCGGCTGAGCCTCGGCCCCACTGACTCCCACTTAATGCTGCTGTAATGAAGTCTTAATGTCGCTCAAGTTGATTGTTTCCTAACACCTTGCTCCTCCACAGGCTTAGCTAATGTAACATTAATAGGACTAACGCTGGTTGCACACAGGGGCCACCCAGTTAACCTGACCGAATGTTTTGTCTTTTTTAAAAGGGAAGCGCAACATCCCAGTATTTTAACTTATGATCAGTTCATGTATTATTCAAGTTATTTACATGTTACACTCAGTTAGGTGATACACATGGGATTATACCTGAACATAAAATAATGTTGGAGAGATAGGCTGTTTCATTTCATCACAGGGACAGAATTGGTAAAAATAATATAATATACGGTATATATATATTATAGATATATCTAATATCTATTAGTATCTGTTGTCTATTAAGATATCTATTAATTGGAGGTCATCTTTAAAGAAATGCTTACAACGGTGAAAAATCGACTAGAATAGAATAGAGAGAGAGTAGTGGACACATCTCAATGTGGTGGAGGAAGTATTCAGGTCCTTTACTTAAGTAAAAGTACTGATACTACAAAATACTCTGTTGCAAGTAAAAGTCCTGCATTAGTCATCAGGAAAATGTACTTAAAGTATTAAAAGTAACAGTACTCAACGCAGAAAAAGGTCCCCCGTGACTGTTGTACCATGATATTATCAGATTGTTTTTACTGATGTGTTAAAAGCAGGATTTCACTGTTGTAGCTGCTTGAGGTGGAGCTATTTTGTGCTATTTTATATCGGACAGCAACTAATGATTACTTTCATTATGGATCCATCTGCTGCTTATTTTTCCTTTTAATAGATTGATTGTCCAAAGTGACACCTCCACAATGCTCGTTTTGTCCAACCAATAGCACAACATTTCGAACTATTAAATGTAAATTTAAAATAATTAAAAGGAAAAGCAGCAAATCGTCACATTTGAGAAGCTGGAACGAACTTTTATCCAAATAGTTGCCGATTCGTTTTCTCTTAATCGACTAATCAGCTAGTACTTGTATAATCTGTTGGGTAGTTAATTTATAACCAAACATATTTTATAAGCTCTTTAGATGTTTTGTATGCCAAAATCTAAAATGTTAAAGCATCTAGTAACTAAAGCTGTCTAATGGTGAAGAAAAAGGTGCAATAATATTTCCCTCTGAAATGAAGTGGAGTAGAAGGAGAAAGTGGCATGAAAAGAAAAGAGCCAAGTAAAGTACAAGTACTTCAAATTTGTACATAAGTACAGTACTTGAGAAAATGTCCTCAATCACAAACTGTCATTAATAATCAGTCTCTCCTCCTGCAGGCAGTTAATCTCTGCGACAGATAGGCGGCCTCGTCCCGGGCAGGACACCACGGCCAGCCCCGGTGCCGCGGTGCATGGTGGGAAATATGGGATCAGGTAAGCTCCTCGGCTGCGTCAAGTCACGCAGACATAGCCGGACAAATGCAGGAAGTCATGAGACTTTGCCTTCAGAATAAAAGCGCTCTGTTAATCTGATGTTATTGTAAGGTGTTACACGTGTTGAGTTCTACTTACATTAGACTTACCAGGTTATTGAACAATAACAACAGTATTTCACAACTTATTTAGACTCTATGTAGTTTTCACTATGCTGTTGTCCCATATTGTTGCTGTCAACTGCCCGTTTACACGTGTCATTGAACTTAAAACATTGAACCTTAAACAAAGAGTATTTGATATATTAGCCATGCAGAACAATGAAATAGAGTCACTAAACAGATTACCATAGCATGAGTCAGATTAGACTCTATTGCTTTTGTTTCAGTGTTGCCATCATGTGCTGCAAAATTACAAGCGTGTTTTCAGCTCCTGGTAAATGACTTACATGAGTATCCCATTTTATATGTTTGCACGTATGAACATTATATTCTGCAGAAATGTGGCTAAGCCCTTATCCCAGTTTAGTGTAACCAATAAATGCTAACTGTGTTTTTCTGAGGAAAGAAAAGGACAGGATGCTGTGGCGTGTGAACACCTGTCTGATCACTGTCCTCCTGCTGCCTGCGCAGGTATGCCTCCAGCTGAAGTCATGTCGTGAAGTATTTGGTGAGAAAAACAAAAATAAAATCCTAAACACTGCATTGGTGCTGAAGTGACAGTTGAGGACGAGTGGAGTATCGCTTGTCACTCTTGTCCACAATTACTGGTGACAAAATGAAGAGGTCAAACCCATTAGACGGCACAAATCAAATCCTCGTCTGTTAACCAAACCCATTTGGCACAGAAATTAAAGTGTGGTGAGGACGCCATGGAGAGCGAAGTCGCGCCTGTACAGACAGTGATCAGTAGCCTGGAGAATGTTTTTTTAATTGTGCATAAAAGACTGTGAATAAGCAGGGTTTCCCCATGATCCATATAACCGTTATTTCCGAAATCCGATCAAAAACAGGCTATGACTCAGACGATGCATGCAAACCATTCCTGGAACCTAACCCTTGGTAATATTTAGTTCCCTTGGGTATCATTTTGTAATAGTAAAATGCACCAAAAGTGTGTTACATGTGCATTGATAAGCCCTTTACTTTGAAGATGGGAACCGGAAGTTGAGTGTGTGGCTGACGCGGTCTTGATGCTGATGGATCTGTGGCGACAGGAGGAGCCGAGGAGGCAGCAGGTGAATCGCTTACGGCTTCTCGCTTGTTGTGTTTGTTTGTTTGTTTGTTTGTTTTTTTTTACCTCCCCGCCAGTTTAACATTAAATAAACTGAAATAGACGGAGGGCGGAGATGTTCCGCTGTGCGCGACAGGCTGCGCTTTCCAAATAAAACCGGCAATATTTAGGTCAGAGTGGACAAAACCACGCCGCCGGAGGCTGGACTTAGCAGGTAGGCTATAAATAACTTTGTGTTGATGTGGATGTGAAATGAAGCCTGTGTTTACATCGAGTTGCAGAGCGGATTTTTATGACCGCAGGGGGCGCGTGTGCGCGCGTTGTGCGCGCGTTGTGCAGCGGATACAAACAGGTGTGTCTCGTAATGTGACGCACTCGTCGTTGAGCCAGCTGAGAGGTTTGTGCCGGGGTTAAATCTTGAATAAAAATGCTTTATTCCTGACAAGCTGGGAAACAGACTGAGGCCCGTTGCGCCGCCCACAGTGAACGGAGCGCGTGGAGCCTGTGAGTGTAATTCAATTAAATGTTGCGTTTAATTTATACAGCGCCAATTCACAACACAAGTTATCTCTCTGCACTTTTCCCATAGAGCAGGCCGAGAGCGTACTCTTTCAAAGAGACCCCGCAATTCCCACCCAGAGCAAGCACTTGGCGACAGTGGCAAGGAAATCTTCCTTTTTAAAATGCACTGTGTATCTGTTTTGCTGTGTTTCAACACTCAGCCTGTTACCCTCAGTGGCTTGTGAAGTCTGGAAAGGAGGCCAAAAAAACCAAAGCACAAGGTTTCGGTTTTGTTTGTTACTCTGTGATTTTGAACAACACAAAACTGCTTCACAGATATATTTTGTTTCATTTAGTATTTTGTGTCCCTGCATGTCCTCGCTCCATGTTGGACTGAGTGTCTTGTGAATGTTTGGACGGAGGTGTTATGGGGAGAATTGTTTGGGACGGAATAAAACAGAACCAACAACACATTTTCTTTAGTAAGCCGCCGGTAACGTTTGGGTTTACTTCCATATGCTCACTTCCCCTCTCAGACTCGGCCCAGATCAGAAAAGAGGAAACAGAAAACCATCACAATGTTGGTGTTTAGTTACGTTGCTGACAGCTTGTATTTTCTTCTTGTTGTTTTCCAGCCTGAATATTGCAAACCACCTCGCTTTGTTGAATTTGAACACTCTTATTTCATGACTGAAGCGGATTTAATCCGTGAAATCACAGTTTTTGTGTATTTTTTTTTTTTAAAAGCTGGTTTGCGAGTAAATAATGATGTAAAGCAATTCTTCAAATGTCAAAAGATGAAGTCCTCTACTATAGTACTGCTACTACAACACCTAATACTGCTACTACTATTAGTTCTCCTACCGCCTCTCCTGTTACTAATGACTACGGTTAGCTACATCTACTAGTAGTACTTGTGCTGCTGCTTCTGCTACTGTACTACTACTACTACTGCTATTTCAAGACCACCAATACTACAACCGCTTTTACCACTACTGTTTTACTCCTGCAGCTGATGAATATACTACTACTTCTACTGGTACCACAAGTACTGGCACACTATAACTACTGCTACTATTAGCAACTAAATCTACTATCAGTGCTTGTACTGCTGCTGCTGTGCTACGACTACCACCACTACAACTACTACTACTGTTATTGTATTACTACCATTTCTCTTAAATATTCTACTACTTTCTAATGACCACAATAGGGCTGTAACGATACACCAAACCTTTGGCAAGGCTTTGACAAAACAGTTCAAAAGATATTTTGAGGGGGAAAAAAATACATTTATTAAATAACATTTGAAAAACCTGTATAAACTGAACACCAAATAACAATATTAACTATGCAAATTATTAACAAAATACCTAAGTAAATTAAACTATATAGCCAAAGCTATAACACTTCTGTTTTCTTTGTAATAAAATACTGTTGAAAAACAAACAGAACTAAAGTCCATAGTGGAGATGATTCGAGCATTTTGAAAATTCTTCTTCAATCAATCTTACATTTACAAAGAAAAATGGTTAATGTTTTTTCGCACTGAGGTAACTGAGGCTTACTGTCCGTGCTCTAAACCACAAATCAAGTAAGTAAACATTAAACAAATAATCAACTTCTTTCTCTTAAGAAAAATATAATACTTATAGTAATTTAAAAATGTGGTTGCATTGGATCTGGACAGGAAGGATAATTCTGGGAGTTGGAAGGGGTGTGTCGCGATTCTGCCTTCTCACATCGCGATACAGGTTCGTGGACCTGCGTATTTCGATTTCATATCGCATATCGTTACAGCCCTAGACCACATGCACTGGTTTTACTGCTCCTTTCGCTACTACCACGAGTACTACTACTATTACGGCTCCTTCTGCGTTTTCAGCGAGCCTCTGTGCTGTTCCCAGGTCAGTTGTTGTGAGAGGAGGAACCTCGGCGTTGGAGCCATGTTGTCGGCAGAGGAGATTCTGTGCAGCACGCAGCAGGTGATCGCAGGGCTGGAGGCGCTGAGAGGAGAGAACCACAGTCTGCTGCAGGAGCTGGCGGCGAGCCGGCCGGCGTCGGAGAGCGGCAGCGTGGAGCAGGAGAAGAGCGGCATCATCCGCCAGTCACTGGAGCGGATCGAGCTGGGGCTGAGCGAGGCACAGGTATGAACAGGAGAGTAGAGGCAAAGCCATGATGATGTGTTGTTTTTTTTCCTCCTGTAATATTGAAGAGGTTTCCACATGGGCTGTGTAGGTGTTGGTTAATTAATACTGATCTTCGCCTTGGGGTGTCGGCTCATATACGGTTAACTCTTCTCTGCTGACTTTATTTATCTCAACACAACAGCACAGTAACCAGAGGCTTACCGCCGCTGAGTTGAAAGATGTGTGGTCCATAACAAAAACAAATACAAAGGTGCCAAAATATAATAAGAATTCAAGTAACCAGGTATACTTAACGTACTAGAAGTACAAATACATTTTCCCATGATCTGGTTAGTATCGCACATATGCATCATAAGCCTAATCAACAAGTAAAGGTACAGTATATTAAACTAGGTACAAATGCACACAAAGACATTATATTGACTGCTACTTTTAAGTTGCAATGCAAACAGATGTCCATTAAATGTACATACGCGAATGCTAACAATGCTAAATCTAACGGTTTTGTTTTTACCAGAAAGGAGCAGCTGCACTATTAGCATAGGCAAGCCGCATGGTGAGTAGATTAGCTCAGCGTCTGTAAAACGGCCTTAATAAAATGAGCCAGTACGCAGCGACAGGCTCAATAAACGTCCCGTTCCCTCAGGGAACTGGTTTTACTCAGTTCATCAGAGGGGCACACAACTCGCATCACGGGGCTGCAGTAGAGTTCACTGTGCACTCTGTCCTGCCCACGTGCCTCTTGCCACGCCTATTTATTAATGACTGCACAGCTCCTTGAGCTCAGCCGCACGAGGGCACTTGCACAACAGCCTACAGCCTTTCCAACAAGTAACTCAAAGCGGCTATAATCAATATTTTGATATTAGCAGTGGATCACATTTACTGCTTGTATGGGAAACAAGTCGCTTGTAACGATGAGCGATTATCACCGACTCCACAGTTCCCCACAGCTCTATGGAGCGCTGTAGCGTCTTTTAGCTCATTGTTTTGGTTTTATGGCACGCCGCGTTGCTGTGTTGGTTCACTCTCACCGCTCTCGTCGACGTCGTGGTTTTTTTGGCCACAGTAGGCAGCTGTTTTTCAGCGAGGAAGCTCCACATCCCAACCTTGCGCTACCTGCCCAGCACCAAATGACAGACAGGCAAAGTGAGCGACTGGCTGGTGAACATAGTGGAGCTTTTAGCAGCTAAAGAGACAGGTGTTTTTCTCAGGAGTTGGTCGAGACCAAAAAGGAGAGTGAATACTGGACTTACATTTGTCAGGTAGCTAGAAACGCGGCTCGAGGCGAATGCTGAAGTTGGTCCCGTGTCTGCAGGATGTGTAAATAGGCAGCTGTTTGCTAACAAGTTCACCATTTCAACTTTATAAGGCGACAATATGTCACGGTTTGGTTTTACAGCTTGTTTCCAAAAAAATCAGTTATTGCAGGTGTCACTCTACTCTTTTTGATCTGTCATGTATTTTTAAAATGTTATCACTCACAATTTCCTCGTTACTTTTGTTTCAATGCTTGTCCGAAATTACAAACAGAGTATAAATCTCACAGAATTCGGTTCAGGCAAAACTCTTGTAACTGGCAGGGAAATGCAATTTAGGTCGGTGCAGTACGGTTCCATGTTAATTATCGAATTACTTTTAAAAAAAGTCACTTTCTGCCACAAAAACCCACAATAATAAAATGGGGCAGAATAAAGGCTGACACAATAATAAAAAAACCTACTTAAATCTTATTGGTCCTAAAGGAAAGTTTTGTCCCGAGAAATACTCAAGCAATTCAAAGTAGAAGATGGTGCATTAAAAGCTAAGTACTAATAAAACTGTATATTAAAGAGGGATTTAACATTAAAGGTGCATTAAAAGAAAAGAGTAGAGAAATTTCGAGTATATACAATATGCAGTGTTAGATGAGCATTAAAGAAGTATTTAAATATTCTTAAAATATAATATCTTTGGATCCTTTTGTACTTTCTCATTCTTTTGTCCAGGAAAGTGCTTCAGGTTTGATGTTTGGTTTATAAGTTTCGAGTGTTTTTCCGTCTGTATGTCGTGTTTCAGTTGTCTCTCGTCCCTCCAGGTGATGATGGCACTGTCGGCTCACCTGGGCTCACTGGAGGCGGAGAAACAGAAGCTACGCGCTCAGGTGGGTTTCTGCAGGAAATGTTAAAAAGAATAACTGAAGAGGTAAAGAGCAGATGGGGGGGTTCTCTCACACAGTGTGTGTATATATATATATATATATATATATATGTGTGTGTGTGTGTGCGTATATCATATCATACACTCACCGGCCACTTTATTAAGTACACCTTGCTAATACCGGGTTGGACCCCCTTTTGCTCTCAGAACTGCCTTAATTCTTCGTGCCATAGATTCAACAAGATGCTGGAAACATTCCTCAGATCTTGGTCCATATTGACATACCAGCATCACGCAGCTGCTGCCGATTTGTCGGCTGCACATCCACGATGGGAATCTCCCGTTCCATCACGTCCCAAAGGTGCCCTATTGGATTGAGATCTGGTGACTGTGGAGGCCATTTGAGTCCAGTTCACTGTTATGTTCAAGAAACCAGTTTAAGATGATTTGAGCTTTGTGACGTTAGAGGAATGGGTACACTGTGGTCATAAAGGGATGGGCAATTTTGCCCCAAGAACTGTCGCTCACTAGATATTTTTTCCCTTTTTTGAAGCCTGTAAACCCTAAAGATGGTTGTTCAGCAGTTTCTGAAATACTCAAACCAGCCCGTCTGGCACCAAAAACCATGCAACGTTCAAAGTCACTTAAGTCACCTTTCTTCCCCATTCTGATGCTCAATTCGAACTCCATCAGGTCATCTATTGACCATGTCTACGTACCTAAATGCTTTGAGTTGTTGCCACCTGATTAAATATTTGCATTAACAAGCAGTTGAACAGGTGTACCTAATAAAGTGGCCGGTGAGCACACACACACAGACACACACACACTCTCCAACTGTTAAATCCTTTTATTGTTTTCTGTTTCTGTTGGTCACAAAAAGCTCACTCAAGCTCAAATCCTCCTCCTTCATCCTCTTCACTTTGTTCCTTCCTTCTTTCACCCCTTCTTTTTCTTCTTTTACTCTGCCTGTTCCTTCATCTCTACCTACTCCTTCCTCTCTCTTCCTCCTCCCTCTCTGTACTTCATCTTTTCTGTTCTCCTCCTTTCATGTCATTTAACCACTTCTCCCTTTCTCCTCCCTGTTTCGATTTCCCTCTCACATCCATCCTCTTCCTCCTCCTTCCTTTCCCTTCCCTCTCCACCCTCTTCCTCAGTCATCTTTCTTTTTTCCTTGTTTCCTTCCTCTCCCTTACTTTCCCTCCTCCCGCTTTCTTATCATTTTGCACTCCCTTCCTCGTCACTTCCTCCTCCTCGTCTTTTTGTCGTTGTGTCCTCCTCCTCAGGTGCGTCGTCTCTGTCAGGAGAACCAGTGGTTGAGGGACGAGCTGTCTGGCGCTCAGCAGCGGCTGCAGGACAGGGAGCAGGAGGTGGTCACCCTGGAGGAGCAGAACAAACACCTGCAGTTCATGTCCTCCATACGCAAATACGACCAGGAGGAGCCGCAACTGGTGAGGGGACGACAAACTGCACGCAATCGTAAATATGTTCAGGAAGAGTTTGCTGTCACTGCGTCGCCAGCCGACTAGGTGTTAAAGTAACAAAGGATCAAATGTGGACAAACAGCTTACAGAAGGAGTCTTCTCTTTATTTAACTAACACATTTGGGCACAGGGCCTTCATCTGGATGTTTCTGTGTGTATATTCAGGGAAACCAGGCTGAAACAAACTTGTTCTTAGTAAAACTTAGGTGCAAAACCAGCCCGCGCAGTCGTCTCTCCATAGTCGTGTTGTCTCCGTGTTGTTTGCTGGCTTTTCCTCTTCCGTTGGAATTTTCCTGCACGTAAATTCTGACCAATCGAAAAGCAGTTTAGGAAATACGCCACGGCCAATGAGCGATGTGGATGTTGTCATGTGACTGCATTTTAGTTTGTTTCAACTGGTTCGGATCAAAGCAATAAATATGGTGAGAAAAGAAACCAAAAAAGCAGAAGAATGCTACAGTGTATAATTTTTTGCCCTCGGTTCGGACCAAATCAACCAAACTAGCGATGTGAAAGCACCCTAAAGCTGCAGTTATTATATCTTATGGCGTCTAGAGGGCTGATAAATTTATTATGGTTGATATGTTAATTTAGCAAACCGTTAACCTGTTCCCACCTCCAGCAGACATAGAGAAACATTAGCATTAATTTGGGGTTGTGAATGTAACTCCAATATTCACTCTGCTTTTAGCTCTGTTTTGGTCTCCTGAGGGAAATATCTGGCTGTTTAGCTGCTGAATGCTCCACTGTGTTCACCAGCTAGTTGTTAACTGTCGGCAGTTTGGTGTCGGACAGGTTGCGTATAGTTAGTTTATCAAAGCTTGTTTTACCAAAAACCGCTCTGTGATGCCGCTGGAAACGGGGTTGGTTAGAGCGGAGAGACTGAACTCTGTGTGTACAATGTCATAAAACCAAAACGGCAGAGTTGGTGGTAATTCTCTGCGGATGTGTCACCGCGAGTCAACCCTTTTTACATTACACACAATTTGATGATTTGTCAGTATAAAAATATTGATTAGTTGAGCCTTAATAAAAAAAAAAGTTTGAATCAGAATGGGGTTTATTGTCTTAGAAGCAGGTTTTCACATACAAGGAATTTACTTTGGTATTTTGGTGCATAACAAACATATTAAGACTAAACAAAAAAGATTTTAAAAAACAAGTACTACAAAAATCAGGAAGTATAAATAGGAAACTTGATGAAAAAAATATTATATGTACAATATATCTGTTTGTAGAATGAAAGAGCTGTTCAGTTTGTGCAGGAATGTGCAAAAACTCACAGTATAAGGAATATGTGCAATGTACAGAGATAATAGTCCAAAAGATGTGCGTTAATGTAACGTGCAGTGTCAATGGTGAGGGGATAAGAGTTGATGAGGCCGGCTGCAGATGGGAAGAAACAGTGTTTTTTGTGGCGTGAGGTTTTGGTCCTGATGGGGAGTGACTCATTCGGTTTGTGTCCGAGTGGGAGGGGTCAGCCACAATCTTTCCTGCTCGCCTCAGAGTCCTGGAGAGGTGGCAGATTAGTCCATTAGTTTCAAATCAGAATTGAGAACCTTATTGACATCCACTGTATATTGTACATATTGAGAACATGCTGGGATAATTTATCTGCAGTTCCATCTTTGCTGAATGTGTTAAGTTTCTCACTACAGGATGACAAAGACACGTCTTCCACCAAGGAGTCTCTGGATGACCTCTTTCCAGCCGAGGACGAGGAGCAGTCACAGAGTAAGGCTTTGCGAACGTGTGCATCGGACTTTTAACGCCCCTCCAACATTAATATACAGCATGCTTTTCAATCCTCTTACCGTAAACGTGACATTCTGATGTTTGTCTAAACGAAGGAAGCTCAAATATTAAAGGGTTAGTTCAGTAAAAACTATTTGCTGAGTTCTTGAGAGCTTGTTCCAGGACAGGTGAGGTGTTGAGAAAATTTAAAAAGTCTCAGTGGGGGAGATCTAAAAAAAACATAAAACTCAGCTAACTGCATGGGAAGATACATACAACCGGTGAGAAAATGTTGTGATTTGGGTGAACTGATCCTTTAAATGTCTGCGGTTTCATCATGACCTCAACATCACACATGTTGGTTATGTGTACATTTGTTGCAAATCCCCTCTTTAACAGATAAACAGCATGACTTTCTGTTTGCTCGCTGTCGAATAAGTCTTCATTCTCCATAGATGAACTCAGGGTGTAGCTGTGTTGCTGCTTCATTATAATATTTTGAGTAACAACTCTTCACACACTGCAAAGACAGTTCAAGCTCTGATGTCAAATTTTAGCATCTACGTCACATGCAGTGACGATCAGTTTATAGCCTGTGAGGGAAAATCTATTTCAGGCGAGCACGTCAGGGATCTGTCAAAGGCCCAGTGTGTAACATTTAGGAGGAGCTATTGGCAGAAATGAAATATAATACTTATGGTTATGTTTTAATTAGTGTGTAATCGCCTGAAAATACGAATCGTTGTGTTTTCGTTACCTCAGAATGAGCCGTTTATATCTGCAGAGGGAGCGGGTCCCCCTCCGCGGAGGCCGCCAGGTTGCACCGCAGCCCAGAAAGGACAAACCAATCACTGCCTCTAGACAGGGCCATTCGCGTTTCTCGTGAGTTTCACGGCCACCGTAGTTTTTCCTACAGGCTTGGAAGGTGAGGGGGAGGCGAGCGGTTTTCAAATGATTGCAATCTGCAATCTCACCGCTAGATGCCACTAAATCCTACACACTGCTCCTTTAACATAATGTTCAAATGATCCTAAAATCATTTTGTCATTCAGATACATCTTTGTTTTAAAAGCAGGCAGATATTTTATTTGTTAATCTTGTATGAGGTTGTGTTTTATAAAAGCACCTTTCTTCTTCTTTTTTTTTTTTTTTTTAAACAATGCAACATGAGTGGGGAGTCACATGATGCTTGGCATCTTCTTTTGTGTTGGTCTGTTTATTGCTGTTCAGTGCCCCAGGCTCACCACAGCAGTGCAGCAGCCGCAGCCCAGCAGGGCGGCTACGAGATTCCCGCCCGCCTCCGAACGCTCCACAACCTGGTCATCCAGTACGCATCCCAGGGGCGATACGAGGTCGCTGTGCCGCTCTGCAAACAGGTGAGAGGGGCGTTTACCTCCAGCTGGTCCCCTGTATAGTATCTAGTTGCTGTTTTGGTCCAATAACAACAAAAGGATCTTAAAAAAAACCTGCTCTGGCTCCTCACCCACCAGAGAGGGTTTAAGTCCCCAAATCACAAATCTGTACAGCATACAACACCCTCTGTCCTCAAACCCTCGTTTCAAATGAGGCTGGCTGGGGGCCTTTGTTGAGCGTCTTTCCCCCCGTGAAACGCGCCCCAGTGAAAGCTGCCTGGATCACAGGGACATGCCACCCACCCTAACAAGATAATGTGGCCATTTCTTTTTATTTAAAAGTTCAATTCCCTTCTGGGAAAATTACCAGAAACGGATGGGGAAGTTATTCAAAAATCCTTCCGTACAAATGAAATGCCTTGAAATCCTGATTTTTAAAATAATGTCTCAACAGGCTCTGGAGGACCTGGAGAAGTCCTCAGGACACACCCACCCAGACGTAGCCACCATGCTGAATATACTGGCGCTGGTGTACAGGTGAGGCCAGTTACCATGGCAACAAAACAACATTTAGATTAGATACAGACTATCCCCCCCCCAAAATTGATAATGTCCTCTAGTTACCGGTCACCCCGTTGACACCTTCTGAGACCCGTGTCACTCACACCAGGAGTGCGTTCATTATGTCTCCAGTTTCTGTGTACGTCACTGGATATCGTGTAACATAACTTTTCTGAAATCTGTGCAATTACTGTATGTATCAGTTGTTTACACAACAGTAAAGCTCTTTACAGAAATAAAATGAGCAGAATTGGAAAATCAACAAACCCTGGGAGAAATGAGAGGGTTAACAGTGAAAGTCCCGAATGATAAAAACGAACCAAACTACGATTGTTCCTGCACTTGGAACTAGGAACTCCATTTATCAAAACCAAGGGATTTTTTTATTTTTTTTTGTATGAAAAGTTGGATCCGAGGTGACCAACAGTGCGACGTGTTTCTCTACAGAGACCAGAACAAATACAAAGAAGCAGCCAACCTGCTGAACGACGCGTTGGCGATCAGGGAGAAAACTCTTGGAATGGACCATCCGGCTGTAAGTTTCCCTCCTTTTATTAAACCAGACACATAATGAGACGGTTTCTAACCCCGGAGACATCCTGAATCTAAGCTGGACTACAATCTGTTTTTTGTTGTATTTATTTTACTTGCTTTTCACTCACCATTTTATCACTGTGTAGATAAACTTTAAAAATAAAACCTTTTTGGCAGAAACAGCAATGTTTAGTCTCTTGGGAACATCTTGTTTGCACGTTGTATTATAACAGATATTTGAGCCTCTGTCTTATTTTGATGCCGGGAGCGCTGCAGGGAGGACTTTTATTTTTATTTTTCAACCCAGAAGTTAGCATCGCCCTGGTTCCCTCAACAAAAAGCCAATGGGATTTTTCCTTTGGATTAGTGAAGAAAATAAGCTCCGTGGCAAACAAACCTTTATGATACTTAGACATTTTGTTTGACAAGATAATCTTCATAAGTGAGCGCCACTTTCATGATTGTCGGTCGCGTGACTTCAGCGTTGGCATTTGATTTGGCGTGATGCCGTTTAATGTCCCCGACCACCTCTGTAGTCTCATTTAGCGAATTGTTAGCAACCGCCTTTTTTAAGCCACATAAAAGCTTCTAAAACGCAAGAGGGAGGTATTAACTACGTACATTATGTCGAACAAAACGTGAAAATCTCTTAAGCTCGTGTTAACCACAGACATTATTTTAGTTTAATGTCGTTAGATCAGACTTGCTGGGTTGGTATGTAACGTACATGTGTGTTTGTGTGTGCGCAGGTGGCGGCGACGCTCAACAACCTGGCGGTGCTTTATGGGAAAAGAGGAAAATACAAGGAAGCAGAGCCGCTGTGTAAAAGAGCTCTGGAGATCAGAGAGAAAGTGAGTTCGTACAATTCCAAATTCTCGCTACCACATAACTAACGTTAACCTTTTAAACGAACCTAATCTAATCCTAATTCAAATTTGACTCCTAACTTTGACGACTAACTTTCAAAACAGTGTTTTACCACTTTGAAGGAGTGAAAACCACTAAAATGTCCTCACTTTGGAAAACCTTTTAATGCTTTAAGGACAATAAACCATTGTATGTCTTAATAACATTTTTCCAGCCGTGATTTGTAATGGTAGTTACATTACTTGTAGCTTTGTTCGCTCTATATCATTATTTGTATTTGTCATGGTATTGGATTTCATACCCCACCTTTAAGTATATCTAAGTAATACTTATGTACTTTTGCTTAAGTAAGATTTTAAATAGAGGACTATTACTTCTAACAAAAGTATTTTCAGTTGCTTAATCTAAAGACGTCTTCCACCGCTGACCCTCATACACAACCCGGAGTGAACACCGAAAACATCAGGAGTTTGCGCGCATCAGATGCTGTCACGGTTATGGAAAGACTGATGTATTTTGTGTCTGAACGCCCCGTCAGGTTCTGGGTACTGACCACCCAGATGTGGCCAAGCAGCTGAACAACCTGGCTCTGCTGTGTCAGAACCAGGGGAAGTACCAGGAGGTGGAGCAGTACTACGAACGCGCTCTGCACATCTACCAGAGCAAACTGGGACCAGACGACGCCAACGTGGCCAAGACCAAGAACAACCTGGTGAGAGGAAACCTTGATGTGCTGCATTTTTACATTTCACTGTGACTCCTCTGTGCTTCCATGTTTTCCTCGCTGAGTTTCAGTTCACATTTAAAAGGGTATAAGAGCACACATCATTACTTTGAAAATGTTCACTCCACAAGGGTGAAGAGGACAAATTGAAAACAATAGATTTATAAAGTGATTCATGAATTTAAGCCATACAATTACGGAACACTGTTAATGGATCTATATCAAAATTTTACAAATTTTGTCACTCAAACCATCTCTTTCTACACTTCTCCTGTTTCTTTGTTCTTTCTCAGGCATCCTGCTATCTTAAGCAGGGGAAATACAGACAAGCTGAAGCCCTTTACAAAGAGATCCTGACCAGAGCACATGAAAAGGAGTTTGGATCTGTAGAAGGTACAAAGCAGTGATTGATATATATATATATCCATATATAAGTGATTTTGAAACGATGTGTCCCACCATAATGCTTAACATTTTGTTTAACAACCTGGATCTCGTTTTTGTAATTTAAACCATTTTTATTCATGAGTGCATGACCACGAGGCATCAGTTTTACCATATCATCTAAAACTACTACTTTGGTAGTGAAAACACAGGCGAATATTAACAAACGAAATGACATTTGTATTACAGACACACTTCCTGGTTCAACCTGAACCTTTCGTACATGCTTTGTTCTGTGAAGATGCACGTTTCTTTGTGGCCACAAGTAACAACAACAACGGGATAACGGTGTACGCTACAACATAGTTTAAAGCTAGTACAAGTAGAGAAGAGTCATCAAGTTGACACAAAATTATCTATCTAAGGTTTGCAGACTAACACTGGTCACAGTAAGCTACTGGTCATACCAGACCAAGTAAGGCTTTAGCAACAAAGCCTCTTAGTGTACCGAACTGTGCAAGGGGGAGTTTAACTGCTCAAAAATAGAATCTAGATTGTAAAGTTTAACACCTAATTGTTCCATCAGTGACGAGCAGAAAGTTAGTTTATAATGATAAAGTGCACAAGAACGCGTCTTACAGGTGATAATCCAATCCAAGTACGATACCTGTGTTCTTCCCAAGTCTTCTTGTTGATCCAGTCTGAACCAGATCCGGTCTGTACTGTAGACTGTTGTGCAGCATGGGGATGTAATGAATTTGTTCTTGCAGAAGTTTTACTTTAGCAGTTAAAAGGTCCAGCGTGTAGGATTTAGTGGCATGTTGCAGTTTGCAACCATTTGAACACCGCTCGCCTCACACTCCCGTTGTGTAGGAGTAACTACGGTGGCTGCGAAAAATGCCCTATCTAGAGCCAGTGTTTGGTTTGTCCGTTCTGGGCTACTGTAGAGACATGGCGGCCTCCGTGGAAGGGGACCCGCTCCCTCTGTAGATATATATATTGTAAGGTGATGAAAACTATTTCTGCCAATAGCTCCTCCTAAATGTACAAACTGGACCTTTTAAGATATACATTTTTGAAATGCATGATAGGAGACCAACGCAGTTTTCCATACTGTATATTCATACGCGGGATCGTTACTGTGTGTCCGTCCTCCAGGAGAAGGTCGTCCCAGCTGGTCCAGTGCTGAGGACGGCGGCTCCGGACAGGACGGCCTCAGTAACCTGAAGCGCAGCGGCTCCTTTACCAAACTCAGAGAGTCGATACGCCGAAGCAGCGAGAAACTGGTCCGCAAGCTGAAAGGAGTCGGCGTGGAGGAAACCACCCAGAGGAATGCTGGGTAATATTCTGTTACAAAAGGCGTCAAACCCCCTCTGTGCGTCTAACTGTAGCAGAAACCACATCCCTTCACTAGAGGAACGTCTTTAGCTCATGGATGCTAACGTTAATGAAACATCCCCTGTTGAATCACAAAAAAAAAAAGAGCTTGTTATCAGAGGGTGGATCTCATTTTTGAAAGAAGTTCATATTTAATATGTATATGAAGAACTCGGTACTGAAAAATATACACAGCCACTTTTAGACTTTGTGTGTTTAGTGTCATTATGCAGCTTTATAAAGATTAACCGCTCATTATGATATTCTGTAATGTTCTCAGGATGAAGAGGGCGAACTCTCTGAACGTGTTGAATGTTGGAGCCAGAGAGAGTCAGGACGGCGCCCAGGTGAGGAGACTGTTGGGGATTCAACCTGTTTTAACAGTGATGTGAATTTGGGAGTAAATCTGCCAGGTTCTCAAAGTTTTTAATTGATTTATTTGGCGCTCAATTCTTATTGTTGTGGTGTATCTGCACGGCCAAATGTAGATTTCCTTCAAACACACCTACAATAAGTTCAACACAAGGCAACTAAATGTGCAACATAATTGTAACTGAAATCAGTAATACTGACCTGTAAGTGTACTCATTAAGTGATTAAAATACTTTTGACTTTAGCTGGACATCCACTCACACCAAACTGTATCATGTGACCTAGGGCTGAAACGATTCCTCGAGTTACTCGAATTCAAAAAATCATCGAAGCAAAATCATTTGCCTCGAAGCTTCGTTTAGTCCATTTAATGACACGCGGTCAAGTTGCAGAAAGACCATTTTTGTGTAAGGACTCGGCGTATGCGCGGATTTCGGTTATTTCCGCGTCAGGTGGGTAAAGGAGTAAAAGCAGATTAACATTCCAAAACCTGCGGGTGGATGGGAGATAAATCATTGTGTTTATTTAATAAAGACGCGGAACTCTCATTTCAAGATCAGACCGCAATGCGAGAGAGAGAGAGCGGCGTCATCATCTTGTGATGTGTGTGTGTGTGTGTGTGTGTGAAATGTTTAATGCGACTTTATATTTACTTTATCCCCGAAATACACAATTCAAATGTTAATAAAAGCTAAGCGCAACAAATAGCAGAACAAGCTGTAACTGCGTGTGCGTGATGCGCAGCACTCGTGCTCAGAGCTGCGTGCTTTCAGAGATTTGTGTAATTTAAATCTCACACTTTAATCATATATTCATCATTTATAGCTCCTAACTTAACGAAACAAGCCGTGTTACTGTGATGAATGATTAGCTCAAAATGTAGATCTGTATGTGCGATGTGACTTAAATACAAACCTCTCTTGCTCGCGTTTGTGCTGGATGTTTTGGTTATTTCACAAATGTAATTTCGCCCAAAAATTTATTTTTTTAAAGCAACCTACTTCAGTGTAGCTAATGTTACGATAGCGTCGCGCTTAACACTGAGAATTTCAATAATTGTAATGTGCCGATCGGGTGTGCGTAGATGAGAAGCATGTGCGATGTAATGTTTTTAACAGCGTATTCAGTGACATTAGCGCTGATCCGCGCACCTCTACTCTTGTACATTTAGTATTGCTCTTTAATAAAGGAAAAAGTACTTATCCGATTAATAGATTGAAAAAATGGTAGAATACTCGATAGCTGCAGCCCTAACGTGAACATCCATCGTGTGCTTTCGTTTTGTTCCTCAGACGAGCCGGTTGACCGATGTCCGAGGCCTGAGCTCCAGCACGCAGAGCCTGACAAGGCGAGGGTCGCTCAGCGGGACCAGCTAACACACACACACAACGCCGCAAGACAACTGGACAGATGTTCACACACTGAATGCTGTGAGTAAGAAGCAGCACCCTGCTCTCTATACTGATCGCTCTTATCAGGTGTCCTTCACCTAAGTGGATTCCCCACTTCGAGTCCCCTCCAGAAAAATGATAGTTGTCACAACTGGAGACTGTCAAAAATCTATTTGGCAAATTTGTTAATTATCCCGCATTTAAAAACGGAATAACTAAGGGCTGTCAACCGATTAATCGCATCACATGACTAAAATTCTATTATTTTGCATTTCCTAACCGTTCGTAAGTCCATATTAACAGTCCGAGTCGATATAGTGTGCAGTAACTCCCAGAGATTGCCAGGTTGATGACAGCATTTGCTTTTCGTAGGAGTTCCAGTTTGGCTTCTCTCTCCGTGTCATACAGGCTATATGATACGATGTTGACTGGTCTGCAGTTAGTTGCCACCCATTTCGCAAGCTCTCCTTTTTATTTTATTTAGATTTGGTGTCGTCCACAGGTCTGTGGCGACTTGCACTTTCCAAAATAACGTTAGTGGTTTGCCTCACCAGCTGTACTAGCTGAATGCTTAGCTCATAGATGGCAGATTAAACTTGCGGTGCTTCGTTGATACTTTAATTTCTCACAAGGTACATTTTGCTTTTGGCTTGTTGAGGGAGCCGTCTGGGAGCTATTTTAAAGTAAAACGTGCCATTCAGAACTACTGTTCATCTCCATGGCTGCAGCTTGAAAACAAGTAAGGGTTCGTCAAAGGGTCAAAATAGTAGCTAGCAAAGATTCTTTGGTAACAGCACTGGTGTAAATTAAAGAATCTTTGGCGCCCGTGATTAACAATTGTAATGCGTTAATGCTGACAGCCCTAGTAATAACAAATTAAGGTTTTCTGTTTCATTAACCCTTGAGGAAATTTCACAGTTAGCCTAATAATATGTCATGTTGGTCTCCTGTAATGACAAGTGTCTCCAAAAAGTGATTTTGAAATTTGTGGGTCATGTATTGACACATTTACATTGCACCATAACATTTCCTTCCTGGTTTTAGAACCAAATTCAGTATTCGGATTACAAGTTAACTTAAGCAAAACAAATCCTTTGACTAATTCAAATCGTTTCATACAGTGTGTAAATGCTTAGTGTTAATGTCCAATATTGACATTACTACCTTTAACAAAAGTTAATCTGTAATACAATTAATTTTACATTTGAGGTATTAGGTGTTTCCTAATGCTAGCGTGCCCTTTTAGGTAAACTATTAACAGTGGGGGGGGAAATCCTGTTATTTAGGTTTTAAATTTTCCAAAGACAAAGAGGCTCATTGACATTACAGGGTACCTTATCTAAAAACTTTTAGAAGTTCTCTCATGAGAAGCACAGGGACACAAAGTTGTTTGCACAATAATCAAAACGTAAATGTTACATTTGGTTTACGATCAATAATTTAAGAAACTTTATGCTGTTAAAGAAGTTATTTAAATGTGTTTTGTTTTAGAATGTGCAGGTCATTCTATTTTCATATTGTTCAAAGCGGCTGAAGTAAACACATCTGTGTTTTGTCATTCCACATTGAGAGTAAGGACCAACTTTTTTTAAAACTTAAAAATTCAAAATGTACTCGCATGATTTTAAACATGGTGGATAGTTTTGCACATTTTCAATTAATATATTAATATGTCAGTACAAATATTGAATATTAACATCCCTAAAGTACACATTCAGCAATTATTTGTTAGTTTCATTGTTGTGTGCCTGAGTCAGTGTTGATTTGGTGACTTTCAACTGGCCTTGGATGGATGTTTAGTGGCTCACTTGAACTAAGACTCGACAGATTTGTACAATTTACTCAAAACCACTCTGTGTAGGATGTGAAAGACGATGTATACCACAGATGTCGCACAAATTTAGGCCAAATAGCCGCTATCTGCCCAGAGCCAAAACGCAAACCTGAGACTGAATACTGGACATGTAGTAATTAGATGGATAGAAATTCGACTCCGCAGGGAAACCACAAATCCAAACTATTGGAGGGAGTTTGTTTTAGTCTATCTGCCCCATAGTGGTACAAGTAGCTTAACGCAGCATGAATGAGGCACAGGTAGCATATTAAGTGTCTATTTCATCATGTAATTTTACACCTCTGCTTATTCACTGAAATGCCTGAAATCCACAACTTACTGCGAGTCACTAATATAGATAGTAAACTAGCTTTTAATGAACTGTAGATTTCTTTGTGCTCTTTTTAATTCACTACAGAGAAAATTACTTGAATTAGTTAACGCTCAAGATTTGGTGACGACAACACTTATAACGTAATTAGCTCCTTTTTTATGTTGACAGACAGCTAAGAGCATTAAATGACTAATTTTGTACATATTCACTTAAAACTCAGGAACGTTTCAAATTAAGATACGGACACAAATAAATGAGTGCGGCTTGGAAATCTTGGCTCCCTGAAAATGACGTTAGCCCCCTGACACAAGACTCCTCTTAGGGCTCACTTCCATTTGTTTTTGCTCAAACATACTGTGTATCCTAAATGATGGAGAACTACTGATTGTACATTTGCTGTGGTAGATGTCACTGCCGTTTGTTCTAAGGGCTGAAACCGCACTGTTTACGACACACTTGTAAGAATGTTACACACAAAATGGGATACAAATGTGTAGAAACTGAACTATGTATCTCCTGATGCTGTGTTTATTCTGGTAAATATGAATGTTTGTATTTTATATTTGCAAACCTGAGTTGAAATAAATTACAATATGACGTTAACACCTTGTTTTATGTCTTAAAGTTCGACAAAGAGGACTGACACTACATTCAGTTCAGGTATTTGCCCTAGACTTATTTTGTTAGGATGGAAAGGCCTCGTTAAAAAAATAAAGCTTAAAACTCTTTCCCTAAGAAGAAAAAGCACAAATCAGCTGTTAAATAAAAACATTTATATTCAAACTTCCTGGTTGAAAAACAGATACACAAATGTTCATGTTCAGTATAAAATGTGACTATGTACAGTTGTCTTGGCTGTATGACAGATGCTACATCTACAGATGGAACAACGTTTCTGGAGTTAATGCAATGTGTTGACCCATGTGTTAATTTTCAACACATCTGCTTTTCTGAAACAAAACATTTTACTTATCGAAACAATTCGCTTTTAAAAAAAACAGCAGCATGTGTTAAATTTTGGTTCGAAAAGGAATAAATGCTTTTTTCCCCCCACAAACTACAGTACTCTGAAAATGCTATGAAATAACGCATCCAATTTAGGAGATTAATGTCAAAGTAAAAGTTAATTACTGTTTATTTCTGTCACAGCCTCTCAGTGTGTGACCTGAAATACTGAATGCTTGTGCCTTTTCTGGGGCTCAGACCTTTCGAACGCACTATACACGGACCGTCAGCAATCACGTACTGTAGCCACCAGACCTGGGACAGCATGTGATTTTAAATACTTTTCATGGTTTGTTTACCACGTAGAGAAAAAGCTTCTTAAAGGGAATTTAGTTTTATTTTGTTGCTAACCAACAAAGTTTCTGAAGTATATCCAAACTGTCCTGATGTGGTAAGCCCAGTACATCTGGCACCTGTTATTTCTAATCATCACAGTTATGAGGTCGCTCTAACGGCTGCTGACCCCATCATGGATGTTGCCATGGTGACGACATGACGCAGTGTATGTCACCTTCAGGTCTGGTGAGCGATCTGACTGATTTTCTGCAGCATCTCCTCCGACTCCAGCTGCTCGAGAGTCAACAAAGACAGGCCCAGCTGGTCCTCCTGGGGGGTGGGGGTGAGAGATTATTAGACAGGTAAAAATCAGGGAAAGCTGATCAGACTGCCTGAGCAACTATTTTCTGTGTCTTGATAAATGACACTTTGGTCCGCTGAGACTGCTGAGGACCTCTGGTTAAACAGGATTTTTATTTGCTGGATGAAACAAGTGACTACAAAACGGGCTGTTTCATGCAATCTCACTGGGCACGTTAAAGTGGATATAAAAATTACTGTTTAAAATAAAAATCAAAGTTTTTCACTCTTCTGTTTATTCTGACACACCAGCATTAGTAATTAATTTACCCCTTTCATGAAAATGTCCTGTACAGTACATGCTCTAACTGTTCATAAGACACTTTAAGAGGGACAAAAGTGCAGATTGCAGGTGAGGTAACACCTGTAATTATTTTCATGAGAACTGATTATAGTACACGCATTTCCCCTCTGGACTTTTCGTATCTCGCGTGATCACAAAAAAATTGTTTATATAGCTAAATATGCTGGAATAATTTATATTACATTGACATTACACAAAATCAACTGTTTCTTGTGAAAGTATTTCATGATTTCAAGAAAACATTCCTGTTGTATCCAGATCATGAAATACGTTCATTGTGATTAACTAAATTCAAACATCTTTTCCCAGTCAATATTTTTGCTTCTTGCGACCTTGCGCCTGTTGAGTGAACACTTTGCTTTCTGGGCAGTTAGCAGAAGTTTAAGTGTAATTTCAGTCGGGGGGGGGGGGGGAGGAGGAGGACATTCGAAGTACAGATGTTACACCATTGTGGTGCTCAGCAGGTGTGAGTCGTACCTGTCTGAAAGGCTGAGCCATCTGCCGCAGGAAGTGCTTGGAGAGCTGGACGGCCTCGTCCACGGTGAGGTTCAGACTGCCGTCGTTGATGTGCTCCTGAATCCAGCGAGGAAGCTTCCCACGTTTGTCTGCTCGGGCATAACGCTGTGGACGGGAGAGGAAGTCCTCACACACCGATTGATCTTCGCTCAAGGCAATAAAACCACCAACTGCTCCAGTGGAGCTACTTTGATGCTAAAATCAGATGACTGTGGTTGTTATGGGACCTACCAGCAGTGAATGTGAAGCACGCTGATGCTAAGAAATTGTGTAAAATTTATAGTCATGTTGTAGTATGGCAGGATCAAAAGGACAAAAACAATTTAGACTGCGTAGAAACATCACACCTTGTCAGCAAAAATCATGAGTCCGTAGTCGGTCTTGCCTCTGATGGCTCTGCCCACACACTGGGCCGCGTGACGCATGGCGTCAAACGTCAGAAAGTCATTCTCTCGGATCTGAAACTGATCCCGAAGGTACTCCAGACGAGCCTGAAACATGCGAGTCAGTGAGGAAACATATTGTGAAGATATGTACAGAGTGATGACAGCAAAACTGTCAGACTGAGGACAGGAGATTTAAAAATAAACGTACAACGCTAGTTCCTTTTTTTTTTTCAAAAGGTTGTTCCTGATATCAGTCATCACAGGTTAAATGAGTTAAGTACATAAAATAAACTCAGCATTACAAACAACCAAATTCTATATTTTGTAACTTGTATTTCATCACTTATTGATGTTTCCAAGAATTTCTGACGGTACTAGATAGTGTAAATTTCACACACACAATTCGAACACTCAAATAAAATGGCAGAGGGTAAACTTAGTGGATTCATAGACTGTGATAGTTCTGACCTTCAGGATGCGGCTCTGCGTGTACACATAAGGCACCCCAAACATGATGACGGCTCGGCCAAAATGGTGCACTGAACAGGAAACAGAACAAGAGTCAACGTTATCATGATGAAAAAGTGACCCCAACATACCCACATACAGCTTCAGGTGAAATGTTTGCTGAAACTTTAGATTGTATATAACCATAAAGAAATGTTACATTTCCCCCACAGGACGTTTCCTCTTAAGTCATCGCAGTAACCGGCTCATCATTTACCAAAATCTATTCCTTCAGACACTTTTCCCCTGGCCACAGACAGGAGGATGGCTCCTCGGCCGTTCTCACACGCCTGGAGAGAAGAGACAGAGAAAGGTCAGAGGTCAAAGGTCCGGGACCCAGCAGGAGATCAGGAGGACAAAATATTACAATGAGTTTGCTTTTGTTCTTTTACAGCACTGCTAATGCTAAGTGGACCAGTTACAGGCATCGTGTCATCTGTTTTTACCTACTTGATCTTCGTTCAGCACCTTTGGTAGCTGCCCCCTCCCCACCCCACCGCAGATATTTGCGACTTATGCAATAATAATACTACATATAAAGTAAGGAGACAGGTGTCTCTCTGACCTCCTGGTATTTCTCCAGGGCCATGCTCGTCTCGGCAGCATCCGGAGTCTCAATGAAGATCAGCTTGTTTCTCTGGATATTCTCCAGGATACCCTGCAAACAAACGTGTACAAAAATACACATTGGGAAACATTAGACAACTGTGCTTCTTTCCATATACAAATGCTAAAATGAAAAATAATGTCTGCTCTATTGTGCTTTAAGGATAAAGCAACTTACACCAAATGACTGTTGACAATTGCTATTCTGTTTGAATGGTACAAATACTTTAAATATTAATTATCATTAGTAGTATTATCGTTATAAGTGAGAAGGTAAATTAGGATCCATGTTGCGTGTGCTGTGTCCGTCCACACACTGACCTGTTCATACCAAGACGCCACTATGTTCTCCATGTAGACGTAGCTGGTGAAAAACGCCACAATGCCATCGGGAACAATCGCAGACATCTCTAGAAGTAGGTTGCCGTAGTTACGAAGCACAGCTGGAAACAAAACAAAAAAAAAAAGAAAAAGTTATGCTGTTATATTTGAACAAAGAATAATATGTTTTGTTTTTAGACTTGTTTTGAGATATTATGATCTGAAAAAGAAACTAACAAATATCTTTTTTTTTTTTTTGTGGTGACATCATGCTCTAATAAATAATGACGGTAACATTTCTACTAACCAAAGTCTTCTCTGGTCTCAAACTTTGAGCTCAGGGCCACCTGATCGTTTCCCCTGCCAACAATCTATGGAAGATAAAACAGAGGAAGACAAAAAACTTGGATAGGCTACAAAAATTTCAAGTGTGGAAATGATTAAGTGATTAAGGGTTTGCACGTGGTGTTTCTGTGACACAATTTGTCAATTTCTGCCCTTGACCAGTTCTACAGTTTCCTCTTGCAATCCACCCGAGCCGCCACAGTGCGTGAGTTAATGAATGTGTGTGTCTGAGTGTAGTTACACACCAGAGGACAGAGGCAGGTCCGTGCCAGCGTCATGGTGAAGGACGCCATGGTAACAGGGCGGAAGTCGAGGATTCGGGGATAGATGTCCAGCGGAGAGAGAGTCTGAAGGAGGTCAAACAGAAAGCCGAGAGAGTCAAAACGAGAGCAGGCATTCATTTATCAGTGCACGTCCACAGTCATTTTTTCGGGGGAACTCAAGACTTCATGTGAAAAAGAAAACCAAATGAAAATTGCGTCACAATATTGACTTGTGGAGTTTCAAGAATGAAAGAAGGAGTAATTTAATATTCAGGCCACCGGTGTCAACAAAAATAGCAATGATTCTAATGTAACTGTGATATCCGTTGAACATTTTTAACAAAAGTACACAAGATTATGAAAAGCAATTCATCAAAGTACAATTACATAAATGAAAACAAATTAACAAAAAGGCTGCAGGAAAATTCAGTCAAACATTTTGTGCTGTGTTTCTGTTTTCTAATATATCTTTATTTATATTTTCCATGTGTGTGTATGTGTGAAGCACTTTGTAACTGTTTTCAGAAGTTTTATACAAATAAAGCTTTACTTACATGAATGAAACTGCAGGATTGTATTTTAAGAAGCAAGGTGATATGAAAGGCCTCCAGTGAAAGTGTACAGAATTATCACTTCATTAGAGGAGAAATGAAGGAAAACAAAAAGGAGCTAGTATTTTAACTGAGTTACCTGCTTAAATTAAACTAAAACAAAAACCGAAAACTAACTGGTAACTAACTTACCCCCGAGGTGATGACGACGGACTGAAACCTTTGAAAAACAGGTTTGATGGCTATAGATGGGTCCATGCAGCTGAGAGAGGAACAAAGACAGAAAGCAACGATCAGAACAGTCACATGTTAAACCTGACTTCACTGTTTATATCACACAGGCTTAGTCCTGCATCGTCTCCCATGTTTGATATACTGTAACATGTAATCAACTAATTAGAGCGTAGATCCAACAGAAACGTATCAAGAAGATTGTCGTTGTGTAAAACAGTGTAAAAATAACCTCTTTGCTTTTTTTGGGCTTCAGTATTGGGGCTTCTCAGTTTCTGTGGCTGAAATCTCTTGCAGTACAGTCCTGAGTAGTTGAGCAGCTGAAGATTTTAGTAAGTAGTGAAAATGTTTGTGGGCAGATGACATTTTTGTCCCTGACAAAGTAGTACTGGAGTCGTCTGTGCTGATCAACAATAGAGTCGTTCCGATTCTAGTATCGAAATATCACAACAAATTCTGGCATCGGTATCGGCGAGTACTTGAACTCATGTACCGATCCGATACCATTTTCTTAAACAAGACCTAGTTATTATGCCCACTAGCTTTGCCTAACGCTGCCAATCGTAACTCGGTTCTTCTTCGCTGCTCGGAACGCAAACAAAAATGAGCTGTGTTGCCACAAGCAAACCACTGTTTAGAGCAGCGAAGAGGAATTCAAACCGCGCTGGCAGTATGTCTGCTGTTTGGCAGCATTTCAGACTGTACCAACCAGCCAGTAAAACGGCGACATGTCTCATATGCCAGGCTGCAATTTCGAGGGGTGGCACAAGTATTAGAAAATTTAACACGAGTAACTAATAAAGCATATGCAGACGCGTCACCCCGAAGAACACGGTTGGACTACAAATGCTAGGTAGGCTAGGATGAGTACTCGGTATCGGCCGATACCCTGAGCCCAGGTATTGGAATCGGTATCAGGAAGGGAAAAAGGGTATCAGAACATCTCTAATCAACAACCATAAAAAACCAAAAAGAAGCATTTGGAGACAACATAATGACATCACACTAAACATTTTGACAGGGACAAACAAGTGTTGGATACAAATGTCAACTGGTCAGCAGACAAATTATTTACGGACATTAATTAAAGGTGAGACGTTACTGCTTGACAATTCAGTGAACTGCTTGAATACAAATTTAAAACAAACTAAAATGTTTTATGAAAACACAGGTATATTTTTTTTTATGTCTTGAAACACATTTTTGCTTGGTGAAGTGCCTTTGTTTTTTTGGGTTAAGGCTTTTTCACGTTTAAAATGCTGACGATATTTGATTAATGTTCAGATGTTTTGTGTGAAAGAGTCACAGGTGACCTCTGCAAACATCTATCCTAATTTTCAAAATCACCAGTGGATTTGGTTTGCGTTGACCATGAAGACAACACCAAAGAGACATGAATCCATGTTTCCCCAATTTAAAAAAAAAAAAAACCCAAAAAAACCTTAATTTGTCAGTTCTACCCCACCTGAAGTGCAGCACAGGGTTGGCGATGGTTGGAGTTCTGTCTTCAAAGGGCTCAATGATTATGGTAAAACCTTCCGACAGAGAGAGAAAATATGCTTCATTAAGTTATGATTACAAAAATAAAATACCACCAAACAACAAAAGCACACTGCACTATGAAAAACCTCGGGCACTTTCCCCATTCTTTTTACACAGCAGAAGCAGTGACTGGAGAAAACAACATAACAAAACACAAACATCTGGGAGATACTAATCTGACTTCTGCCACACATCTTGCTGAAAATACAGAGTCTGCCAAAATAATATAATTGTTAACTTTCTGGTTTCAGTACTTAAAGATGTACAAAAGTGTTTTAGTACCTTGGCTGTAGGTGCTGACCAGCGTCGCAAAGTTAGAGATGAGAGTAACAGCTGAGAAGTCTGCAATGTCGGCAATCTCCAGAGTTCGGAGTAACGACTGTAACCGCTCTGCACAAAACCTGGAGACACACAGAGGGATGGATGAAAGATAAGGGAGAAGAAATGCATCCAAATGAGGGTCTGAGGAAATGAACAAGGACGTTTTTGAGCAAGTAAACAAGGACATGAGCTAGTAAGAGAGTGTGCAACTGAGAGCACATGGAAGAGGGGAGCGATTGTGTGAGGAAGATAATAAATATGCAAAGTGAGAGAATCATTGAGGAAGTGAAAGAGCAAGAAACTGAATGAAGAAACCTGATTACTTGATGCCAAGTCTGTGTCTAAAACAGTTTGTCTGGAGAATTTAAGCAGAAATTAGGTTATTAAAAGGGATTTCTGTTGCTGAAGCCGACACTGACCTGAGAGGCTTGCGGTCGATGCAGACTTTGTCGAAGATGTCTTTGAGGAACTGCGGGGCGCTCTCCTGTACAACATGTTGGACCCTCAGACGGGACTTCAGATACTCCAAGAAACGTCTCAAGAAACCGACAAAGTGCTCTGCTGTGCGAATAGTACCGGGGACTGCCTCTGAGAGCGAGGGAGCAAAAAAAAGCAATGTCAACTTTTTGGAGACCCAATTTTTGTTTTGTTTGAACTATCTCTAGAAGAATAAAACTAATTAATTACCAAACTAATTTGGTGCTGATGGCCGTACCTTTAAGAATTTCATCCGGTAACACGGGGTTTGAGAGGTAGATGTCCGTTTCCCTGGCAACATTGGCTTCCTTCAGCCCCTCGACCAGTCGCCTGTACTCCTCCTTCAGTTTAGCGGCGTCTGTCTCCTTTATCCTATCAGACCGCAGGGGAGGCGGGGCAGAGAGGACAACAGGAAGTTATGCACTCCATGTGGAAATAACGAGTACATTATTAAATCATTTCTCACTTATTGAGGAAAATAACATTTGGCTGTGGCTTGGTGGAAGAGCGGGTCGTCAACCGATTGGTCGGCGGCTCGATCCCGACATCCCCCAGCCCCCATGTGGAGGCGTCCTTTAGCAAGATACTGAACCCCAAATTGCTCCCGAGTGCCGTTCCTTCAGTGTGTGATTGACTAGTTTCCCTGTACTGATGGGCAGTTAGCTCCTTAGTTAGAACTAAGACGCGAGGAAAAGACCCAAGTAACGGAATTGTAGATGCGATTAAAGGAGCGTACACTGAGTTCAACGTTTCAGTACACTTGCTGCTGACCGCTGCCAGGCTCTTACTTGTGGATGGTGTTCTGAAGTGTGTCCACGTTGGTCTGACAGCGGTCAAGTGTTCGTCTTGTGATGTTCACACTCATGGAGTCGATGCACACATTGTCTGAGGAACAAGGCAAAGAACCAGGGGAAAGATGAGGTGTGGGATGAAAACACAAAAGACAACAAGACATGAAACATTAAAGCTATTTCCAGGAGTCATCTTTACATTAAATCATGTTAAAATAATTACAAAGAAATGATCAGAATTACAAAAATAATCTCAGATTTTTGTAACCGTTACAGTCACTTGATCGCACTAAATCTTACCGTGACAGTTCATCTCTCACCTATATTATGAGCCTCATCAAACACCACTACTGACTTCTTGGCCAGCTCTTTGGACACCAGGTCCGCTATCTTGGGGTCCAGCAGGTAGTGGTAGCTGTACACCACGATGTTGGCGTGCAGGATCTGAGAGGAAACCGGACAAGCTAAGAGACACAATACCAACCTTTGTGAAACATCTTAAAATATCATGACATTAGTCAGTAAAGAGCAACTGTGGTTGTCAGATTTCTTTCAGATTAGACTCCTGTTAATGAGTAGCATTTATATTCTTTATTGTAAACCGCTGGGTTCCCCACTGTGAGCACCTATAATGTGCAGAACAGTGGTTTTTAATAGATACAACTATCTGCCTTTGTTTTAAGCGTAGCCAACTATAAATCCATCCAGTGATGGCTTTTCTATTTTTCACACCAGGCTAAATGTTTCATGTTTGTAGAAGTCTGTAGTGCAACGTACTGAGTAGCGTGCCAGATAGTAAGGACACCAGCCTTTCCTCCTGCCGAAGTCCTTCAGGTCGTCAAGGTTGTAGACGCCAGCAGGAAGAGGCACTTGTCGGCCGACAGCATCAAACTCCTACAGGCACAAACCAGAACGAGGGGAGGTTCAAGGAAACAGGAGCGGCAGACAGATACGGCACACACTAAAGCTGACGCCAAAGCAGGATAAATCACATTAACTCTAGATGGACTAAAAGGGACTACTTGGCGTGAAATGTATCCAACGTGTTACAGGAAATGCATGAGTCATGCCTGTGAAAGTGTAGCAGACGCCACCCGATGGGAGGTTTTATCTCTAAAAAGACAGATAAAAGATGTAGATCAAAAAAACTTTATAATATAATGATTTTCAGTGTAATTGTGTTGTATGAATCAGGTTATAATAAAATATTTACCAGTTCCTACTTGTTTTTAAATGTAGGCACATAATAAGAGACTATGGGGAACCAGGGACTAACAAATGGGAATTTTATTTGTGTAAATAGAAGCACAGTACTGGGAAAAATACAGCTAAAGTTTGGGGATAATATTGTTATCAACACTGATATTCTGCAGAATCTGTAAAATAATAAATAACTGCCGTGACAAGAGCATTTTTTTTTTATTGTACTGTAGTCAATCTAAAGACTATAAGCTGGTTGGCTACATTGCCTACTTGGTGGGCTAGTGTTTAACCTGTTAAGTCCCGTATAAGTACATTGCTGTACTCCATAAAGAACAAGTCTCCTCATTATTCCTACCCCAAAGCTGCATTGCTGTACCCCAGAATTGGTGGTCATTTTGGGAATATAACGCATGTATTTTCTATGTTCTTCAATAACAAAAGTTTTGAGAGATTTTCCAAAAGCCTCTTGTGTTACCTTACTGTCACCCCACAGTTTTAGTTGAATATCGTAACACCATAACTAACTCAATAGGTTCTGCAGAATCTCATTGTTGTAAATGCCATTTTTCCAAAACTTCAGTTTTGTTTCCCAGTACTGTACCACACAGGCATCAGTTAACAAAATACATAAAGTATCATTTATTTCTACTTTCCTCTAAAACGCCCAGTTGCTCCCTTGTTCCCTATAATCTTGGTTTCTTCCAATAAGAAATGTATTGGTACCTGATTCATACAGCGGAATTAAACTTTTTAATGTTATTTTTCTCAGTGTCTTCGGTGTGGGAAGGCTGGTTTTATCTTAATAAAAATGTTCACAGTTCCACCTTCAAAACCCACATTGTCACAGTTACTGATGCAGGACTTCAGAGGACAAATAGAAAACAGATAGGAATTCTTGTCTGTAGTTACACACGTTATGTGAGAACTTCTCATTGTTTGCTTTAACCTCCTTAGACGTCCTGACAAGCGGGAAACAGTGCATCACATAATGGATAGACTTCAGTTTCCATGGTGCTACAGACTGCTGCAGTGAGCTATCTGCTGTATTTGATGGTCTCTCTCCCATACACAAATACTAAGTGGACGGTCAGTTCTTGTCCAATCAGATGCTTGCATGAAAATCAGATGGTTTAGTGTCAGCAGTGACTTACATCTTCGGTAGTAATATTCCACTGATTCTCAGATCAGGTGATGCAGATGTTTAAAAAGTGGAAGGACGTTGAGTCACCAAGTTGTAATCAATCCAATATAGAGCTGACTCGATTAGCTGATTGACAGAAAATGCACCTATTTGGATAATCAATTAACCATTTGAGTCCCTTTTCAAGCAAAAATGCCAAACATTTGTTGGTGTCTGCTTATTTCTGTTTTATATGATTATAAATGGAATATCTTTGGGTTTTAGACTGTCAGTTTGACTAAACAAGCTATCTGAACACGTCACGTTGGGCTCTGGGAAAGTGTAACAGGCATTTCTCACAATTGTTTGATTTTTTTTAGTCACTACAATCTGAAGATTAATAAAATATTAATTTCAGCTCTAATCTAATATAACTGCCCTTCAACAGAAACTACCTTCATGAAGTTCACAATGTTTGTTCTAATGCAATCTAATACAACAAAACTTCACAAACTCTACTCTCAAAAAGTTACGTTTTCCCCTTTAACACCGTGTCAATAATAAACGATCACTATAATCATACTAAAAAGGTAGTATTTGTCATAGAGCTGTATTAAATTTGTTATCGTTCAGGGGTTTATGACACTGTGTCAACCCTCTGCAGTAGGAGTGAGCTTATTTTGTGATGGTGTTTTTGTGCACAAACTTTCCCTCAACCTGCTGCGTCCACTTGCCCTTCAATTGAATAAACATGTCAGCTGGTCTGAACTGGCTGAATTCAGGTGACTTGTTACCTCGTAGAAGCGACACACAGGCAGGTCGGGGTCGCTGTGACGTTGTGCACGAATGTACGATGCTGTCAGACTGTGGCACTTCCCATCAACCTCCTTACCGAAGCGCAGAGAGCTCACCTGGATAGAAGCAGATCCTGGTTAGGGTCGAGGCCGCCGAGCATTTATTTAATCTTTTGGACGTACAGCAGACACAAAGAAACCAAACGCCCCGTAGAAGACAATGTAATGGCTGCTTTATCACTCGGTCAGCTTTAAACGTGTATGTTAGTGTGTTCGTGCTTCGCCCGTGTTGTATGTGAGGTCCTGATTTTTCGTGAACAGCAGCTCTTCGTACCTCCGGGTGGATGCAAAGGTTTTTCCTGGAGGACAGGGCCAGAGCCAGGAACTTGTTGCTCTCTCCAGTTTGCTTGGAATAAAACTCCATCAACTTCCTCAGCTCCTCCACGACCTAATCAGACAGCAGACCAAATATACAAGTTCTGATGACTTTTAAAGCATCGCCTTAATACTGTTTTAAATGTTTTACTGTTTGATTTTAACTTAAAACATTCCTGAGCAGCAGGGATAGTTAGACAGGATCAATTGTTGCTGCTGGGATTAATCCTCTATGTCCTGTGAATTACAGCGTTCATCCGTTTGTGCTGAGTGTGAATTTATTTGACCTTGACTCACCTTCTCGATCTCGGGAACGGTTCTGGAGCAGTATATTAGCTTGGTCACTTCCAAAGGAAAGGCCTGAGAGAGAGAGAGCGAGAGAGAGAACCTAACATATTAAGGTGGCCATGAGGGATTGGCTGGTGGGAAGCCACAGTGGACCATAACTCCAGCACAACCTGAAAGCACAAGAGCAAGTCACATGAACACACAGCTAAACTCACCCTTTGGTAGGCAACAATGAGAGACAGCAGCGAGATGGTCTTCCCTGTTCCCGACGGCATCTCCAGGACTCCATGACCCTGAACATAAACAGCATGGGATGATAAGAAAGCATGAAGTTGACACTGTGTGTTGACACTCTCACAAAACAAATGTTAATTTAAACTCCAACTTTGACTCATGTTAAATCAAATTTACATTTAGGAGACGCTTTTATCCGAAGCGACTTACATATGAGGAAGACAATGGAAGCAATTATAACAACACAAGGTAACAACGAGCATACGTGCACCATAAACTGTCAAAGCCCAGCACAGGATACAAATCTAAGGATAGGACGTTTGTTTTGTTTTGAAGAAAAGAGATAGAAAGGAAGTAGAAGTAAGTGATTGTCAGTTAGGTGTTGACAGAAGAGATGCTTTTTAAAAGTGGCTACAGATTCTGCTGATCTTGTAGGAGCAGGCAGATCATTCCACCAACGTGGAACGAATCCAGAGAAGGTGCGCGAGAGTAATTTTGTTCCTTGTTGGCATTGTACCACCAGACGTTGTTCGTTTGCAGAGCGCAGGGACCTGGCAGGAGCATAGCTCTGTATCAGCGAGCAAAGATATGATTGTGCAGAACCGGTGCTGGTCTTGTAGGCCAAGAGCATCGCAGGAAGCCAGTGTAACCTAATGAAGAGAGGGGTTACGTGCGCTCTCTTCAGTTCATTGAAGACTCTCTCGCTAAGAGACAAATCTTTTTAGCACAAAACCCCCTCCTCCTTGTTCCCCCGGAGTAGTAACACAATACAACATTTGGAAGACACCCACTTGACCTGTAGAGTTAGAAAAAGGATATCTTCGTGTCCAGTACAGAGAGAAGGAATAAATACTGCACACACAAAACACACACGGGCACGTTAGCATTGTTTAAAGCCAGACGGAAAAAAAAAAAGACATATGCATGAACCACTATCAATAACCACAGACTCAACATCCCTACTTCTCTCTGACAGACTGCTACTACAGTATGTATTAAGACAGTATCAGTATGGACATTAAAGGCTCTCATTCTTCAGTTTGACATGTGTTGTGTTGTGTTTTGTTTATAATGCACTGGCATGGCCATCAGCAGGGTATTACAAGGAGCTACCCAGACACAACACAGCTTTTAATCCCACTGAGTTTGCGGTACATGCATCCTGTACTATAAACCAACACCCACCTTTGCATCCAGTGTCCTCTTCAGCTCCAGCATGTAGGAGTACTGCTCAGGATATATGTAGTCGTATGGAAAATACACCAACAGACCCTCGATGTTGAGCCTGGAATAAAACAACACTGGCTGACTCCACACATGCAGCAGATTCAGAGCCGAGAGACAGAGACAGTCTGCCTTTTTGTATCGGCACGTCTACAAGCGCCGCCACGACGCTAGCTTCGTGTAGCAGCTACAAACTGGACGTGTGCATCATGCTAAGCTAACGCGGACGGTTCCACAACTCACAGCTAATTACACGTGCACACAGACGGGGAGTAGACTTCTGGAGGAAAGCCTGAATAACCCGCAGCTGTCAGTGCCATGTGTAATGCTAACGTTACCTTCGCTGAGTTATGTCAACTAACGTTCGCTATCGTTGAACTCAACGCATTCAAGCTAGCACTAACCGTTACAATAACGGCCGCATGGACTCCTGTTTCCTGTTTCAGTAGAAACACTCACTTCATTTTTGTAACAACAAAAAAACGGTGTAGCAGCCGCTCCTCTTCTTTGTCAGCAGTCACTTTGGCTGTTTTTAAATAGTCATTGATAACTTTCGCGTCGTTGCAAACAGCGCAGGGACGCGTCTTCTTCTTCGTTGGTCTTCGGGCAGTCTAAACGTGCCACGGCGCGTTGCCGCCCTCTGCAGGGCGAAGTTGCAGATACAACCACACATACACGTGGTGGGGACGTGAGGACGGAGCGTTTCCATTTGCGATGTTAGGAAGTGTAACGGAGGGGATCAGCATGAGGGCACAGTAGATAATTACGGCCACAAAAAATGGCATAGCAGCGCATCACAAGTGCACAGCCTAGGACGCTACAGAGTCGACAATAAGAAAGTACTCTGCATAAAACGCACCTCAATGTCAAGCAACAGTCATGCCTGTCAGTCAGCCCAGAGATAACAATATCCATCATCACTGCCCTGATACAACAGGAACGACGTTAACAACGTTAGCTGAAGATGATAAATCAACCTTACCTTCAGACGATACGTTAAACTGCCTTGTTGTTTGGACGCTGCACATTTTAAACGTTGAAGAAACAGAGAGTTCACAAGAGTTCACGAGCCAACTTCAACCAGTCATGACTCAGGTTAAAATATCGATGTGAGAACGTGAATTAAACTGGAGCAGGGGGTTGGATTATTATTTATCCATATTCATTTTAGACAAACTCAAATCACTGATTTGATTTTTGCATTCCCCAGTGTGAATGACACCTATGATATATACTGCAAATACTTGTTATAGTCTATGGTAGGAACTTAATCACTGCCTCCTTATCAGTTGACACCAGCTCGTCTCCTTCGAACATAAATATTCCTAATCCCGGAGTCACAGCGTGTGTCTTTACACCTGATCCTTTTATTTTGAACGTCTTTACCGGAAGTGGTCGTGTGCTATCATGACCGCACTGGCGCTTGTACGGTTGCACTTCCTGTCTGCAGCCACTAGAGGGCATGGTTTTGTATAAATCCCCCGGTCAACAGTTACCTCCCAACCCCGGTATGGCCAGCTCAGTCGGTTAATAAAACAAGCAGCTCGGCCGGTAGCGCTGGTGCTAGCTGAGCTACCGCGGTAGTCAGTTATGCGGGGTGTATTTAGCATCACGAGTGTTCACTGCCCTCCAGTGGTCACAGTGGGAAACTGCGACAAACTAAATTAGTGAAAACAGCGTCACTTATAGTTTTTCCAGTGAAGACTTTCAAAATAAAGTGGCGGAATGGACGCGACCGGAAACAATCCCACACGTTATTCTCTCGTGGTCACTGTCGTCTCCTCTGAGTGTCAGACTGTCGAGGGACTGCTACGTCGGCTCAAGTCGTTGCGTTAAGTTAATTTATACTGTCAAGAAGATGATAAGCGCTTGTGGAGGAGCTCGCAACTAGCGCTGTCTGGACTGCCCTCGTCGATCACGTGACCCTCGCCTTGAACGTCACGGCTGATCAATTATTTTACCAACTGGCATGATAATTTCATGACCATTTGTGTCACTTCATTTCTAATTGCTTTAGGTTGTGTTTTCGCTGTATTTCGAAAAGCTTTACCGGAAGTGGTAGTATGCTATCACTTCCGCCATGACACACTTTACACTAATTTCATGTGTTGCAGTTTCACCATGTCACCACTGGAGGGCGACAGATACGCAATAATCTGATGGCGCAGTCAGACCGAAATTCGAAAGGTGTACATCTAATTTTAACACCTTTAATATTATGCTTACATGGTTCCTATCCTCAAACAAATTTGTATTTAATCACATCATCACAACCCTACTGACAGTAGCACTCCAGCTAGAAATACTGCTTTCTTTCTGGGACACTGCATAACATTTCTCAAAATAAAAGTAGCCAGAAACACTCACAAAATAATTGACCAACCTAATTAATGCAACTGATGAGACTCTTTAACAAATACATTATGAAGGGAGTGGTTGACTGTAGTCAAAATAAAGAAATCTTAATGAATATCTTAAATGAATTATCAATTACTATGTCTGTGCTTGTGTTGTGTTGTGTGTGTGTGTGTGTGTGTGTGTGAGTGTGTGTGTGTGTAAAATGTGTCTGGACACAGTAAGAGATATGTGTGAGATTATTAATGCCTTTGATTTTAAAATGCAGCTCCTCTGTTTAGGTTTGTCTTTGTGTGACGAATTCCAGTCCATGAAGCCTCATTATAGGAACTTTTTATTCTTACATTTACAGTGATATAGCATAAACGACATTTGAATAATAGGCTACTGTGATAATGCAGACAGTGAATGTTAGGGAGGGCGACAGTGAGCCACAACATGGAAGAAGAGTGTTTTAAAAATACCAATATTTGAAAATTATCTACAAAGCATTTTATTAGTTAAACTAAAGTTTCGCTCTGACCAGAAGAAAGAAACATGCCACTGAAATGTCGGCGGTGAACACCTGAGAGCAGGTAGAGACCATTTTAGCTTACATCTGTTACAGAGGGACAGTAAAATCAGATGTTCTTCACATTTCATCTGGTGTTGAATCATTACTTCTGAAATATTTTACGAATTAACCGGGACAGAACATGGCCTCCAGCATAAAACCATTTATGTTTGCAGTTCAGCTTAGTTTGACTGAGCATGTGTAATTCTAACTCTGCTGCAGCAAGTAGTAAGACATTAGCTGTTAGTAGCTGTGGTTATGAGAAAGCCCTGCCACTCCTGAATCTTGTTCACAGCTGCTGGTTACTCCCATTTTCTCAGTCAGTCAAGAGACATTTACATTCGACTCAGCTGGCGATCTGTTAACCATTAACGAGCAGAAAAGTCTCAGCACAAGTCAGATTGAGAGACAATACAACGTGGGTAGTGGCTGGTGTTTAGTCCAGAGAGGAAAGAGGAATGTTTTTGCCAAAGTCGGTGATAACAAGGTGACTGCAGTCCTTCTCTTTGTTATCATACACTTTAAATGTTTATGAGTCTGAGGTTCAGCTCTGATAAAGGCTCCTAAGGACCAGCCTGTTGCCTTGGCTGTTGTTATGTCGAGCAGCAACGTCCCGGCACTTAATGACAACAACGTCCACGTGCCTCGCACCTTTCTTAAATCTCTCAGTGACCTTTAAACTCTCCTTGAAAAGAGGCGTTTTCTCCACCCTCTGTTTCCTCCGTGTCGTCCTTTAGCATCTTTACAAAGTTTTGAAGGATGTATTAAACCGTGTATAAAAAAATATCTGTACATCACATTAATCATTCTCTTCTTCACAGCTCACAGCGGTTGTCCTCAGTCTTGTAGCGGTCCATGATACTCAGGACATCCTCCAGGATGGATGGGCCCAGATCCAGGTCTAAACCCGCCAGAGAGTCTGACCGTGGCACACCGGATGAGGCTGTGAGGCCGGCCGGGTGGATGGTGGCGCAGGGCGACTCACTGCGCTCACTCCTCAGATCCTCGTTGCTCAGGCCGGCATCAGAGTCCAGGCTGAGGCCCCGGCACACATCCAGGGGCCCGCAGGTCTCCGACATGGAGTCCTCAGAGGAGACCTCTGAGAAGGAGCCAGAGGAGGGGACGAGCCTGCGGATGGAGGGGGAGATGGAGATGTCGCGGCAGGGCTCCGATGCCAAACGTCCCACCACACCGTTCTCAAAGAGCGACAGAGAGCTGTGGTTCTCTGCGTGGCTGTAGCCGTTGGCCTGTTTGTGGCTCGTCTCTGTCGGCGGCTGATGGTGCAGGAAGTGGTTTTGCTGGGAGGACAGAGAAGGAGGGGAGGGGTCGTCCAGGTGGAGGCGTGGGGGTTTGGGTGGCGCCTGTTCGTGGGCAATGAACACGGGCATGGAGATGGTGGTCTTCAGCAGGCCGGTGGAGGGGTGCTGGTAATGGTAACCGTTGTAGGCGTAGTTGTGGGAGTCCTGTTTGGCGGCGAAGCCGTCATCCAGGCGTCTCTCCACGCTGTGCGAGCGTGAGTGACCGTTCTGCGTCCGACTCAGGGACGGCAGCATGTTCATCTTACCCTGGAGGAAACCCACGTCTCCAAACATGTCGCCCTCCCCTTCGGGCCCCACATGGGCGCTGTGACGTACGTCGCCCAGCGGGGGGCTGATCATATCGCCTGAGAGGATGTCACGGAGCTTCAGCTTCTTTCCCTTCTTGGGAGTTGTAGTTTTTAAGTACATCGGCGTCTTTGCCGGCATTTTGCTTCTGTTAGGTCGACGTGAGGCGATTCAGTCTCTCCAGAGAGAACGCTCAGTGCTTCTCTTTATCTGAGGGAAAGGTAATTCTCCTCAGCCCCACTCACTGGGTCGGACAGGACCTCTATGGGTCAGAGGGATTCAAACTGGCAGGAGAACTGGAGCTGAATGTAAATTCACTCTCAACAGCTCACAAAGCAGACTCACTTGATAAGAAGCTCTTCTGGCTCTTTCCACTCCCAGCTGAGAGATCCAGTCTGTGTTGCTTCTCCAAGTGAGTATACAAGTATTTAGGTCGGTCAGTGTAGCGATAGCAACCCGGGGGTTGTGCCTCACGCTGACATGTGACTCCCGGGGAGGGGGGAGGCCTTGACCTCAGCTCAGCTCCCTCTTCTCTCTCTGATACACAGTAAAGCCATGTCCAAGCAAACACTGGGCCCTCTTTTCTTCAAAACGCACACACTCTCTCGTCTTTATCCCTCGTCAGCGAAAAGGGATGAACGGATGAAGGAGATGGTCTTTGTCGGGGTCGGTCTGCTGAGGTCTTCAGACACTTCAGGCAATGTGGCATCAAAACGCGGGACAGATCTGCGAGGAGAAACGTGAGAGAAAAGGGAGTCAGAAGGAGGCGAGGAGAGAGGGGAAGCGGAGATAGATGGGGCGAAGGGGAAGGGAGGAGGCAGGAGCAGGGGGGGGGGAGAGGAATGACGGCGGGAGGAGATTTACAGCCTTTTTTTTCAGCGAGCCCGAGGACAAACTGTATGATGGAAAACACTCCAAGAATCCTGAGTGTTTGCTAAGAGGGGGTCTGCCTGCCCCAAATGACCCGAGAAAGTGTGACTGGAGGTCTTGTGGGTGTCGCGGCTGCCCTTACGGCGAGTCGGTCACCGAATCGGTGCAGAAAATGGGTTCACGCATTCCCAAAGGCCCACAGATCGCTGCATGGAAACCGCTGGTTTTAAAAGCTTCTGGCCTCGCCTGTTATCAGGGGAGAATCGTAAAGTCTCCTTCCGGACACAAACACTGAGAATTATGGGATGACAGTCAGGTCACGCCTGAGGGCTCTAGGATCCCCCCGCCATCATAAATGTTCCTTCGGCATTTAACCCTTTAAACATAAAGACGCGCACTGTTTTGTGTTCAGAGGTTTAGTGGTAGGAAGTGCAATCACTCGCTTTTTGGGCAGGGAGGAGGTAGAAAAATGTTTAGACTAAACATCATACATCAAGTATAAAGTTTATACAAAGCAAATTGGACTTTAAACGTAGTTATTTAATCGTGAATAGTTTTTGATTCTTTATAGAACTGTCAGCTCTTGCGACTCGATTATGTCTGAATGCTGTGCAGATCCGAGGGTCCTCGGCGTGCGCTCACTATTGTTGACGCATACGAGAACCAGCTTCGAGCATAAAACATGGCTGTGTGATGATGTTTATCTTGGAAGCTGACGTTGGGTTTACTGAGGAGACGTGCTGAGGACTGTTAGGATTAACGTGCGAATGACGACGTGGATCTTGAAATTCTTTCAAATGCTTTCCGACAGCTTCACATTTATCTTGTTTGTTGGGCATCACGTTTTTATTTGGTATGGTTTGAACCCGTAGCCGTGTGTAAGATATGTGATTTATCAGACACCTACACAAACATCACTTTTTTCCTGTACTTTTTGTAATTTTGGGAAGGTGCCTTTGTCTTAGTTGTAAGTAAAAAAACAAAACAAAAGCCTAGCTGTCATTTGCATGAAGTAATTGTTACAATTGTATTATTGGAGCAAAACTGTGTGTCTCTGGGAGCCTGTTTTATTTAAAAAAAAAAGAAAATAAGAAGTCACCTTTTTAATAATTATACAGCCTCAGTTTGAGACTGATTACTATTTTTCAGGGGGTTTGATTTCTGTAGGAGTAAAGGACAATGTACATATTCAACTTTGCATAAAACAGAACAACGATATAAAAATGTCATTCAACAGCATCGTTATTGTCCTGAGTTGACTCTTATGTCTGAAATCTCCAAAATGTTTACATTTAGGTAAACTTTTTTAAAGTTTCTTTTGAGTTCAGTTTAGTTCGTGTGATTTCGGATTTTAAAGCTTTTTATTGTTTTTTTTATTTAGAAACTCAAACTATTTCTATATTAAAATCACCAAAGGAAGAAGCTTTCAACTGAGAGGGACAAAACATTTGTCTCCCATAGCGTCGTCGTCCCATCTGAAACGGCCCTGTGAAAGTTCACACAGGGTTCACCCCCAGGTGAACTTCACAGAGATAAACGTGAGCCGTTCTCTGATTTAATTACTCTGTGTTTTGGGGGCTTAAGTACAAGAGTTGTTGCTTACGCTCCGCATATCTGGAACCAACTCCCAGAAAACTGCAGGTCTGCTGAGCGCTCAGTTCTTTTTTTGTTTCTGTTTGCCACTGCCTTTTATTAAATCAAATGTAAGGCTTTTGATTAATATCTTCCACTGCACTGTCACTTTTGCTCTCATGTTTTATCGCATTTTCATTTTCTATGTAACTCTTGTATTTAAATGGGTTTGTTTTATTGCCATAGGTTGCTTCTACATTTTGTCTTGGTGCCTTTTATGTTTTATGTAAAGCACTTTGAATCACCTTGTTGCTGAAACTTGCCATGCCTTAAAGGTACAGTTCACCCCCAAATCAAAAATACATATATTTCCTCTTACTATAGCTATTGTGCTATTTATCCATCTAGATTGTTTTGGTGTGAGTTGCCCAGTTTTGGAGATATCGACCGTAGAGATGTCTGTATTTTTGGAATATAATGGGACTATATGGCACTCGGCTTGAGGCGCTCAAAGCGCCAGAAAACTACATTTGAAAAACTCACCAGCAACGTCTCTTTCCTGAAATCACGACATGGTTACCCAAGACTCCACAGGTTTGTTGTGAGCAGTTTCATGCGGGAACTATTTTCTTTCTAACCTGTGATTTTGTTCTGGGACAAACCCTCATCAGCCGCAGTTGATGCGACTGTATTTCGCAAGGAGTTCTTTGGAAATCCACAGCACAAACTGTCAGGGACTTTTCCTCGACACAAGGCGAGGCGACACGACACCCTGAATGACCTTAGCCGCCCCGGGGACGCGCTTTCACCACCAGCTGTCAGGTTTTTCCTTCTTTAAATATTAAAGACAAAAGCAGGCTGAAATAATAGAACTTCAGCCCAGTTGTTTGTGTTGCAAAGCTTTTGCTAGAAGTAGGACTAATTGTCTATTAGTCCAACTTGCACGGACAAAAACAATACTGTTACACAAACTCATGACTGTCATAATCTTGTTTTTCACGGCAGGGATCATAAGTTAAGTCACAAGTTAAATTTCGCGATTACTTGTGTTTGCAGTGTTTTTATAGTAGACGCTGGGGTTGTTGTCCACCAAACAAAAGGAGCGCAAAAGGAAGACAAACGCAGAAGTGATGAGTTTACATTTACATTTTAGGTACTTTTGATGCTTTCAACCAAACTGACTTCATAGTTTTGATTTCTAGATGAGCGACAATATTGGTAATTAATGTCTCTCACACAAAATATCCCATTTAGGTCATTTTTTTAGTTTAGAAACTGGGCTAAATTTGGTTGAAAAGTTTTTTAGATGTTACATATAACAGCAGTATTTCAATTCCTGTATTTCAGCGTGTGGTCAGGGCCTGCCTACTTTGACATCTATTCATCTAAATACTATTGAAACAACTGCTGAATGTAAACAGACGATTGTACGTGACAGAGACGTAAAGTTCTCAGTAATGACTTTGGTAGAAGTGGCTCCAGTGGAGGGAGCGAGGCACGAGACCGGCTGCAACGCCAGAGGGTTGTAATCTCATCTCAGACGAGACGTCCACAACATGCAGCTCAGCAGTTTCCGAATAAATCCACCCAAAACGCTTCACCACTGTTGACAGAGACAGCTATTATTAATGTACTTTTAATTAAGGACTTATTTTTCGCTGTGGCTCTAGGGATGGCGATGTCAGTTTGTCGGTCCACCACTTTGGTCCAGGCTGAACTATGTCAACGATTATTGGATGGGGAAATTTTGTACAGACATTCATGGTTCCCACAGGATGAATCCTACTGGCTTTGGTGATCCGCTGACTTTCCCTCTAGTGCCACCAAGAGGTGGACATTTTTGGTTTTCATTGAAAAATCTTGACAAATAGATTGCCATGAACTTTAGTACAGATAACCACGGTCCCCAGAGGATGTACTGTAATAACTTTGAAACCCCGGCTGTTTCATCCAGCGCCGCCATCCAGTCAACGTTTCATTTCGTCTATAATTTGGTTCATGCAAATCTACTTAGCTGTGATTTGTGTTTAATAATTAGCAAATGTTAGCACGCTAACGCGTTAACTATTTGTCAACATTAAACCTGCTTAGCGTCAGCATGTTTGGATTGTCACTGTGAGTGTGTTAGCATGCTGATGTTAGCATTTAGCTCAAAGCACCGCTAGCATGGCTGTAGAGTCTTCTTCCTAACTTGTTCTTATTCATGTTGAAAAGTGGGAAAAAACACAGATGGCCGAGGTGAACCTCACTTTCACTGATTTATAAACTGATGGGTAGTTAATCTATAACAATGCAGCATATTCTACAAACTGATCACATATTTTAGATGTGAAATAACCATTGAAATACTTATGTTCGTGTGTTTGACATGGTTAGGTTTAGGTAAAAAGCAGGAAAAGTTTAGGTTTTGGTTAAGATTAGGGATGGTTGGGTTTAAGTAAAAAAATCCCACAACACGAGACAGATTTAATGTTAAAGGAAACTGATCCAAACTAAGTAACATCTCTATAGAAAAAGTAACTTCTGGAGCTCACAGAACATCAGAGATTGTCAATTAAAAACTGTTCTAGAGTATCTGAGGGTAGATTAGCCCTTGCTCTAACTAAATTTTTCTTCACGCTAGTGCGTCCTTCCACTCGTTTCTCTCTCTCCGTCCAACACCACAATCCAAAGACAGCCATCAACCACAGATGAGAAAGAAAAGAGTCTCTCCATCCGACTGTAGGAACAAGTGCCCCAACACGTGTCGAGTGTCTCAGCGTTTCTGCTTTCTTTGATTCATATCACCGTAAACGGAATATCTTTGGGCTCTTGTCAAAACGAGTCGTTTGAAGACGACACATTGAGTTCCGCAGACAAACGATTAATCAATGAATTGAAACCAATTGTTAGTTGCAGCCAACTATGCAAACTATGATGATTCAAGAGGGTTAGGTTTCCATGAAAGGTGCTGACATTCCTTCTGGTTTACAGATGATCAAAAATAGGAACGATTGTTTAATTCTGATGTGTTTAAGTCTTGCAACTTTGTCTCAAAAGCCTGGAAAATGAGGCACAATGCACTATTTAGTTTGTATTTACTCTGATTTCCTCGCTATTACATTGTACATTTTTTCACTAGTGATTTATGAATTTTGTTGCAGACAATAAAGGTCTAAAGATTAGATTTATTTTAGTAGCCTGCTGTTTGAAAATGTATAATCTGGATCTGACCTATTTGAAATCATGGTGTCTTGTTAGATAGTTGTGACACAACAGTCAAAATTTTATTCATTCGTTCTTTCGGTTTAACTGCTGATGCTAACTTGGCCATCTATACGGCTCCACTCATCCCACAGCCAAACAACGGCACTATTTTACACCATGTTTATCTCCTGTTTTCACAGTAAATCCTCCACTTCATGACAAACAATCTTTTTTGGAGCTGTGAACATATGAGCACAATCATTCGTATTGTTTGGCAGAGGTCTGAAATGGAGCTACAGAGACTCAAACTTCTCGTGCTCAGGTTGAAAGTTAGTCACTGAAAGTAAACTAGAGTGTAACCAAATCAGTTTCCAAAAGTTATTCATCTAATTACAGTACTTTTTGATTACTTTTGGTTTACTTACATGCCCGCAATTGGACTTTACTAGATCAAATATGTCAATCAAAACCCACATTTTGAAATCCAGAAATGCTACTTTAGTGGCACCAACACATGTCCAATAGATAGTTTCTTCAATAAAAAGTAAAGTAACTCAAAATTTAAGACATTAAATATTCCAATTTAGGTAGTAATGACATAGTCCATAAGAAGTCACTACAGTTACATTATTTAGCTTTTAAGATACATGGAATCAGATAACACACACACACCTTATGTGTACATATATAAAGCTATTGGAAGCTTTCCAGCGTCAATGAAGCACAAGTTAAATGTTTGTTTGTCCCACAATTCAGCCATTAAGGTTAGCAGGTCTAATCTCTCTCTCACACACACACAGACACGTGCTTGAACTGTGATCTGTTCTATATTCCCTATAGCCTCAACATTAACCTAAAAATAACTGACCTCAACCCTAAGGCAATAAGGGATAAAATAGGCTCTCTCTCTCGCCTTCTCTCCTGCCTGCATCACCTTTCCTGGAGGCTGGAGTTTGTGACGCCACAGACTGATCTGACGTCTGCCTCTGCCCTCAGGCTCCATTTGCTGCCCGACTCCTCCACAGTAGGACAGCCGCCTTTGAGCCCCGTCCTCTTCTGGGACAAACGCACACAAACGAGCGCGCCTGAACGCGCGACGGCAGCGTTATCCGCCGCACTCTCTTGCGTCATGCGTAATTGCGCACAGCAGGGGATGGTTGACAAAAAGCCATTTGCTTGTTCGCTAATCCGTTTGTATTAAACCATAAAAGTAAAGCCGATGTAGTCTGGCATTTAGCTGATAGGCTATAGCTGTTTTCCACAGTGAGGTTTCACTAGGCTATATAATAGCTGGTGTATGTGAGTTAATGAGGACTCCTTTTCCTGTTCCCCATATGACTCGACACTAACTAACAGTAAACCTATGAATAAGTTCCTATTCATATAAAAACCCTGGTGAGGCAATGTATTGCCTACTCATTGTGATTCGTCTCTCACAGGGTATGGGGGGGGGGTTACTAAATTGAGGGCAGGTTTTGGATCTCATCTCTCTCTCTCTCTCTCTTTCTCTCTCCTCTACCTTCATGAATGCCACCACGATATTAACTAATCATAAACAAACAAAAAAAAAGTCCAAGCACTGCTGAAGCGCAAAGATTAGGAAAGACAGCGAGTTCAAGAACCAAGGCAGAAGTCTAGTTAACTCCCTCTCCCTGTCTGAAGTTATGTAACTGCAGCCTCTGAGATCATGCCTGTCCTGCCGAAGGCTCTCGTCGGTTGACTGATGACAAATGTCTCCCCCTCTGCTCTAATCCACACAGACTGTCACCGATGCAGCACAGCTATTTCCAATCAATGAACCAATCTGATTGGCTGGCATGAAATGCTCAATGTTGACCGTCTGATTCCGCGTTTACTGCGCTTGCTTTTCTGCGCCTTTCTGCGCTTTTAAGAACGAATATTGTTACTGCCACATTTAGCTGTTCTGAAATACAATGACACCAACAATGATCCAGTGTGCAGCTCGAGCACGCACAGTGTGTCAGACAGCAGCAGGGCTCTGGCTCCCTGCCGAGTGCCGGGACCTCCCGTCTCTGGCAGCAGCGAAGAGTTTATTCCTGGAGCACTACAGGTAGCAAGTGTTGCCAGTCTGAGTCACTGGATACGTTTTACAATTGCGTAATGTTATTTCCCCATGTCTGATTTGCCCTCCCTTTGCGCTCAATTTCCCACGGGAACCAAATCAGGACTGCTCCTGTAACACGTCATCTTCTTAGAAATTAGATCACCAAAACCTGGATTTGGGTGGGATTGTCCAGCCTAAAGTGTTACTGTGCGGTGTGACAGTGTTGGCTGATGGGTGAAACAAATGCACCTTCACATGTAGGTTTTAAGCCACTTGTGTTACCAGAAACACTTATAGGCTGACATACTAAAAAAAAAAAAAAAAACCATCACGCGAATGTTACTTTGGACTACAACAGTTGATAATATGTGAAGAAAGATCTTAGAGCTTAAAGTTTACTCCGTGGATTATATCTACATGACAAACTGCGCACGTTGAAACCAAAGGGAGTGTCACACGCAGGGTAACCGAGGCTCTTATGTTGACAGATAAAATGTTACACTAGTCAGTTTTTCCTCTTTTTGTTATTCACACAATAGAAAACAGCAGGTCTATTCAACAGGTAACGTCAGGCAGCGACCACCGTGCACATTTAAACCCACGAACCCAAAAAGCACCACAAAAGAATCCCAAAATAAACTGATTTGTCGGTGATATTTACCCACAGAAAGGACCGACGCTCCGTCACGTTTTGTGGAAATAAAATCACTGCGGTTCAGTCAACAGTCCACCGACACAGACCTCGGCTTCAGGGCAGGTAACCCTCTTACAGGCGGGGAATTAACTGTCTGGAGCTCTCTGGACGGAGAAAGTGAAGGGGGGGGCGGGAGA
>CM022478.1:3764023-3810272 GCA_011952105.1 Coreoperca whiteheadi | reverse complement strand
GGGGGGGGGGGGGGGGGGGGGGGGTGGATCAGCCTCTCGCCAGAGGAGCGCCGTCAAACCAACTGGAATGAGCACAAACGACGTCCGGTTTGGAATTTCAAATTAAACATTGAACACGTGCTGTCGGCTTCTCAGCCCCGCGGGTCAGGAGCCATCTATAGTGGAAGGTGTTTTTTATGGGAAAGGTGGGGGGAAAAAGAAATAAAAAAACTCAATTAACTTTACTAAGTTATATCTCATGTATCATTAATTTCTCATTTCTTACATGTGTGTGTGTTTATTGGCCACTTTATCTATACATAGCCTAGTGAAAAGGCGATAGTCTTGCACATTAATAGAAACTAGAGACAGTATGTAATAGCCTTTAGGTCACATTTGATAATTACATTAAGCAATAGTGAATCAAACTATTGCTTAATGTAATGGTAAATTGTTCACTGCGCTGCATCTTGCATTGTCTGGCGTCAGCTAGTAGGTTAAGAAGAAAATAAAACCCAGTTTCACAGGTGTCTTAAATGGAAAAACAGCACATGAATTATTTTTCCAAATATAAATACAAAATGTGCGTGGTTTTATTTTATTTTTTTTAAATCCTAGCTTCCGGTATCACTTCTGCTGACACTCACTGGTTTGACACAGCAGCAGACCCCAGGATAAATAACCTGTATTAAACGGGTCTTTAAATCAGTCTGTGATAATTCAACCATCGGGACTGCTCTGCTTAGTAGAGATAAAACAATGTTATGGATCAAACAGAAGTAAAACTGCTGAGAAACACAATGGAGTACCACTGGCACTGATCAACAGGTGTTTAGCCATAAAGGGTCAAAGGAGGAGAAATAATATCAGATTATACCAGATTCATAGTTTTGTAAATGATTGTTTATTGGTTAAAGTTACATTGTGCCCAGTGCTGCCGTTACCCCCTTTTCTCCAGATTGCAAGGCAACTGCAAGTGAAACCGTGATGATGATCATGGTTTTCTGACCACCCGTCCACCTCGCACAGCCAATTAGAGAGCTGTCTTACTATTGATCTCGTCCTGTGACCGACCTTGTGGAGGTGATGAAGGCTCTATTCTTTCATTTGATAAGCAGGCAGGCAGAAACCACAGTCCAACAGCCAAACCAGTGTGGACTGAGCAGATCTCTCACAGGCTTTGTTTATTGTTCATACAGGCAACCATTTGTTCAGAAATCATCTCAAGTGCATTCAGTTGCCTTTTGGTCAGTTGCCAGTTGAATAATTGTCAGTCCGCTTGTGAAAAGTCAGCTTTGCAATCTGCATCTTGCAGCTGAAAAGAGTTATTTTAATGCTTGTTAAAGCTGCACTGGGATTTTTCATGTTTGATGACTGGGCTAAATCGAAAGGCAGGTCTGCAACAGAGCAGAGCATCACCATTAACAGCAACCTTTCTTTTAAAATTAATGAATCTGTATTAGTACGCTAATGTAGGGACGTATAGTGTGAGGAAATGTTTCAGGTTGGTGATATACAACTTGTCTCTGTCTCATACCAATTTAAATATCTTTTAGCCGTCTTTTCCCTTTGGTTTGGTTTGATATGACGTGATCACAGAAGCATACTGTGCAGTTTAATGACGTCATATTAGAGAGTTTCTTAATGCTTAAGGTCAAATTTTGAGATGACACGATGTTTGGCTAATGTCACGTATCTGTCCACAGCTGCAGCAGCAGCATCTGGGTCAATCAAAGACAACGTTTGGCTTGTTTTCTCCACGTAGTTAAAAAAGTCCATGTGTTATGAGGAATAATTAGATATTTAAATGGGTCTTCAAATTTGTAATGCTGGCTCAGAGGAGACCTGCTGGAGCATAAAGTTTGCAGGCACATCCACAACGGGGTTGGGCACTGAGCACCATTACAGCGATGTAATGAGGATTTAACAAATGGAGAATGCAGACGTTTGCTGTTCGTCGCTCAGACTGCGGACACATCTTGTTCACAGCTCCTGCGGGATACCTGCAAGGCAAATTAAACCCAGTCCCTCTTCACTCATCCCCTGGGGTTGTGCTTTGTGCGCGTCTGCGAAAAACGACGGGCGTCTTTTCCACTGAAGCAGCATCACACAATGAAACTGCACACAAGCAGAACAACACAAAATGTTACTTTCAAGGTTTTGGCACAACTTCACCGACTTCCAGCAGCACTTGTAGTACAAAGAGAAACTTTATTGTGCGAGCAACGCGTTTTTGGCTTGTGGCCTTCGTCAGGGTCATCCCACAACACATACACGTTTGCTGTGTTGTGTTGTGTGTCTCACAATAAAGTTGTTCTTTATACGGCCTCCTCCTCCTATTGACCTTCTCGCGGTTCTGGGTTCTGTCAGTGTGCATGAAAGTTTCGCCTCAAAGTTTCTGGTGGAATTAAAACGAGACAAACGTAAAGAGCACACACACTCTTTATCACTCACTCTCTCTCTCTGTAAGTGTTTGAAGCCGGCTGGAATGTGTAAACTAGATAAGTAGAGAATTACGCCGAGTCTCTGAAAGATGTGGTTGTATCACACAGCAAGGAGTGACGTGTACTTGCACACACACACACACACACACACACACACACACACACACACACAGAGATATGACTTCACCTAAGTAAATCAAGATGTAATCAGCAGAGTAAGGGGTGGGTCCACGTGAGGATCCATGAGACCACGATATTCTCTAACACACACACACACACACTCCACCAGGCCCCATGGCGAGGCTCCAGCTCCCCAGGTGTAGCCCCATGCCAAGACCCCCGGAGAGACTGCTGTTTCTGCAGCTCTGAGGACAAAGTGTGTGTGTGGTTGGTGTGGTTTCTCTGAGTTTAACCCCAAGCAAGTATTGAGGACCAACATGAGAAAAGTTGCGTAACAACAAACAAAGTAAGAAAATGAAAGGTGGTGAAAAACAGAACTAAATACAACAACATAAAGTAACTGACAGCATTTTCTATCGCCGAGAGAGAGGGGTAAAGTAGAGGGAAAGAGATTGTATTTGCATGGCCTTTTGTAACACAGCACCACGTTGGTCCTGTAAACTGAGCCTGGCGGACAGGACTACAGCCAGAGCCAATCTGTCCTCTCTCATTGTAAGTTCTTATGCAACAGGCTCAGTCAGCCAGGTGGAATTAATGCAGTCTCATAGATTTCACAATAAGAGAGTCAAGATTAAAGCAAAAGCACTTCCAATCTCCTTCCCAAAAAGTTTACCTACCCGCTGCTTAAAAGTGCCTAAAAAAGTAAACCCTCATTTTACCGTCAGTGGGTTAGAATATAAGTGTTTCTCACTGTATGACCATTTTTGATCATGTGTAAATATTCCTTATCTGCTTCTCCCAACACTTCACTGAAGCCGTACAATAACGTAAGATGTCATGTTTAATGGTGGCATTGTTACATTGGTGACATTGCAGATGTTCTGTGCATCATTTTAGATATTTTCCCGTAGTTCGGGATTACATTTAGCGTTCAAACCTTTGAGACCTGACTACAAAATAAAGACAACGTTACTCTAGACAAAACATGGCTCGACCCAACGACGGGTCCAGCAGGACTGAAGCGGTTTAAGATTTTTAGCCGTTCTCAGGAATACTGATATACTGTATATTTGGGTGCAACATGGGAATTGATATTGCAACTGAAAGAATTATGAAAAGCTCTTTGCTCTGTTTATAATGATTGCCCACCCCCTTCTTTGTTAGAGCTCATTTTTGGGAAGGTTTTTGTTGTCTCATTATCTCTTGGGTCATTATGTCTTCCTTTATCTGGATTAGTGTCCTAAAGTACTTCAAGATCAATCCTAAAATCTTCGTCCAATTAAAATAGCGTTGGCCTCACATAGCCACATAGCCCTAACATCCAGTGGTTCCTGGTGAGCGTGGGGTTGTATTTCCATTTCCGAGCAGTGAAAGTCATGAGCGACACTGAGTGACCTCATAGCCAGGAATTCTGGGAATCCGTGAGTAAATGAGCCTTCATGTGTTTCCATTTAGTTTGCTGTGACTGAAGCAAACCTCGGAGCCTCAGCGGGGATGAAGAGAGAAGAGAGAGAGAGAGAGAGAGAGAGAGAGAGAGCGAAAGAGGAAATAAAGAATGCAGAGAGCAAGAAAAGTCAAGAGAAGGAGAAGAGGGAAAACAGTCTAAACACGCCTTTTGCTCGTGTTTACAGCTGCTATTTGGGCACAGAGACACACAAACATTAACAACCAGAGATAGAAAAAAGTGGAGAGAGAGAAAAAAGGCCTCTGAGATGACCTTAGAGAGGAAGTGGTTTCCAGCTGTTTTCCCACATCAGAATAACACTGAAACTTGACTCATTCAGCAATGTGGAATCGCCCCTCTGTTGACGTTTGACCGACAGTAATCCCTCTTTCCAACGGTTGAATTAAAATTTAACTGGCTTGATGAGCGACGAGCTCTGAATCTCGTATCTGAAAAAAAGACAAAGAACCAAATTAAATGTAAAAGATAACAAGGTTAACGTAGAGCACTCAGCAATGTGTGTTGGAAGAATGTTTAGAGTGGCTATAATCAGTATCTTTACGATGGATCAAATGGCTACTTGTATGTGAAAGGGATCGCTCGTTGTGACGAACCCACAGAGAATTGTCACCCAACTCTGCAGCTCCCCTCGGCAGTTTGGAGCTTTATAGCGAGTTTGGGCTCATTTTGGGTTTTAGACCCACAACTTTACTGTTCTGGTTCACTCTCAGAGCTCACTGGACCCACTGAACCGCACTGGAGTCATAGGGAGGTGGTCGTGCAAAGTCCAGGATGTGGACACTAAAGTCCGTGGTTTGCATCCTGAGTTAAATTTTGGTTAAGTTAGTGAAAGACCCCACCATGAATTCCACCTTTGGGCGGCATCTTTGTCGCCTTGTTCAAAAGTGCACTTCGGCAAGTGACGCAAAGGGGAGATTTATGCTTTATCGGAACACTTTTCAAACTGTGTTTTTTGCTTTTACAAGAAAAAAAGGCATGACTAAAGTGGTTGTTTCGGTAAATTTCTATTAAAGTGCAGCACACAGCCACTTGCCTGAGCTTTTTAATAGGAACCATCTGGTCGGGGCTAGATCTTTCCCTAACGTAAACATGGGTTGTGAGTGCCTAAACTTAACCATGAAAAAGATTAATAACGCTGCAGTTACTATGAGCAAATATTGTATTGCAAGATCAGATATTTTGGACGGAAACAAATTAAATAGATTGTCAGCGAATATTAGGTTCAATACCAACATGTTGTGACTTGCCAGATATGTTCATTAACATTTCCCCATTATGTAAATAGAAAACATAATCCAGGCAGAGTTGCGCTTCTTTCAAAACATATTTGCTGCTGAAAATTTCTTGAATATAAACAAACCTAAATTTCTAGGAGACGTTGCACTTACAGCTTGATTCTGCTGCCCCCAAGTGGTCAAAAACATTATTATTGCAGGTTTAGAAAGAGCTAATGGTTAAAAACAAATGTTATGTGGGCGATGCGCACAGCTTTCTTCTGTTTTAAACGACTTTTCTTTCATAATGAATGTGTTTGGCAAGAAGTGATATTGGGTCGGCGTCACATGACCAGTAGTTTAGACCCTGGCCACTTTGTTAAAATCGCTGCTCAGCCTTTTTTTGTATTACTTATTATCAGTTACCACAACAGCTATTTTCAACTTATATCATGGTCAAGGTGCAAAAGTCAGCCCAGAAGTTTAAATAATGCTAGTTTTGTATACATATACCAATCTTACTTTGGCTGTGAAAATGAGTTATTGATGGTCACTGTGGGAAAAGAAGGAGAAGAAGTCTGGAACTTCACAAACACATTGATTTATTGAACCAATTCTTCTTCTTCGTCTATTTTTGCGACACATTTTCTGGAAACAATCTTGAGCCACATTGTCAGATTATTAAAAAAGCATTGGCATATTATTACTGCACAAGTCATTTCATCACCCCCAAAATAGTTTCCATTTATGCCACTTGACTTCAACAAAATAATACGCTTTTTCCCTTTGGTGACATGTTTAAAATTAGCCAACCATCTCGTCGTTCACGGCTTTCAGTTTTGACCCACGAGGGAAAGTTAAAGTGGCTTATATGCTACTGGGCCTGTAAATGCAGGGCAGCTCTTACCGTTTCCAGCGGTGTTTTTCCCGAGAGTGAATGGGCGGTTAGGAAGCAAAACAATGAATGATGTAAGAGGCCCGAGGGCAAAACAACACAGGACACAGTAAATGTGTCATTCCAGCCTTTAAATACTGAGCTATTAGCATCAACACGTCACGGGGAAACGCACACATACACACACACGTACACAAGCACACAGTATCACTTCCCCGGCTGCAGAGTGCTGAACGCTACCACAGAGCAAGAACACATAAGTGAACGTGTGTACACAAAGGTTTAGGCATACACCTTCTCCACCTCTCTCTCTCACACACTCACGGATGCACAATATCAACATGTTCCCTCTCCTTCCCTCCTCGTCCTCCCCATCCAGGGCTGATCCTCCCGCCTCTCTGGCCTCCTTCCGTTCCCACAATCCTCCCCTCCTCTCCTCCTCCTCTCTGTCGAGGCTCAGGGGTCGTGTGGAGGGTCAGAGCCCCTGCCCCGCCTGCAACAAACACACCGAAATAGACAAAGCCGGAGAAAGAGAGGAAGGGACGCGGCCGGATGGTCACCTCTCAACATATCGCTGAGCCTGAATCAAGGAGGGACACAGCGTGTATATGTGTGTCCAAATTTCTAAAAATCTTTAGAGTAGATTATTTTTGGAAAGTGAGGACTAGACTTTAAGGGTCAAAGGAATAGTTTGACATTTTGGGAAGTATACTGTACACTTATTCGCTCTCCTTCAGAGTTACATGGGAAAATTTATGCCACCCTCATGACTGTGTACGATACATATGAAGCTGCCACTACCAAATAAGTGTATTTCCCAAAATGGCAAACTTTTCCTTTAAGTCCATTAAGGTCAATTAGTTTCATGTTAATGTTAGGGCAAGGGGCTATATGGAGTGTAGTACAGTTTACATAAACACATGTGTTTATGTGCGTGTGATTGAAAGACAGAATAGACCTGGGAACCCTAATAGCTAAGCTGCAAGACAAACAAACAACCAACTCATGTGCCGTTAATACTGGAAAGTTTCCAGTAGGGCTAAGGTGTAAGGTGTGTGTGTGTGTGTGTGTGGGTGTGTGTGTGTGTGAGAGAGAGAGAGAGAGGGTCCGTGTTTGTGTGTGTGTATTTGCAACAAGCAACAAGTCTTTAGGCAACAGTGGGAAATGTAGCAGATGGAAGACTTAAAACTCTCACTAATATTTATCTCGGGAAAAACTTCAGGATTGAGGAGTGGATGGTGTTTATGTGTGTGTACCAAAAAGTGTGTGTGTGTGTGTGTGACAGTGAGAATAAGAAGCATGTATCTCCATTCCTAAACAACACCCAAGAGAGGTGAGTCCAAAATCCGGTGCCAACGTTCACTCCAGCACTGAAGAGAGTGTATTTGTGTGTGTGTCTGGAAACATGCCAGCCATGGCTAGTTTTAAACTTGTCCTGTGGTTTGGTTCAGTCCGCTCCACAACAGGATGTTGAGATGTTGATGTTGGAGTCTCTGGAAACGGAGGATGACGAGGCCTGACGGACCGCCACACCGCCACAAGTTGCATCGACGTCATTTGAAATTGTTCCCCTGAGTTTAAAAAAACTCAGAGACGGTTCACATGCCTTGTTATGCCACTCTAATCTGATTCTCCCACTTGGTTAGTTTTCCTGCGCTTCCAGAAATGTTAGTCGCGATTATTGCCGATGACCGGGCGGAAGAGTCTCTTTGTAGGCTATTTTCCATTGGTATGGTGTTGAATCAGCTTATAAACAAGATGCTAGCAGCTCTGTGAGGGTGTAGACATATCTAATGTTAGCATTTAGCTCAAAGACAATTTTGGCCACCAGTCGAGTAGAAGTTGAGATATTTCACTCTATAAGTGAAAACATTGAAGCCACAGGGAAGAGTCGGGGGTCACCGAAGTTATTCAGATTCATCCTCTGGGCATCATGTGGACACTTGTAACAATCCATTTATCGTTGTTGAGAGATTTAAGTGAAAAGCCAAAATTTCGACGTCGTAGTAGCAGTAGAGGACTCGAATAGCTTTTGGTACCAGGTACTTTTCTTGATTTCGTTTTCCACTGCAGATAGTAACCCCCTCAATGTAGGCGGGATTCCTATCGAAAGTGATGTGACATCGTATACAGCGCAACACAAACGCAGGAACAGCGGAGGATATCGAAAGGACGGTGTTCTTGATTCTCCGTTTGTGGCTGTTTGTCACAGCCAGGAGACGAACTTTGGCTGCTATTTCTTTTCAAATCTGGGTCGAAGTGATAACAAGCATTGCGGTCGCTATTGATGGCGGGTTCGTGCAGGATGCCCCGTGTCCCGTGCAAGTGATGATAAAGAGAGAGTCATTTTCAAATATAATTGGCACAGTATGTGCCTCAGTGTCCTTGACAAACAACTTCTTCACAGTTTTCATAGATTTGGTGTTAAATTTAGGGAATCAAATAAATTCAGAGCATTCGGAATTAAAAGTTCTTATTTGAATTGCCTTGCCTTATTCTTCCTTACTTATCCCTCCACTCATTCTCAAGACATCAGAGTTGTACTGAGCAAGCTCTGTTGACTGCTGCTGCACAAATAAACATTAACAGAACAGCATGAACACCAGTGCCTAATAAAACCTCTCAAATTACAGCAACCAGATGTTGACTCCATGTAACCAAAGAACAACATGAGGAAAAAAACAAGTTACGCAAGATTCATTATTATTGACCCATCAAAACCAAGTTGTGCAACAGCAGCAGCAGAAATAGAGAAAGAAAGAGTCATACAGATGGTTACATTGTTTTATACTGCAGGATTTTGCCAGGTCTCGCCAGTTCAGGGCGCCGAAAAACACTCGGTACGTGAATGACGGCGTTAACTTTCAAAAAGTAACAGGAACGTGGTTTTTCAACAGACAGACAGGCTGTCTGGGGCCTGACAGAGAATAAAATGTTCCTTTCGCCTTTGACAGGAAAACACAGCATTGTTTAGTTTGTTAGCGAAGTGATCCATCAAGCAGCAGAAATGGGCTTGTCCCACTCTGACCAATATGGAGCATGAAGAGGAAAACAGGAGGAGATATGGAAAGAATTTGTTTTGATGAGAGTGAGGACAGTGACCATCAAGCCACGAGTGGAACACATGGAACTGAACTACAGTAACCTCAGCGCGAACAGAAAGGAAAGGAAGGAAAAGGACAGGGAAGGAAAGTAAATTTAAAAGAAAGGAAAGGAGGAGGCTTCCCAGGATGAGAGCAGTGATGGCTGGAACTATTTCAACAGTGACAGGAAGCAGGGTGTGGGGGGCTTGAAGTGTGTGTGTGTGTGTGTGTGTGTGTGTGTGTGTGTGTGTGTGTGTGTGTAAGCGCCACGGCCGCATGGGAACTGCAGACTTGACAATCCCAGATTCTTAGCATGACATAGTGGGGGGATAAACGCTGTTATGCCTCCACACAACACACACACACACACACACACACACACACACAAAGGAACATAATTGACCACGTGCATTCCCAAGCACTTGTCTGTCAGTTCTCTGTGAGGCCATGTCCACGCTGATCCAGATAACGGGCCCCTGTCCACACTTGAGGTTTTTCAGATATTGTTCCTAAACCCAGGCTCCCCACCAGACGTTGATTCGTCAGAGGACATCTCACATTACCCACTTGTAATGTCCAACTTGAAGCTGGCTTTTTAGGCGTCTCACAAGACTGCAGACAAAAATATCAAGCACATGCATAATGATCAGGAAACTATCCCAAAGAAGGTCTGGCAGCAAGGGGGTGATGATGCTCCAAAATGACCCTGCAGATTCTAAAAAGCCATCTGGAAAAGACGTCCCGGACGCCCTATTGTCTAGTGGAGGCGGGGGAAAAAAATTGGCGATCCAATGCCCTGATATAAAAGAACTGAGAGTTGGAGCAGATCTCAAGTTCTCTGGGAGTTTGTTGCAGATACTGTATGCGGATCATAAAAACTGAATGCTGCTTCTCCGCGTTTAGTTTTGACTCTGGGGACAGAAAGCAGACCTGATCCCAGACCATCTGAGAAGTCTGGATGGTTCATGACGGAGCTGCAGATCAGAAATGTTTTGGCCCTAAACCATTCAGTGCTCTATAAACCAGCAGTAGTAGGGGAGGCTGTAACAAAGGGATGGCTGTAGCAGCGCCACTGTACCAGCCAAAACTGTGAATTAAGGGAAAGAAAGTCTACATAGCACTGATACTGTTGAAGTTAGAATTATGTAACTTGGATTAGATTAGAAAGTCGTCTCTTAAATGTGAGGCATTTCATCTATGCCAATTTCAGATCACCATGCTGCTACAGCTAGCTAAACAATGGCTGACAGGGGTGGGGGATGGTTGCATATCTGCCAACATTTAGGTTTCAAAATATGGGAGTTTTTAATGACAACCAAACACTTCAGACAAGGTGAGCCAGGGAAAGACAGTAAGGTCTGTCGCCAAAGAATACTTTATCTGCCATGTGACATTGAGCATATACTGCAAGAAATTACAATTTAACCTCAGAGAACAAAAGTAAGACTTTACAGCAGTGGTAAGCAAATAGCGGCCCGTGGAAAAAATCTGGGAAAACGTTTTCCCTTTCATTGTTTGAAACATTTACATGATTTGACATTAATCCACCATAGATAAGAATGTAAGTACAAGACTTGTATAAATGCCATACAGACACATCGAACACTGCTCCAACATGCAGAGGCAGCAGGCTTTCTGAACAGTGCATGATGCTGAAATTAAGTCTAATAAACGTACCAGATGAATTGCACATACGTAATACAATTTAGCCTAACTTACCAGGACAGATTTGTGTCAACAACAGTACTTTGAGCCAAACATATATGAAGCAAAGTATCAGCAACAGCTCATCATTGTGGATTACAGTCACTCTTAAAGTGATTCAGTGGTGAGTTTGTTTTGCACTTGGTGAACCAGAGGAAGGGTTGACACGTGCGCGTTACATTTCTTCCGATGCGTATCTTTGCAGTGTGGTCTCAATTTATGTTCTTCACTCTCATTGTTACATCTTACCCCGGGTTGTTGGGCACGTTGTCACAATGGAACTCCTTGTGTTGACAATCAATTAATGAATTCAGTGGTACAGTTGGAGGAGTTGGAGACACTGATATTTGGAGTGGACAAAAAAGGGCACCAAGCGTCAAAATTTGAGAGCTCGAGAACTGGACTGATGTCTGTTGTCTGTCCTGGTCTAGTGAGGACTAGTTTTTCTAAATCCTGCAGAAACACAAGTTCTTTAATTGTTGACACATTCTTAAAGTGATAGCAGCGAGATTTTGTAATTGTCTTAATGTGGATGTCCATGACTGCACTAAGATTTCTGGCCTGGTTTGTGGTCTTTAACGTTAGTGATCAGAGGTGAGCACTGACTTGATATCGTTCTTTACACTGGTAAAACAAGAAAGGGAAACCACATCACAGGGCCTTTGCGCTGCAATCTATATATTACCAGAGAAGTATTGCATGACACAGCATTATATTAAACAAATGGTTCCTCCATTTTGGACTTCACAGTGGGTCCGTGCCCTCAAAGGTGCACATTGTTAAGAGAGTCTGCTATTGGTCAGTGGCATGCACCAAAGCTGAACGTTTTGTTGGAAAAGAACTGATCTGAGATGTATATTTACTGTAAATGAGTCACACCCACACAAGCAGTCATACATGCAGACACAAATTCTGAATTGTGTGAGGGTTCGGCACAGCAGCACAGACTTATAGGAATACACTCGTTGCGTGCACAGGCACCACAAGCATGTGGCAACCACAAAGGCCCCTGTCACATGTAGGGAAGATACATACCAACACAGTGATGTCAGTTTGTTCATCTCAACCTCAGACTGCTGATCTATTCATTAGAAAACTCTCCAGCTGAAGGCCGCAGTGAACACTGTTGAGGCTTTTTTCTCTCTCACGGTCGGTAAACTCAGACTTCTGTGTCTCAAACTGCAAAAAATCATTTGTTCTCTGGGGCCTCTGATGACATGGGAGTTTTATATAGTTTGAATTACAGATGGGTGGAGTTTGTACAGCAAGATGCTGTAGATTTGCATGCTTTGGACAAACTGTTTTTGGGTGATCAGATATGGCCGTGGGTGGAAAATCTTCTTAGCACACAGGAAATGACTTATCAAAACTGAGGGACATTTAAAACCTTAACTAAAAACCAGCATACTCACCCACATCGACTGATCCTGTTGTATTAATTTGTAGCCACTAAAAGAAACACACCTGAAGAGTTTGCAGAAATCACGTTAACGAGATCTCAAGAGGTTTTAATGACGTTCAAATGTGGAAATTGTATCATTTCTGAACCAGTGGAGTTGCAAAATATAAGTCATATGCTGTTATGTGACTGACAACTTGACATTAACCGAATTGTCCTGATGCTGTAAACCCCACCCACACGGTGCTCTGTGGTGAGCAAATGCAACTCCAAGAATCGTTTGTATCTCAAGATGAACATTTGTCAATCTCTTCATGGTCGGACTTTTCTGACTACCATGTCACATCTCTGTCCACAAACAGCCTCGGTATTATCTTGGCGCCCATTACAGGTGATTGAATTTCATCCCCTATAGGAGTGATTCTCATGTTTAGCTAAATAAAGGTTTCGTCTCACTGTTACAGTTGGTTCAGCTTATACAAGTCAAATATGAGAAAAATGTCACTTTCTCCACTTTTAAATTCCTTAGCTTTGTATCCTGTGCTGGGCTCTAACAGACTTGTTTCTGGTGCTCTTACGCTTTTTGTTACCTTGTGTTGTTATATTTGCTTCCATTGTCTCCCTCATATGTAAGTCGCTTTGGATAAAAGCGTCTGCTAAATGACTGAATGTAAATGTAAAGCCCCAGTCCATATTTTTGATGACTTAAATTTGAGATTGATTGAAGTATATAACTGAAACATTTGGGTTGCAGATGGAAATGTTTTTGTGTGTTTCTCAGTTGAGCATGAGCCAAAATATGGGCCAGTTCTACTCAAACAAATCTTGATTGTCAAAAGACCCGCTCACAATTTGGAAATCGCAGCTCGTTCCATATAAATAGTTTCCGTTAGCTCAAACCACAAAATCGTGTCCTGTGGGATACAATTTTAACCAATGGTCAAATGGCGTGTTACCAGTTTTTTGACTAAAATGAACACATTCTAACCAAAATTTGTTTTATGATTTTTACCTCCTGGCAGCAATGAATCTGGTCCCTTCAAACTATTTTATTCTAACTTTGAGTCCGTCAGACTGACAGGGTCATTGTACAGTTAGGCTTTTAACATAATGTCGTTTAAAATTCTAATCAGGTTAGTTGACACATCACAGCTGACATTTGAGGTCATTCCCAGCACGTCCTTCTGATATAACAACTATCAAGTCATAACACAGTGGTGGTGTTGGCGCATGCTGTGTTTTATCTGCTGGGATGTCAGCTCCAGTACACACAGTTCCGACTAGTCTGGTCAACAGGATTAAATATTGTGCAGATAAATATTGTGTAGCTCTTGTGCAGCATAAAAGCAACGTCCTGCGAGGCGTATGGCGCAGTTTCGCAGGATTTGGAAAAGTCAGTCTGGCAGCTATGTTCAAGTGAATTCCCAGCTTTTCAGCTCGACTGTCTCCCAGCATAATGAGACAAAGACGGAGAGGGAATCAGAGGCAGGAATTTGCATTTGTTCCTTTTTTGGCATTTAACAGACGCTCTTATCGGCAGCCGCTTACAACAAGCAACTCTCAGAGACAGACAGACAGACTCCCAGACCGGACAGCGTGGGTGCCAGGGAGTGAACACTATCACAGGAAAACAATGTGTTCTTTACTTTCATTTTTTATTTGACACAGATGATGCCATAAACTGAGATGTTGTTAATTGCTGTTTAATTGTTTTTTGAGCAAAGAAGGTCTTTAATAGTAAGAGCCAGCCCTCTGGGTGGAATAAATCTGGATTATTTCCTTAACCCCGGGGTCCTCCCCTCTGTTAAGAGCTGCATGTGGGAACCTTTTTTGCAGCATTGTGACATTAATGAAGCAGGGATTCCCAGGACAATGAGACAGTCAGACACAAACAAGCAGAGAGAGACGTAACACATCTTTTGAATGGAGACTGTTGGTTCAGCCCAGCCGTCAACATCGGTATTCACACACGGCGCCCCCACTGTGGCAGAAAAGGCACTGCAGCTCCAAATCCCAGCCGCAGCCATCCTCTAAGAGGATCAGATCTTCTATATATACACTCGCCGCAGGTAGCTTCCCTGAACAGGGAGCTAAGCAGATTACTGATAAAAGATACCGTGAACACACGACTCGTCAGTGTGTCAGGGAGCTCCACTTTGGCTGCGCAAGAACAAATGTTGCAGTGTCAAATGTATTGTCACACCATGGTATAACTATCATTAACATCTGAGACACTGGTGTTGTGTTGTTGGAGGACGTTGCAATTTGTCCTCTTTTTACCCGACAAAACTGAAGATATTAAAAGAATGAAATTAAACTGAAGAGTGGGTTGCTTTTTATTTAAGGCTATCGTTTGGCCATTGTCTGCCTTCATTAGACAGGCGACAGCAGGGAGGTGACAGGAAACGAGGGGAGACAGAGATGAGGTAGGACATGCAGCAAAGGTCCCACCTGCTCTGTTGGAAGATAAATACAGTGTGGTGGCCAAAAGGAGTTTTCCATTGTTTCCATTTGTTTATAGCCATCATAACAATGTTTGATAAATATAGTGATGAAAATTAATGAACAGCATATGCCATTTAACCAAAACATTGTATATTACCATGATTACATTTTTAAGCATGTTGTAAAGTGAACCACGAACCTGAGTATTAGTGATTAAGAATCACTTATTAAAAGTTTTCTTTAGACTTGGACGCATAATAACACAGTAGTTATATTATTTATAGATTTCTAATGTGGCTGCAGTGTGAATATGTGTGTATAGGTATGAATACGTCTGTATGAAATGGTGTATGTATATGTTACATCCTATACCTGAGTGTGTGTGTGTGTGTATGATCATGTACATAGTACGTTTTGAGCATGTGTTTCCTAATAATGTTCACTTTTCAAAGGTTTCATTTCTGACAGCTGGTATATTTGCTTATGTGCAAACATCTTCAGACGCCCTTCAGACGTTGTCCTCCACAGCAATCCTCCACTGTGATGCTGTCCTGTCATGAAAGCTTCAAGTCAGCTATTGCTCATGTGACACACTTCCACAGAACTGACCGTTGCACAGCAGAGGAATCCACCTAGCTAAATTACAGCTGTGTATATCTGTGCGAGTGATCTGTGTGTGCCTCAGGGAGCCCCTGAGGTAAAGACAATGATTCATTCGTTCAGTATGCGGAAAGACCCGCCCACTCTGCTGTGAGCTCAGCTTGCATCACTCATTCGCTGTTCAGACTTGCCAGTTACACTGAGTTTCTGGTTTATTAGTTACACCCTCACAACGTTTGTCTCATTACTGCGGTGTTTGGTAAATCAGACTAAAATTTACAGCACCAGTTAGTGTTCAGTTGAGGTTTGAAACAGGCTAAATGAGTGGCGTTTGTAACCGTACGTGGTGTGATGGTTGGCGCTTGGTGTGCTGGTTTGAGCATCTCCAAGTTAATCCTCCTTAGCTGTTCGGCTGGCGGATATTTAATAATACACCTAAAAATGCATCCTGTCACAAGGCACATGTCGCCACCGAATATTGTCAGTGAGTTTTCATTTCCCCAGTCGTCTGCACCGCCTCCAAATTTCAGCCCCATTAAGAATCTTTGATTGGGAAAGGGCTGTTCTTTGCATTGCTGCGATCCTTTTCTCATGCAATAGCCATGCACAACACATCCAGTATTTTATAGACTCCACGATGAATGACGGCAGCTCTTAAAGTCACATTCAACTAGATAGGTGTACCCAATAAACTGGCAGCTCAGTGCGTGCGTGTGTGTTTGTGTGTGATAGGAAACCTTTGAGGTACTGGATGAATAGTTTGTCTTCCTGGAGCCCAGCGTTGCAGGATGGGAGGGGAGCAGGAAGTGAGTGCCTAGAGGATCGTAGCTCACCAGAAAACAGGCCGCGCGCTGCAGGGGTGCTGATCCAAATCCACAGCGGCCAAGCCGAGAGCCGCACAGCTTCAACCACTGGAGGCCTCAGGAGAGCAAGGAACCACAGCGGAACGTCGGACAGCAACACGCCTCTTTGTGAAAAATGAGGATTCTGGAGAACCAGAGAGGCAGGGTGACAGAACAACAACAGAACAGGAGGGGGGAATACAAATAGTCACAGGAAAGAAACTTCAATTCCGTGACCACGGCCTCACGCCTGAATAGTCCTGATTTACCAAACCCCACCCGTCTGGCTCCCCAAGTAGCTCAAAATAAGCAACGCAGGAAAAATGACCACCACACAATCCCATTCAAACGACATATTTTAGATGGCAGGGGAACGAAATCAATGGTTTCATTTTATCCTGCTATGGTTTTACATCTTTGGGTGTTTCTACTGTCAACGGTCTGTAACAATAAAAAGTTTATAGCCACACAAGTGTCAATGTGAGGCTTTAATACTGGTTACGCAGAGAAAAGAAAAAGTGTTGTATGGATAAAAGATGGAGACTTTGCTCTTCTTAGATCCTGACTGCAAGTAGGACAAAAATGTAATGTTTGGCCTGAGGATGACGCCAGAGGAGAGGCCGTGTTTATTCATTTTGATTTAGGTAACAAAATGGCTTCACAACCGCAGAAGACACAACCTGGTCACATGAACCAACCGAGGTGAAGAAAATACAGAAAACAGGAGATCTAACTGGTTGATCATGTATCAACTTTATTTAAATACTTTGACAACCTCACCTACAGTGTACAGTTAGAAAACTCAACTCCTCCAAAGACGGGATACTGGTCAAATTTACATAGCAAGAAAATAACAACTTATAAAACAACAAAGCCATAAAGGAAAGAACAAATCAACAATAACTTTCACGCTTGCTATAGCGGACAGTCAGCCTCCTAGCAGGCTTTTTCGTGGCCTGGCAGGAGGGAGCAATAGTTACTTTTTTTTGTTAGTTTGAAGGATTATACACAAAAACAAAGTTAAAAAAAAAACAAAAACGTCTTTCTCCTCTCGTCACACTGTTACAGGCTGCCTACATCCCACTGAGGTGAGCGGCAATCACGCATTCCTGACAAAATGATTCAGTCAAAAAATGTCAAGTGAGGAAGTATATTTACCCAAGTATAAAAAATAAATTAAAATGATAAACATTCATATACAAACAAGCCTGGCAATGAAATCACTGGCTGAAACGGGAACAGCTGCTTATCCTCCCCCTGATCCAGACATTGCACTAAACGCCTGACTTCAACTGTTTATGGTAAGGGGGTAGAAACTAGGAAGGGAGATTCTGGAGAAAATATTTAAACATCCTAACTGTGAATCCGTCCCAAATGGACATTTCCACCATGAAGTGTGCACTCCTTTTACCGCAAGCCTGAGAGAGAAAATCATGTTCAGTCTGTTTTTTTCAAACACAGTTAACATTAAGATCTGACATGTGAATGACACGGTTCTCTTTATGCAGACAGTAAAGGGAGCACCTGCACTGATCAATGCAAGATTCATGCATTCATTGAATTTTAGGTCCAAGTCTAGTTTATGATTGTCACACTGTCGCCAGCCACTAAAGCCAAAACGCTTATGAATTGATGCTGTCCGGCTGTAAATTATTCTTTACTATTCAGCCCCTCTCAGAAACCAGCAGTCCTGTCCTGTAAGTTTTCTTTCCACGCTCAACAAAACAGTTAATTAAAAACAAAATAACTAAAAGCTAAAGGTGGATTCTGAGTGAGTGAATCAAAGTGTCCTATTCTGATCGAGGAGAAAAAAGATGAAGATTAGGTGTTAACCAACCAAGGCTGACTAATTACATGTTGAATCAACTTTACAGCAAAGAAAAAAAAATCCCCACAAACCTGTTCAACGTTCCCTAGTGATGCTATGGCTAACCATCATCTGGCTAAAATCTGCCTCTGGAGAAGGACGCGCGGATGTTTTTGTCATGAGTTTGTCACCAGCGCGGTCTATTTTCCCATCTCTTCTACCTCAAAAGCTACAGAAGCTGTTATTTATGAACTGGAGGCTCTCCATTTGCACAAACCCCGTAAACAAAATGTTAACGTGAAAACTGAGTAAATAGAGAGTCACAGCAGTTGCGTAGTGGTTAGAGTGGCAGTACAGAAAGGTCACAGCTCCCTTCCTGTACCAGCAAAGTTACCTGCTTGGGTAAGAGCTAAATGCCTGAAATGAAACAGTACATGAACAGCTGGAGGCTCAGACAGACATTAAAAACATGAATACAGCCCTCAGAGGACACAAACTGACAGTGCAAAGAAGTGGAAAAATAAATACTTTAAAAAAAAACAACAACAAGAAGCTGAATATAGATTTAAGTTTAGGTTTTTGCAATTGTTTCTGCAGAAAATGTGACGTGGTGCGAGTCGTAATGACAAAATGTTAGCAATTGTTTGACAAAACTAAACAGTTTGCACAGGGGTTAGAGAGGACAGTGATATAGGGGGTAATTTGTTTCTGATGGGCAACAGGGAGTTGCCACAGTGCTGCCTCACAAAAACACCAAAAAATATTTTGTTGGGAAAAAATCCCATCATTAATCCCATGTTTTCATTTGTTGCCAAGACCATTGTCAACTTTGAATGCCCAAAAATATAGACAAGCACAGCAAACGGTTCATAGATGAGGAGAACATTTACAAAGAATTGAAATGAAGGGGATAATGAAAATAAGATGTGATGCTAAAATGTTCATTCCATATAAATATGTTTTTTGCTGCTGTCTGAATAACTGTTTTCATTAAGCATTGAGATGAAGCGAATACATTTATTTATACATCAATAACTTTGTTTAAAATAGAACTTTAGAGATTTAACTTTAAACCCTTCCCATAACCCAAGAGTCTTTTATAGAATCTGAATCACACTGTGGTAAAGTGTGTGCATGAAACATGTCGTGAGACGTTTGTTCACAAACCAGTCTTACAGGCAGTTGCCTCAGTGCGCTGCTGTTCCTCCTCTTCACTGAGCTGTTCAGTGTCCAAAAAGGTTAAAACAAGCTAACGTGCGACCACATGATGGGTTTTAGGGTTCAGTGGTCGTGGGGGTCACTGGCAGAAGGGCGAGGCTGTGGGGTCAAAGCCTTTGAAAACCTCTTTCAGCGAGGCGTTGTCCTGCTCTGTGGCCGCCTGCTCAGACTGCACCGGGCTGTTTCCTCCAAAGGGGCTACTCGTCCCGCCGGGCTTGGACGCCTGCTTCACCACGCCAAAAAGAGTGGACACCGGTAGGTTGTGGACACCCGCGGGCCCCTGGTCTGAAGCAGCTCCAGGAGCACCCTGACCAGCGGCAGCGGTCCCCGCTGCAGCCGGCCCTCCCTGGGCCGTGGAGTTAGGTGAGGGTGCAGGTTTGGGCCGGGGCCGGTTATAGCTGTTGTAACGATCGGTCCCTTGCTCTCCACTTTTCTCTGGCTCTGGTTGGTCCAACGCAGACTTCCGAACAAACAGGGGTTCCTTGGACTTGGGTTTAACCGTTGGGGGGTCACTGGATTTGGACTCTGTGCTGGCTGAGTTGGGGGAGTTGTTAGAGCCACTGCTGGTACCAGGGCTCCCTGGTTTGTTAGTCCTAGGGTCATACAGGCTGATGTTGCTCAGCACACTGGCTCCCCCTGGTGCCCCGGCTCCCACACCGCGCCCTGCCCCACCCGAGGAGAGCAGCCTTGGGTCGTAGGGGGCAATGGCAGGGGGAGGAGGGCTAGATGTGGTTGCTGGAGAGGTAGAGGAGACAGGAGGGGGCGCCGGATCTGATGGTTGCTTCAGTGCTGACTTCGGAGGCTGCAGTCGGGGGTCTGAGGGGACTTTACGAGCCACACGGGGGTCAACAGGCTTTTCTGCAGGTGCGGGAGGCATGGGGGGAGGTGGACAAAGCAGTGACACAGGGGCAGTAGGGGTGGGTAAGAGAGGAGGGGAGGGATTCTGGGACGGGCTGGAGTTGACAGTCTTCAGGATACGAGACAACAGCTCAAAGTCTGGGAGGGAGTTGGTGGAGGAAGAGGGAGCAGGGGGGTCCAAGGAGGGAGGAGGCTGCACCGGGGGAGCCTGCGAGTGAGGGAGCGGTGTGTGGAGCGGCTGCTGAGCGCGGGACAGACGTGGGTCTATGGTGGAGACGGGAGGGATGCCTGGTGGGAGAGGAAGGAGGTCCTGCTTGGGGATAGGGAGCGGAAGGAGATCTTCAGGCGACCAGGTGATGGTTTTGGAGAAGGCTGGCATGTGGAGGACAATATCCTTCTTGATGTGGCTGAACTGCTGCAGCTGTGAGCGTGGGTCTCTCAGAGCCATACCCATTAGCGGGTCCAGAGGAATCGGCACCGGCTTGTCCCGGAGAACTCGCTCCGTCTCCTCCTCCTCCGCTGCCGGGGCTGTAAGTGGCGGGGGCTTGTAGACCAGAGGAGGCTCTGGTTTAGAAGTAGGAGGCGTGTGGGAGGTGGATCCAGCTGAGGTAGCAGCAGCTAGCCGGGCTAGCCTGGGGTCCGCCGGCGGTCCAGAGGAAGATGGAGCGGGCATGGAGTGGGTGGAATCGGAGATTTGGCCAGACTCTGCACCTCGTGCCAGACGTGGGTCCCGGGCCAGGCGGGGGTCTGCTGGCCGAGCCGGAGCGCTGGCAGGAGAGGCCTTCTGGAGGCGAGGGTCGCTCGGGGGGCCGTCAGGTTTTTGAGGTGCCTGGGTCTGCTGGCGGAGCGTCTTCAAGATGGAGGTCACACTACCACCGCCATCCTCATCCTCACTGGAGTACCAGTTCCCTGAGTCACCTAGGGGAAAAAAAGGATGTTTGGGTGTTGATTCTGGAGTTCATAGTTTGTTAGGAAAGTAAAAACCCAAATAGACACACGCCATTAACACTGAAGGAATCTTTAAAGGTGTCATATTTGAGGATTCCGTTGACTGCAAAAGTGATCAGCGGAGAGAGTGTGAACATTTTAAACGGTGTCACATGTCCAAACTTTTAATAGATAACAATTTGAAGGTGGCCATTTTAAAATGATTAAGGCAATCATATTGCTTATTTTATTGACTGCCACAGTAACGACGTCTGTGCATCATTACTGTGAACTAGGTCACTAAATTAACAAACGTCAACAATAATCAACAACACGTGGCATGAAAGTCTGTCTATAACTACATTAAGTGTGTTGACACAAAGCTACAGTATTATTCTATTTTTGCAAAACTTCCCAACTAAATATAGCGTTTTAGCCATGAAGGAGAAGATATATATGAAGAGGGGAATTTAAGACAAATGACAAAAATATTATGCAACGGAGGACTACAACTCACTGTCACAAAAGAACGACCAACAGTTTATACACAAACAGGGGCAGATGCTTGTCCTGTACCTTCAGTGTCTCTACTCTTCTCTGCTCCTCCTTCGGCCATCCTGCGAGCTCTTTCCTCTTCTTCCTGCTGCTTCTGTTGGATCCTCATGAACAGGACGCGCTGCGCTGGAGGCAGGAAGTCAGGCACAGAAATCCCTCCCTGACTGGCTGATGCTCCATTCGCAGAGCCTTCCTGGCCACCTGATTGATTTCCAAATTTCCCTGCTCCTCCTCTCTCGTCCATGCCAGCAAAACCCTGGTAGTTGTCACCTGAGAGGGAACAGCACGTGTACTCAGTACAGAAGCAGTAACTTTGTAACCATCACCTAAAGAAACACTGCGTATCAATCAACTGATTGCTCCAAAGCTAACTTGATACTTCTTTTAATTATTTAATTCATTAATTAGGCCACTGAAAATCACTGACCCTCTTGCACCACTCCCTCCATATTCATATCGTCCTGCTGATTGAAGAAGTTATTGAAGAAGTTTCCTCCACCCTGAGGAGGACCTGGAGGCATAGCACCTCCATGTGGAGGGCCGTCACAAGATGCAAATCCTCCCATCATGGGCGGCCCGCCAGGGGCCATGTTGGGGGGCCCCTGGTTCATCCCAGGGTTGGGGCCCATGTTCTGCATGTCGGGGGACATCATGCCTGGGGGGGCAGGGAAGCGGGTGGGAGGGGCACCAGGGGCCCCTTGGGGTCCAGGTGCTGCAGTCTGACCCTGGTTGCCACTGGGAGTCTGGCTCCTGATCGGGAGGGAGAGTAGGAGTGAGGATCCACAGAGGTAAAGAGTAACTTCACACTGAATCCCCTTTTTTGAATCAGTGAATTACTTGTACAGTCACTATCACGCTACCATCTACTGATCCTGCACCCACGTTATAGTGTTCACTGCAACAGAGGTTATTTTCCAATCCAGTAATTCTGTCCACTTGAGCCCCAAAAATATAATGAAAATCTACGGCGTACCCTGGGACACTCGACGAGGCGATGTCTCGTTCACCCCCATCCATACATAGCCCACCCCTGTCATGTAAATACACCTGTCATCTGTCAGCACAGTGGCCAGTATGGAGTATGAAAGATTGTGGGTGTGCAAGTGAGAGCAGCAGTAGTAGAAATACTGCCTCTGCTACTTGTAAGCCAGTAGTTTACAGTGTTGATCAGTGCTATAGTGGCAAATTTACAACTTCCCTATTATTCATTCATATCCCCTATTCTGTTACTCTGTGCTGCCTCTGTTGAAGCCTCTCTACGCCTTTAAGCTAGCAGTTCAAACTGCTCTGAACCACCATGTTGGCCATCAGTGAAGGTGGAGACTGAAGTCACTGTCGGCGTTGTCAGTTTGGGCCGGTAGGAAGGACACTTTGGGTTGCGCGACAGAACCGAGAGCCGCTATTGGCCAGTATAGACAAGCATTACGCATACGCTCTCCGGCCACTTTATTAGGTACACCTGTACAATCTAACGTAATCCAACAAGAGCTCTTCCATGAATTCTACTTTTATGAAGCTTAGAAAGGTTCAGTTTTTGATGACAGTCACTGAGAGGTGCTAAAGGTGGTGTGGAGGTGTTTCTACTATTTTGCTCCCATCCTTTTTTTAAATAGAGTGGACAAAATATTAGAAACACCTATTCAAGCTAAACAACGAAGTTGCTCTTTGAAGTCTTCTATGAGTCACAGTTGGAAATTGTATGGAAACTAATAATGTGATCGTGGGTCTCAATGTCATGTGGTGTGTCTCTGGGACAACTTTGATGGGGGTCTGTCTATCTAGTTGGGGTCTATAAAATCAATTCAGCATGCTGGGTACAGCCCTCTCTCGCTCGCTACAGTGCATTCAACAACAGATGAAGAACGAGAGACCTAATTATCGGAGACGCAAAGTCTTGCAAGTTTGCCGTTTTGTTTCGCTAAACCGAAACATGTGTCTTAAATTCAGTACATGTTGTGAGATAATCCCTGTCGACGCCGTCTTGCGGCTGTGTTGTGACCCGTTCAAAAGGCAGAACACGCCAGACTTTTGTGGTGCTTTTGGATGTTCTAACGAAAAAAAACGAAGGAACAGGGAATAATAATTCACAGGTGACCAGTTGTTTCAGAATATTTTACTATTACGAAACGTGTTGAAGTTGCAAAATGCGTCTCCGCCGCTGCTATCTTGCAGAAGTTTGCAGACTTTTGACAAAATGTGACATTTTATGGCTACCGCTCAGTTTCTCAAAATAGCGTGACATTGACCACAGACCACGTGTAACGCAGGTTTTGCTTTTCTTAACATTTTTGACACAAAAAGCAAAAGACACTGGTGATGGACTCTCAGTTACCGAGATGGGGTTCAACTCCCTGCAGTGTCCTGCTTTATTTGTGTGGCTAATCCTACAGTTTACATATGAAGGTCATGCCAATGCACCAATTGCTGCAGAAATAGGGGTTTACTTTTACTGCCTATTTGGCAACAACAGCATGTCTTTTAGAAGAAAATATCTTGGGAAACCTCACTACATAGCCAAAACATCACAGATAAGGTTCTTAGCTCGAACGGGCAAGCTTCTGAACGGGTCTAACAAATGAGAACTCTACACAAGCTCACCAGCTAGACTTTCTAAAAAGATTCCCTTTTGTTTTCTGATCTCTTACCTGACGGCCAGTTTCTGAGCCAGCTGTCCTGTCGGCTGAACTTTAATCTCAAACAATGAGGGGATCTTCTTCCCTGCGCCGCATGCCCCTCCACCACCAGGAGGTGGGGGGCCCATGTGGGGAGGTGGGCCACTGGGATTTGGGGGCCCCCCTTGAAAGGGAATTCCTTCAGGGCAATGGACAGGGGGACCAGCACAGGGGTTAGGCCCAGGAACAGGCCCTGGTCCTGGGGGACCTTTGCTTGGAATGGGTCCCTGGTTAGGTCCAGGATGACCCCCAAAGTCACCTGCCACAGGCCCACCGAAATCCACAGCCCCTGTGTTGGTGTCTACAGGAACAGGCCGAGGAGGGGTGGGGAGGAGGCCAACTCCAGGCGGGGGTTTAGGGAGAGGGTTGATCCCTTGCTTCTTCAGCTCCTCCACCTCCTTCTCATCCTCAGCCCCGGCCTCTGCATCCTCTGCCAGCATCTAGAAAACAGGGTCACAAAGATGTACGCTGATAAGTTTTTCTGAAATATTTTCTCTTTTATAAAATGAAACAGTTTCTTTTTGTGAACTTAAACAATTTTACCGTGCAAATTGTATCATTTAAAAAGCTGTAATAAAACAACAGAATTTTTTTTTGACAAAGATTTACAGTTCACAGAAAACATCTGAGAGAATGGGGTACAGTGTTCGAGCATCCTACCTTGTTGAGCAGCTCCTGGGTGTCATCATTGAGGGCTTCATGGGAGAACATGCATTCGTCGCCGTTGACACAGTTCCCTGTGGTGTGGAACAGCTTACAGGGGAATTCACGTGGCATGGGAGTCAAGGAGAAACGCTCCCAAACAAACTGGACAGAAAACTGAAATTGACCTAGTTTTCTAAGTGAAAAATCTGAATTCTGAGATTAATGCAAACCTCATGTCATATTTTCAGTTGGGTGAAAGTAGCAAGATGTAACTTCATACTGGCTTTACTGTTCAATTAGGTAAAGGCAGACGAACAGGTACTCATCAATATTCCCTTGTAGTAATGAAGAGTCCATGTGTGGTCAATATAAAGGATATCATGCATGTAAGGACAGTGGTCGGCTCGGGCACAAAATCCAGTGATGTAGAACTTGCACAGCTCCTTCTTCTTGGGCAGCTCAATGTCGTGGCTGAAGTTGCAGTGGTCCCCCTAGTGATTGACAAAGGCCCTGATGAAATCTGTGTGTGAGGGCTCCTGATGAGACCATACTTATAGACCATTCATTCTCTGATTATTCCACTGCCTAGCCGGCCAGTTGAATCCACCCCAGAGTGATGTGAAGAATTTCTTAATTACTTGTATAATAAAATAGTGGAGATTTGGCAGCACTTTAACACTTAACTCTGAGAGCTCGATGCTGATTTCTGCCCACCTTCAACATTAACCCACTTCAGTCAGCCCTGGAACGCACTGTTGCCAACTATTTTAAATAAGCCCTCTCTTGATCCCTCTATTTTAAGTAATTTCAGACCCATCTCCAAGCTGCTATTTTTACTGAAGATTTTAGAAAACGTCTCCACTCAACTGATTTCTTTTACGAATAACAATCTGGTTTCCTATATTGGCATAACTGATAGGTCCCATTGTTCTTAAGGTGCACTGAAGTAGCATGTCACATGACATGGTTATTTGGGGGTTTTAACTTTGTGCGCTCCGTCAAGATTTAAAATTTTGAAGAAATGTCCCAACGTTTGCAACAAAACGATACATTTTCTAAATTTACTATGAATTCCTATTGAGCATGGGCGCTTTAGAAAAGCAACTGAAATGTATAAAGAGCATAAAAAAAAGTCATTTGAATTAAGAAATATATTGAAAAGCAGCAACTTTTAGCACTGAGAAAAGTTTCCGAATCACAAAACGTCCCATGTTAAACAGTCCGAACAGCGACTCGGCCAACATACACATTTAAAGCAAAAAAGGCATCCATTTGTGCCGTCTTACCCAGGTGCATCTCCCCTCGATGTAGTACTTGCAGATGGCTTTTCCTTTCTTATCCTGGTGCTTCTCATTGTGATTCCTCCTCCCGGGTCCGGGTCCTTCGCCTCCTACCCCTCCTTCCTAAAATACGTACACACAAACGAACACATACACAAAAGGAAAGAGCAGGGCGTCAAGCAATAAGTAAGAAAGAGAAGGTTCATGTCATTTTATTCCTCAAGTCTAATGAATATAAATGAATTTGTCCTGGGGGCACCAGACTTTCCATTTGAATTTTCCTACTTTGGATTATCAGATTTGCTACAATTACAGTATCAGGACACAGCATTACGAAAGCCTTACCCCGTTGTCCATGTCTCCGTTGTTGTCGTCATCCATCCCCATGTCACCTCTTCCTCTCCCGCGGTTCCGACCCCTTCCTCCTCTGATCATACCCCGCCCTCCTTTACCCCTCCCTCGCCCGCGGCCACCTTTACCTCCTGGGGCAGAGAGTGAAGACCGGGTGAGAGTGAATTTTTGGGCAACAAAGATAGCCAACACCGTCAGGCACAAGGTATCAAAGTAAGACTCTAGGTCAGAGTTGTCCATAATTGATCCTGTGTGTCACTATCACAGAATGTGCTTGCCCGAAAGTAGAGCGCACTGGACGAACGGTGTAGCCGTTAAGATAAAGATGAATAGCAAACACACGCACAGACGTGGAAAACTACCTGAGGTCCAAACTCACCTCTGCCTCTGGACTTCTTGTACTGATTGAGCTCCTTTGAGTAGTCATCGTAGTCATCCTCCCCCATGTTGTCATAGTCATCATCTCCATACTGTAGGGACTGATATAACATGTGTCACTTAATGAGTGTCACTTACTTCCCAATGGGTAACTTCAGCGTCAGCTTAATAAGTAATGCATCTTATTTTCATGGATTACATATTATACATAAATATTTGGTAAGCAAGCCTAAAGGTCCTGAGACACTGTGGCTACAGAATGAAGCTGGTGGTTACAGAGTTGGTAAAGGCTGCTTAAAACCCTTAATTTGGTTAAAGTGATACTTCAGTAATCTAAGTTTGGTTTCTCTTGGGAAATGGGAGCAGTAGTATTAGCTGATGACAAGGACTTCAAATATGTTTACAAGGATTATTAGTTATTCAGATTATTATTCCATTAATAGTGAAATAAGGGGGCGGCCGTGGGTTGGTGGAAGAACGGTCGCCTGCCAATCGGAAGATCAGCGGTTCGATCCCCCAGCCATGCGTCGAAGCATCCTTGAGCAAGATACTGAACCCCAAAATGCTCCCGAAGCTGCGCCTTCGGTTTCTGAATGTTCTCATGTGTAAGTTGCTGCTAAATGACTGAATGTAAAATGTAATAAGGCTTGATTTCTCAGTGCTGAACAGCAAAAGGGGATAATCCACAATCACTACAGATGTTCCATGTTTGTCTAACCCAGAATAAACTTCTTTCTCACATAAAAATTAGGAAATGAAGTGGTTTTTGTTCACGGGAATGTTGTGAAATGTATTTAAACAACTGTGCAAACAGAAATTGCAGCGAGAGAATAAGTACTTGTTTCCTGGACTTTGACCAAAGCAAATAGACAAAAGGCTGCATGAATTCTGAATTCTACACCTCACCTCCATCTCATCCCCATAGCCGTCTCCATCGTCGTTCTCTCCTCCCATCTTTCCTCCTCCACCTCCACCCCGACCCCCTCTTCCTCTGCCGCCGCCGCCTCCTCTTCCCCTCCTCCCTCCCCTCATTCCTCCACGGCCTCTCTGGCTCTTCATACGACCTCTACCCCCTGCGGAGGCACAGAGAGAAATGAAAAGGGAATAAGCTACAGAGGCAGATAAGTTAGTCAGTTACATTTATCTGTAGATATTGGATTGATAAGAAGCTTTCGGCAGATAAGCTCTGCTGTCTGTCCACAACTGTGCACAAGAAACTGAGTAGCAAGTAAAACAGCAAGCACATGGTGATGAATCTCCTACCAAGCTTTAGTCACCCACTGGCAGAATATTTGAAACCCTGTTAGCTTTGCTAAAGGTCGGTGAAAACTTCTTTTTTTAACATATATTATACACTTTCAAAGCATACTATTATGCCTAAATAAACACATTTATAAATGTAGTTTAGGAAAAGACAGAGGACCTTTCCACAACATCTGGCCTTACATTTGATTCTGCCATTTGCTTCATCCCACTTCAGGCACTTTACTGCTGTGTTTAGTCTCTTTGAGAACTGGATTAAATCTCAACTGGGCAAATATTTGGCGTGCAGCAGAATATGTAACGCAAAAAGTCTATTTTTCAACTTCAACAGCTTCAACCCAACTGCCATCGACCCACCTCGTCCGCCACGCCCACCTCCTCCCTCCTTGGCCTTACGGTACTGGTTGAGCTCCTTGGTGAAGTCGTCATAGTCTTCTTCCCCAATGTCCTCGTCTTCCTCTGCCTCGAAGTTGTCATCGTCGTACTCATCGTAGCCGACGTAGCTCTGCTTGTCCATCTTCATGTAGCTGCCCTTCTTGGAGCCGCCGTAGCCCCCGTGAGACTAGAGACGTATTAAACGTATTAGGGGCTTTGACTTTCCACAAGAAAATAACTGATTAATGTTTTAATGCAAGTGTGGGGAACGTTAGTTAGCTGGACTCACAGGTGGGGGGTACTGCGGACTGTACTCTCTGTACTTCCTCTTCTCACTGGGACTGTAGTCAGAGTCATCACTGAAGTCCGAGTGGTCGTCATCAGAGGATGCATGACGCTAAGAGAGAGAGAGAATCAGAGATATTCAGAGAAAAACGGGCAGCGATACAGTTACATTTTTTTGGATTAAGACAGATGGGTAATAACTAGGTGGGTCTATTTCAGGTCTAGAGTTTTCAACGTTCTTACTTTGTGTTTAGATTTGCGTTTCTTCTTGGACCTCCTCTTCTCCCTTTCTCGCTCCTTCTCTTTCTTCCTCTTCCTCTTGCGGCGGTGGGACCTGTCATCGTCCGAATTGCTGCTGGCGTGGCGCTCCTTGCTTCGCTGAGGCCTCTCCACGGCCCCTTCCCCTCCTGCTTCACCTCCTCCGCCTGCTTCATCGCCCCCATCTGCGCCTCCCCCTGCCGCGGACGTACCTCCACCCATCGCCTCCTCCGCCACATCCCCCCCGTCATCCTCCAGCTCGCCCTCCTCCAGCTCTCCATCCTCTGGCCTGTGTATGTAAAGAATGCACACAGAGAGATGTTACATATCTCGTCTTCTCGAGGTCTGTGGCTCAGTCTGCCGGGCCGTCTAAGGTTTTAGGACAGAAATTTAAAAATAAAAAAACAACTGTAAAAGAAACATTTAGTTGTTAGTTTCCAGCGGCCGCAGATAAATCACATGAAAAACAAGTACAGAGGCTTCGGTATGGTTGTCTAATATCTAACACCAGACATTAAGCCTATAGTTTAAGGATTCATCATTTAACGGGCACCACTGTTAATTAGAGCTGAATTATTTGCATTTGTGAGTCAAGCAAGCGTTTAAAAAAGTATTTTTTTTTTTGTTATTCATGTCATTTAACAGCTGAGTGAGACGCTGAGGTATAACGTGGTCTGAGACTCGAGTCAGGTTGTAAACAAGCAACAAATGTGAAAAAATAGCTTTTTACTGTTGTAGTAGAGAAAGAAAATCAAACTCGGTTAGGGCCAGTCTGGCCCACTTGCAACTCTTTGAATGTTATCCTTGCATTGCTTTCTGTCATGGAGATTTCTGATACTAAACAGCACCACAAGGATATGTCTTTTGCATTTTAAGAGAACCCCTGATACACTGTTGGCAGAACAAACGCTGGTTAGGTTTCAGAAACTGTGTAATGTGACCGGTGATTCATGTCAGGGGGCACAAAATGCCAGATTGTGTTTTTGTGTGTGCCTGTGACTCTGCCAGGTGTATTTACACGGCGCCTCCGTTTCTCTCAGATGTTTAACGTTTAAACCACTGGTGAAAATGTTTGCAAGGGTGCCACTACTTCACACATGAATCGCCTTCAGAAAGTGTACATTAAAAATACCATCAGTGAACCATAAAGGAATCACCTAAAACTGACTTCTTAAGACAACAGCCCGGTGAGGGCTGCACTAAAATGTCAAGCCCAACTGAAAAGTACTTTCTGCACGGTGAAAAGTACAAAACCATAAGATCCTAAACTTTAAAAAAAATAAACATTCTTTGTACAGATTGCAAGCCCAGTAAAAAAAACAACGTAACACCTTTCTAAAAGCATTTAACCACACCATATTATAGACACGGAATTTAAATGTGTTTGCTGCACAAGCCATCAAATCAGGTCTACACATCTACACAAGCATCATATACAATTTTGTGTTCCTGTTTTAAATGGTGTGAAAAACGCAACCCATCTGGCAGAAACCAGTACTTGTGCACAAACACAAAAGGTCAAACCGCCAAAATGCCCAAAGCTGGGAGGAGGATCCCAATTCTACCGTAGTATTTAAAGGGGCAGACAAGAAAATGCTTCTGTGCTGTTACTGCGAGGGCAGGAACCCCCTCACAAACATGTCCTGATTTTTGGGCTCATTTGATTTCGTTCTCAAAAAAGAAAAAAAAAAGCAAGAATGAAATCTAACAGTTACTATGCTCGCCCTGAAAATTGTTTCTCGGTTACTTTTACCACCTTTCCTCTATCATTTAGTTTTGGTTAAGCCTTTGTTTGTCCCGCAGTGGGGAAATTCCATAAAAATTCTATACAAAGTAGCTCCAAAAACATGAATAAATACAGATTATGCAGTGTTTTCGGGCCAATATTGACTCAATATAAAAGTTCTGTATACTATAGTAATTACAAGCCCAGGGCATTTTTCCTCAAAGTTATTTATCTCCCGGCATCAAAAACTTTGCTTAGCTCTTTACAGGTTCTTTATCCTGCACCAGCCATCAGCCTTGAATCCGAACACCACAAACTCAGGTGTATCATCTCAGCAGCCAAGTCACTCCTCGACCTCACTACTGGCATGTGCTATGAAGCTGGCCAATACTCAAGATCTGCCAGAGTCAGGCACACAGACCTGCTACAGGGAAAACTCTCCTGAAACAATGGAGGTCTCGCTATCATAAGCACAGGGATTTTGCTGTGTTATGGAAGCAGGTTGTTGTGAATAGGGTGTGGCTGGGATTCACTACGGGCAGAAGCTGCTGACGGCCTCTCTGGCCTGTGGAGATTCTACACACACATCACCTGCTGCCAACAATGTGCCAGTTAGCAGAAAAACTTTCAGTGCAAACAAACGCCATCCAGACTTCTCTATGTTCAGCCAAGAAAAATAACAGGTCAGGTCTGCGTAAACTTAAGAGTAAATATAGTTTACGTCGACCAACACAAATGTAAGCTTAACAGATCCAAGAACTGTTATTTAGTTATTGATTAGAACCTACACAAGTATCATTGTACTGCTGATAGCTAATTGCAGTAAAATCCAGGTATGCGCAGTAATCTGCCATCCATGTGAACTATGCCAAACAAGTTTCCATTCACATCCATCAATACTATACCAAACTGATGGTAAAATCTCTCTACACACCCTGCAAGTAGACAACTGTGAGGAGTTCTGAAAGTTCAACAATGCACAAGATTATTCTTCTCTATTAAGGATGACTGAATCAAAGGATTTACCATGCATTATGGTACATTATTAGCTCAGTGGACGACTCCACAACTTAATTCCAGAAGCAAAGGGCCATGATTAAAATGGGGGATACTTACTGTGACAGGTATTCTTCACATTTTGCACTCAAAACCACTGAAAAAGATTTTTCCCTTAACCTTTCAGGGACACTAGTGGGATCTGTGGGACTTGGGAGTGGGACCAACTGGGTAACATACAGCAAATTTGCCAACCGGGGACTGTGGAACAAAAAAAAGGGAACTTTGTGTTTGACTTGAAACACTTCTGGGATGCTTTGCAGACGTTTAACACATTTTTTGGGACTTTTGTGGATGTTTGGGACGAGTCAGTGTGGGCACGACTGTGAATAAAAGTGATATGTTAGACAAATATCCATGACCAACAAACAAGCAGCACAAAGCACAAACGCGCTAACGTTAGCTACGGCGACAGGCTAACGTTAAAAAAATGATTTGTCGATACCTTCCAAAAATCAATATTTTTAAGATAGTTAACATTTAAGTCTTGAAGGGAAGAATCTTAATAATCCAAGGATGTTCGGGAGCTAAAATACGCTTTCGTACGAGTGTTATTTAGGTAGAAACACGACGGCCTGATTACAATTATAAAGTGCGCAACTCAACTGAGCTAACGTTAGCGATTCGCGCTGGCAATACTTTTACGCCAACTGAACGAGTAACGTTAGATTTTAACGGATTATAAAATAATTTATTGTCCCATACTGATCGAATAACATTCATCAATCTGATCTGACACTGCCAGTTAACGCTATATTCAATTCAGCGATTGGAAACGTCAACTCATAGCAAACATTAACAAAGACCGTTAGCTTAGCCTCTCTGTCTTGCCAACTGTGTTCGTTGGTAACGTTAGCCAACAAGCTAATGTTGCTAAGTAGGCCTGAAAATAGGTCCACCGTTAGCACAAAAAAAACACAACTGTTTGGATTTTTTTTGCACCAGCGGAATTACAGTAATTGCCACCACACCCACACGATTAATTGAATTAACGTCAATTTGTTAGTTAACTGTTCTTAACAAGGTGCAAGAAACGTTAATTAACGGATGCTTTGTAATCGTTGAATTGGCTATAATGGCGGACAAAGTATGATTGATCAGCTGCTTCGACCTCGTCTTTCTCCTTCATACAAGTTGGCTTGAGTCGATTGATCGTTGATTGTGGTAACGTAATAAAATAAAGGGAATAACGTTTTCCCCGGTGCTATTTGGCCTCCCAGTTGGCGTTGTCGTGTCAACATGGCGTTCTTTACCTCTGTACTCGTTTTCCAGAAAAGGCGAGTTTAATCCCTTTGAAAGAAAAAGAAAAAGAAACGCCGGGCTTTTTGTGTAAAAGCACAGGACAAATAAATAATTTCATTTAAATATGACTGTAGAATTACTCGACCTTTCGTCAGTCAGGAGACTGTTGTGTTCGTGGTTGGTAGTTGGGGAGTTTGGATGGACAGTCATGCTTTCCACAGCCATTTCCTCTAGCTACATTGAGGTGCAAAAAATTACAACTCGACACTGGAATCTACTGGCTTATGCGTCACTTCACTAGGATCTACTTGTTTTTGCTTTTAGGAAGAGTTTCTGTTCATAGTAGGCAATTCTCCACTACAGTTGTAAGAGAAATATGATGAAATTGAGTCCTGACGTTCTCCGTCCTACTGTAGCGATGTGAAATGACGACTGGTAAACTTAAAATGGCTGCCTGCCTTCTCCTAGGAGAAAAGGGGCGGGCTTCTCCGAGAATGACATCATGACGAATAACGTGCTCGCACGCATCTCACGGAAATTACCGAATAGGGAATCACCACGTGAAAATGAGCCCCCGAGTTTGACTCGCAGGTGCACTTGCAGACCACATGACTGATTACAGAGTATTTAAATAATTACATATTAATTATGAATGGTTTTGATGTAAAATACACGGAGACTCATCTGGAGAGCATCGTAACCGCCCTAGATACAATTGGCATCTGCCAATTGTTTGCCAAATAAAATGTTGTGGAGTGTGTGGTCTTCTGTATGCAAACATAGATAGAGCAAATTAAACAAGACTGAGCAAACTTTTGGTTTTCTGTTTGGACATCCTGGCCAAATTAACCTGCTATTAAGGGCAATGCTGAAATACAAAAGCCTATATACAGAATAACTGTGATTAGATTCTTTAAAAGTTAATTACACACAAATGTATTGTGAAATATACACCACATAGGTAGAAAACAAAAGATCGTAATACTTGTTATGACACTGGCCCCCTCTAAAGCACATGGTCTCAATTTCAGCTAATAATGCAGGACTTGCCTCAGGTGACGTTCTTATTGTTTGACATTATGCTTCAGAGGTGCATTATTCATTCAATTTCACTGTTATTCATTTTACAGTTGCTCCAGTTGCCACAAGCTAATTGTTTGTGGCTTTTAGGGCCCCAGGTTTACTGTGTTTTAGGGGTCTGAGTGTAAATATGTGTGTAACTAGGGTGACGGATATCCATGGTTTAGATTTAAGTTATAATGTAAATCAGGGGTTTAAATGATCATTACTACACTCTTATCTTATTGTATTTATTATTATTGTTTTTTTTATTGTATTTTACTATCTTTATGGTACCTTATATGGTACCTTCTTTGTATTTTGCTCTTTTGTCTTCCACTGGCCGGTTACATGTCTGCAACAAAAAGAGTTTCCCCACAGGGATGAATAAAAGTAATTCTGATTCTGATTCTGAATGTTGCCCTCAGTCTCACAGTATAATATAAAATATAGGGAATATATAAGCAAATACAATTGGGCTAAAATAGCACAAAAATTTCCAAAAGGCTTTGCTTTTGGAAATTCAGTAAATAGGTACCTTTCTAAAAAAAATACCATGTTGTAGGCTTAGTTACAGCAATGGTTTTGTGGCATGCCAGGGAATGAGAACTTTGGGGAGAGGTTAGAGAATCCCAATAATACAAAAGCAAACAAGCGTCTTAAGCAAAAGATTTACAGGGTAAGAAGCTGCTGCAATAGAAAACACACATACTGCGTAGCCTATCCTGGAGGCCACTGCCGTCTCCCGTAGCCTAAAGTAATGCTGCTGCTATGGAAAATAGCTGGAAACCCAGGGGCTAACTACTAATATTTCAAGTGATTCGAGAAAAAAAAAGAATGAATGCTCATTTAGTCTTTTTTTTAATTATTTTTAAATGGCTGCAGTATTGTCCTTAAAAGACGCCACCCAGGGGAAACTGCGCCCACGTCTCCGCCTTGACGCTGTGTTGGCCGTGAGATATGTGAGAAGGGCCCAAACGCTGTACACAAAGGGCTACATGTTTCATATGTTTTACACCTGGCTTGTAAACTGACATTGCTGGGCTTAAGGGCCGATGGGTGAAATGCAAACCAGCAACAGCGACACATTACCTGGGTAACTTACATGGCGTTATAAATAAATATATAGCTTCACTTCAAAAATAACACGACGACAAAGAAATGTCTCATGTAAAATCCGCGAGGAGGAGGGAGGGGGGCTTACTTCAATACATGAATCGAGAAATCAAAACGAAAGTGTCCAAAAACAAAAAGCGATTATTTAAAAAATGCGAGAAAGGCGCATCCATTGTTCCGTCCCGGCAAACGTCATCATTCGGCGCCCATTCAGCGGGACTGTCGCGGCGTTTGAAACGTCCACATCTGTAGCTGCCACCCCCCCCAAAAAAAAAGAAACGGTCGCCGCGCACCGTATTTCCCGTCTTTAGGGCGAACCGAAATGATCGATATGATCGAGAAGGAGGACCCGATCATCAGCGAGGAGGAGGCGGCACAGTACGACCGCCAGATCCGACTGTGGGGGCTGGATGCCCAGAAGAGGTCAGTTAGCTCGCCGGGCTAATCGGCGGCAGCGGGCGGTCGGAGTTATTGCTCCGGTGCTGACCAAAGTGTTTGATTTAGCACGTTTTTCAGGTGGGGGGTGCAAACATTTGGGATTTAATAAGTATTGGATTGTGCAGTGTGGGGACTATTTCTTGAGAACGAAACACACAGCATGTATGTGATAAAGTGAAGGGTCACAGGAAGCTCAGCTTTAGGGTGCATGGGGAAAAGAACAGCCCCTGTAATGCTCCATGTAAATGAAAACCACATCTTTAATTTCTGTCACAGATTACTCATTTTAAACTCTTACTGTTGCTTGTAATGGCAGGGGATTGTATGTTGTTGCTGAACAAAGTTTCTTTTTTTTTTTTGAGACCTGCAGTTTGAAATAAAAGCGAATCAACTGAACAAACACGGCCGGAGAGTCCAGTGAGCAGTAATCGAGCAGGCTTGTATCCGCAGGAAAATGCAGTCTGCATTGTGCCCCCCAATGTGTTGTCTGTTCACAGGCTGCGAGGGTCCCGTGTGCTCCTGGCCGGTTTAGGCGGTCTCGGGGCAGAAGTGGCCAAGAACCTGATCCTGGCTGGAGTCAAAGGCCTCACTCTGCTGGATCATGAGCAGGTACACGTGCTCCTGCACTAGTCGAGTCAGCTTTATTTGTACTGCCCCAATAGCACACATCACAGATGTGCCTCAAGGGGCTTCACAGTCTGTAGAGCATAAGAAAGACACCCTCTGGCCTTATTCACACATGAAAACAGGTGCTCTTTGCTCTGTCCTCATCAGAGCACTCTGCCGCCTAACAGAGTGGCCCCCGGGCTTCAGGTTGAACCTACAAGTGTCAACTGAACACCTGTGTGACATGTCCTTGTGTGGCAATTTCAGTCTGTGCACTGCGTATGTCCACTAGATGGTGCCTGTGGCAAAGTAATAGTCTCCAATGGCTTTCACTCAGTGAGGAAACAAACCAGCTGTTTTTTCCGTTAACTTTAACTTTATTGTGGCGGCAGCATTGTAATAAGATCTTAATTCGGGCTTCATATCAACTTTTCAAGTGTTTCAATCTATAGCGTGCGTGTGTTTGCCCTCTGTGGCCTCCTGTGTAATGAAATAATTGATTAAATATTTGAATTTTTTTTTCTTTTTCCCTTAAAGAATGGAAACGCAGAATTGTCACTGGGGAGATAGATGTCCACTGGATACACCGTGTAAATTCCCTTCAGCTAGATCAGATCCTTAATCCGCATGTGGGGCGCGTAGAGGAGCTCTTTGCAGGCCCAGGACACGCCTTACCTTGCTTACCTCGCCGTCTGTGTGTCCACCAGGCGTCCGTGGAGTCGTGTCGAGCTCAGTTCCTGGTTCCGGTGACGGCTCAGGGTCAGAATCGAGCCCGCGCCTCCCTGGAGCGAGCGCAGAACCTCAACCCAATGGTGGAGGTCCACGCCGACTTAGACCGAGTCGAAGACAAGCCTGATGACTTCTTTCTGCAGTTCGATGCGGTGAGTGGACGGGAGCGGTGGTTCAGCGCACGCTGGGCGGCTGAAACATGGCTGTGTTCGAAGTGTCAGCAAATAAGTGGGGCGCTTTAGTGCCGAGCGGGATGATGTGGCGTAAAATCACAGCAAGTCTTTGACCTTTTCTTGAAATCAGCTGCAACGCGTTTGAGGAAAGAGCCGCCCCGAACACTTAGAAATGTTGGACGTTAATGTGTTTTTCCAATTCTTGTGGCCAACTGTCCAAATGTGGATCCCATGGCGCCCAGTTCAGCTACAGTGTAATGAGCAAACTGACGTGAAGAGCCAGTCTCGTGTCACTCAGTCTGACCACTAGATGTCGCTTGTAGTCCACGTCGTGCATCAAAAGCGCCCCTTGTTTCTCTCTGCCATGGCCTCTGGACCAAAACACCTGCGTTAAGTTGATTTTCTTCTTTCTGCAGGCAATGGTAATGGTTACATTTAGGTTTTATTTGAATGTCTTCCTTTTAACTGGTTTGTGATTATAATTTTTTTTTAATTAGCCTGTTAATTATAAAATAAGGGCAGCTGCTGTTTTAAGGCCCATGGTTGCCTTACATGGTCCTGTAGGGTGTTCAGTGGGTGGAGAATGGTACTAACTGTACGTTCTCTTGTCTGTGAGAAAAAGAAAGTTTAAATAAAAATGCTGCGCTTTTTGGTTGGCTATTTAAAAACTCTGAAAAGTCAGACCTGGAAGACAAACGATAAACAAGCATGGGCCACCTTACAGCAAGGTTAATAAAAATATTACTAAGTACTCATACTACATAGTAACTACAAAGGAAAGTATTTGAACATTGATGCATTTTATTTTGCTGCTCAGTATTTGAAGAGATCTGAAACTGAAAATAAGTTGAGATGAGTTTAGTTTATTATTTATTTGACAGGGACCATGTGCAAGTACATTCATCTCACAAAAGAAAAGATGCTTTACACCAGATTTAGCTACAGCTAATTTCCATCCGCAGTCCCTGGGCAGATAAAACAATAAAATGTATACATGAAACAATGAGGACGAGGTTAAAGTGCCGGCGCCGATTATTATTATTTTTTTTTAAACATGTTCACATCCATACTGGGGGAACAGCGTGGGAAATCTGGCACTGTCGTTGTCCAGCCGGCGCGGCTCAAAAAGCGGAAAGGTAAAAGAGAGGCGTCGGTTTACAACACTGTTCACCAAATAAGGATGTGATCGTCCTTTAAAAACGCTGTTAGAAAGTTAGAAGCCGTGTATTGGGCTTCAGGGCCAAGCCTGCCGGAGTATAGGGAGCTCTGCTTGTGTGAATCCAGGGGGGAGGTTTTGATTTCCTATAGTAGGACTTTCACTCCCACTGGGTGTACCCATGGTACAACACAATGACACTATTGGTACAATAGGCCATAAGAAGCGTTATGACTATGGCTTCGGATTGAGCAATAAACCGATGATTGTGTTCATTTTCTAGGTGGCGGGATGAAAGTTAACTCCAGCATTGAACGTTCATTTCCGCAGGCAGCCATACAGCCAGGCTGGATCTCAGCCAGGTCACTGCTGACGGCAGGAATGTGTCTGAACATCATCAGAAGAATAACGGAGAGATTATTTCCCCTCCCGTTGTGTCTGAATTGTCGGCAGCCTTCCTCCCTCTGGGGGTGCCAAGCGAGGGTCGGGGGGGGAGATAGAACTGAGGACGGGGGGATGTTAGTAGGACAGAGGGAGGGGGGATGAGAGGGTCGGAGAAGAGAAGGCGGGACAATTTAAAAAAAGAAAAGCCTAAGATAAAATAAAAAAGGGGAAAACAGAGGGGGGTCTCTCTCTCTCTCTCTCTCTCTCTGCTGTAGAACAGTCGTTTCTTTTATGTGCTTCCACGGATGTATCTGCGTGTGGCTCAGCGGGAAGATGGAAAGCGATTAAGGTGGAGGGGTCGGAGTGTGGTCACAGTTTCCATACGAGAGGCCTAATTACTGAGAGATGAATACCACAGGAAGAACACACACTGTCCATCTGGGCGCTGGCAGAGTACGTGTGACTCTCCACTGATACTCCCAGTCGCCCTCCTTGCACGTTTACACTACAATCATTTTTTTCCCTTTTTTTCTTATTTAGTTTTATGCAGTGCTTCGTTTTAGTTTCTTGCAAGAAGGAACCGGAAAGTGCCACGTAAATAAAGTCTTGACAGGCCAACGAACACGCAACTTTCTTTCAGCTTCCTATTTGGGACTAAATAAGCAACGTTTAAATGGGAAGTTAAAAAAAAAACAAACAAACCCCAACAACCCTTTTTATGACTAAGAATTAACAGTCAAAAGCTGAACTAATCTGCCTCATCGGGGCTGCACTGGTTACCGTCCTCAGATCCATTGGGATCGGTGCGTGGAAATGCGAGACTTGTTCCACTGGTTCGCAAGTGAGAAGAGCACATAGAGAAAACCCAACAGAGTGCCTCATGGGAACTAACCAGCTGTTCCAATATGGCAGCGTTTATGGCGGGCTGCGCTGTCGTCGAGACGAGAGGTGTTCTTTGCCTTTTTTTTTTTTTAATGCCGTCCTTTGTAACAGGAGATTCCAGCTTTCCTGTTTTCCTCCCATCACTTCCTTGTTCTTCTGACGCTCTGGTCACACGCTTGCACTGGGTCAAATAATGTTCACGAGTCATTTCTGGGAAGGAAGCGGTGGAGGCCAATCGCTGATGTTGCGCATCCGCCAGGCCCCAAGAGTAGTTCTTCTTTTTCTCCCTTTTTCTTTACTTAATTTTTTTATTTTTTAAGCTGATGAAATGGGGGACGTTTTCACGTTTGTTCCAGATGGTGAGGTCCTACGCTACGGCTGGTCGTAGATATGTAAGCAAATCCTATATGGAGCCCCCCCCCCCCCCCCACCCCCCGGACTGCCTGCTGCTCTGAAAGCTCACTGATGCCAGAGACGCAGCATCAGTCTTATCTGGGATCTGAGGGTGTCTGCTGGACTGGTTCAGCAGGATAAGGTGGACCCAGCCCACCGGTCGGTTGCTTGCGGCCAGACCCCAGCCCACCCTGATTGTTACCACGGTACACTGTGTTTACTCAGGGAGGGGAACGGTCACCAAATGGCTGCTGCAGTAGGTGTGTCTCGGGCCACTTTGGCAGCTTACCAGCTACTGTTCACTTACGAGCGGGCTGAACGTTACTGGCGGGGTTGTTCTTTTTGTTTTTAGGGGACTGGAGCCGATTTTTCAGAAATAAAACAAGTCTGTGTGTCCCCTGGGGATTAAATGCAAGACAACCACATCGTTTGATATTTTCTGTTATTGCAAGCAGTTTTATCTGTTAAATTCCTGTCCTTAGCTCTGTACACTGTGCTGGGCTTTAACAGACTAGTTTCTGGTGCACTTGTGCATTGTGTTACCTTGTGTTGTTATAATTGCTCCCATTGTCTTCCTCACATGTCAGTCGCTTTGGATAAAAGCGTCTATGACTAAATGACTAAATGTAATGGGTGGAGGCGAAAGGCGCCATGCAGACCGACCCAATGGGAGTTCAGTTTCATACGTTTAAAAAAAAAAAAAAAAAAAAAAGATTATTATTATTTTAGATTTAAAGGTGCCGAAAATCCAAATCTTAAAGTAAATATGTAAACCGTGCGTGTTGACAGGTGGGGCTGCGTACAGCAGTCCGTCTCGGCACGCACGGTGTGGCTGGAGAGTATTTGCAGAAAGGACGGGGGCTTTGACAAACACAATGTTCTTTCCTCTTTTTTTTTTTTTTTAAACAAATTTGGCACTGGAGTTATTCGGCCCATTTGGGTGGGGCCTCTCAAACGCTATTTGCTTCACAACTGCTAGATTCTCGTCACGGATTAAATCCTCTTTCGACGAAACATCGTTGGGTTATTGGGTTACAGCGCCGGCACGTATGGCCTGTTTCCTTGTGATCACAGCACTCCTGGAAGGATAGAGAAACGGTTCAATGTACTACCGGAATTGGGCAGAATGTCCCCCTGACAGCAACTGTGACCTGTTAAGCTGGAAGTTATTTGTCTGACACGATGCTCTGAGGAAGAAACCGCTTTTCTTCTTCTGCGGTTCACTTTTATCCCATAACCTCCAGGTTCTTCTCCTTGAAGTAGCCAATTGTTCAGGTGCAGAGACTCTGCGCAGTAACCATTTGTAACAAAGAAAGTCAACTAAACATTAAATAGAAATGAGGGGGGTGGTGGTGGATAGTGTTTAATAAAATAACATTGGTGAACCTGTAATATGTGTTCATGAGATTTTATCGGTAAAGTATTTCAACCTCTGCTCTTACACGTTTGCAGTGTTTTTACTATATTAGTGAGTGTATTAGTAAAATACTGGCATGTGATCAGGCAGCCCTTTGGCAAGCTGCAGCCTCTCTGACCAGCCTTCTGCTATTCCTGTGCTTTCTCCCTCAGGTGTGTCTGACAGGCTGCTCCAGAGACCTGATGGTGCGCGTCGACCAGCTCTGTTCTCAGCGCAGCATCAAGGTCTTCTGTGGGGACGTCTATGGTTACTATGGTTACATGTTCTGCAACCTCGGACAGGAGCACAACTACGTCGAGTAAGTGTGGGTGTGTGCAATTCAAAGTGTGTGTGCTTAGGTTGAGTTTTACGCTTGGACGTTGTGCAGGGCTAGCCAAAAGAAAATCCCTGCACCCGTAGCTGACGTCATTGATTCCCAAATAGGCCTGTGTGTTGGTGCTACCGTGTTCCTGTCTATCGGATTAGAAAAAACATACATGATTCCTCCATTTTCACACCAAAGTCGAATATCACACTGAGCTGATTTCAAGCACAAAAGACCCACTTTAAAATCCAAGGATGGGATTTAAATTACAGGGGCGACTTCCCTGAAAAACAGCAGGTAATCGCTGTATGGATTACTGGGGTGGGGGTGAGAAATTACCCACATTACGCACAGGATTAAAATCACAAATCAGAGCGCTGGTAATGTTAAAATCACTAGAGTCTGATGGGGCTTTTGATAACTGATGACATCTAACTGCAGTGTTAGTATTGTAGACTTTTACTCTCTGCGCTGATGTGTGTGTGGGTGCGTGTCGTCCTCCTAATTTCTGACATTACATAACTAAACGTTGCTTTTGATATGTTTTTAGTCATCACATGTTTAAATCCACAGGCATAATAGAACTGGTGTTATTAAAACGGGATTTCAGCTCAGTGGACGTTGAATGTCTGAACGAATGAAACGGGTGCTTGCGTAGTGTAATGTACAGTATGTGAACACGCCGTTCCATGGGCAATACAGAGCTTTTTTTTTCTTTTTTTTTTGTGGGGATTTCTAATGTAATACGGACTGTTGTGCTTGCTGATAATGTCGGATATCGTTCTCTCTTTTTAGGGAGAAACCTAAACTGGTGAAGCCGACTGGAAAGACTAACGACGGCCCAGAAGCAAAGAAAGCCAAAGTCGACCCCAACGAGACCACCATGGTGAAAAAGGTCAGTTGGACGACGGCCCAATTTTAATGTTATCATTTTATAAGACGTGTCCTCGGGGCACATAGATGGAAATCAGCAGCATGGGTGGTGACTGCAAGGACTTCCTTTTTTAATCGAGGCTGGAGGTACTCAACCAAAAGCATTTTAAAGTAGGAGGAGTGGAACATATTGAGAAAACTACACCAAGTGGGGGGGGAAAAAAAACACTTGATCATTTGTGAGGCCTGATTCTCTTATTTCTTTCCTCACAAGTCCAAAATGAAATGCAGTATATCTTCTGTATTGCTGTCTGCTGTTCACTAGTTTGTAATCTGTCTGACGGCTTGATCGAAGTTTTAAAATGTTTTCTGTTTGTTCTAAGATCCTTTTTTTCCCCCTCAAATTGTCTGATTTATTTATTTATTTTTGGCATTTATGATCACAAATGCATATGTATATATACATATACGCTCACATAAATATATCAAATCCATGCAAATCCAATTAAACAGCTTTCCCTAATAACCAGACATTGCTTTGTATTTGTCTTAAAGATGGGGACAGAACGACTTAATACACCACTGGGTCACCTCCTATTGACATTAGTTTCTTTGTTTAACTCTCCAACCAATCAGACGGCCAGTTTCTGCACTCTGAAGGAGGCTCTGGAGGTTGACTGGACGAGTGAGAAGGCCAAAGCCGGTCTGAAGCGAACACCAGTGGACTACTTCCTGCTTCACGGTACCTAAAACGTCATTTCATAGAGCATCGTTTTATAAAGTCAAAGTACAGAAGTTTTAGTGGTTCTGCATGGGGAAAATGACCTTTTTTCTTTTTTTAGTTTATGTCATTGATTTTCAGATGTTTACGATACTTTGAGCTCTGGTAACTTCTGATTTGACCATTTGCATTTTAAACAATTAATCAATGAGGTAAAAATATGCAGACTGATCGGTAGTTGCAACCTTTTAGAAAGTTGATTTTCTAGGTTTTAAAAAAATCAAACTTTTTGAAATTGAAGTTTGACGGTTGTGTAGTTCCTTTTAAGGGGGGTGTTTTTGAATTTAGGCAGCATTATCTTTAATGCTATAAAATTACACATTTTCTCAATAATTTGAGTCTTTTTAGCTTTGCTGTGAAAATGCATTCAAGTTTTACTATGAGATTATTTTATTTGTTTTTTAATCAAGGCGATATTGGCTAGTTGACACAACTCTCAGTTAAATGAGCCGTGGAGTACACGTGTGGTCTTCTGACATCTCTGTGTAGGAGGCAAGACACAAACAGAATTTCCATACAGAGAATTGAGCGAATATAGCAAAGAATCGTGAAATTTGAAACTGAAAATGCGTAGGAACCCTGCAGCGAGACCGAAACACATACCGTGGAAATGCAAAATCTCTGGTTCTAATTTAGCTGATAAGCTATCATCGCACACGCATGGGAAATCATGTTAAATGTCAGCGAAGGGCAAAGTGTTCGATGTCAACCTTTTTGCCAGGCGATGCTGGAAAAGAAACAACTACAACAGAAACAAATTAAAGTTATATTTGGTAAAAATTCAATCAGCAATTTGATAAAGGGAGAAAAAAATAATGTTGTTGCACATGAATAATCGCATATGACCCGTTAAAAATGTTTAGGAATCATCGACCCAAAGGTACTTTTTGACCCTGGAAGTAAATCATAAAAGTATCTTCCTGTTTTTCAAGTTTATTTACGGTACCTGGTGACCTTCCCTTAAGAGTTGTTATTGTCCCGCCTGTCACCTGCCCCCACCCCCCACCCCCATCCCCATCCCCACACACTACATGCTAGTTTCCATCACAGGCTGTCCATGGCCAGTCATGTGCACTGAGCGTAGAATAGAGAACAGCCTGACACCTACTCTGCATGACAACAAGCATATAAGGACAGGAAAGAACCAGAGCGTGCTTATTGGGTGCACAACGGTAAACTACGGAAACCTTTTCCGTGCAGACGTTTGGGAAATGATCCGAATCCAATTCGACTTCGGTGGGATGCAAACGCCACTAATACAAAATGGAACAATGCAGTTCTGCGAGTTTTATATCACATTTAAAAAAAAAAATAACTTCCTCCGTGACACCCGTCACCAGTTGTGAATTTCTTTAGCAAAAAGTAGATGTACCAAAAAAATGGGGATGCGCGACTACAAGGTGTTATAAGTTACAAAGATCGGTTTGTATTTAAAAAGCTGTTAACCGCTGGGAGTTAGAATGAAAATGCTACTGTAGCTAAAATGATCCCGTAGTCGGGCAGCCTAAATCCCCAAAACAGATATGAAGGCGGTGGGGTTGGAAGGTCATAACATCTCAGTAACTATTTCACACGTTTTTTTATGGGAACTTTTAGAACATTTTGGGAACTTTGTCCGTCAGCCGATGACACTCTGGCGGAAAGATCTCAGGGCTTGGAAGGCGCGCTTCAAGTTGCAGGCTTTAACTCTTAAATACCAATGCACCACGGTATCTTTCATATATGTACACACTAGAGATATATATATTTACTGTCATATCCAACTACCTCATGTACATTAAGCCACCTGTTACATGAATCCTATTTATTTCAGCACCATTTGCACCAACTGGGATTTTTTTTGTACTCGATACAAAAATACCTTTTACCCATACTCCCATCTACCGCTGCGTATGTACATAGAGCGCACGGAAAAACAGGAGTCCAATTCCTTGTCTGTGTACCCATACCTGGCCGATAAAGCTGATTCTGATTCTGATCTACAAGGACCGAGGAGATGGGATGCTATGATATGTTGGCGTGACGTGCTGCTGGCGTTCCCAAACCTGTGGCACTGGCATTTAGGTCATGTACGCCTCACACCACCACGCGGGGTGCATATGAGAATGTATTCGTGAGTTCATGTGTAAAAAGCTCGACTAAAATGAGTGGGGGAAAAATATCAGATATTGGTCTCAGCTTCAGTTTTATTTTATTAATGCACACGCAGAAATTCAAAGTATTACGCCATTATTGGGTTTTTGAAGCAAATAGTGAGATTTTTAAATAGTTTAATAAGTTTTTCTGATAAGCTGACGAGCCAATATTTGTCACCTAAATTGAGCTTCACTGAATTCGTTGTCTCCTCAGAGTTGAAATTGTTTTCAGGGCGGGAAAGTCTGCGAAACGTAATTCAAGATCACAATGTGACCCAAGCCCTCCCAGATGTGCGAGATGGATGAAATTCATTAGCAGCTCCCAAATGCTGCACGAGGCGGGTCTCGTTACAGACGCGCCCCGGGACAGATTTTGTTTAAAACCGTATCGCACGTGAACAACAGTGACTTGGCTGATAGACAACACTTTACTTAAATGGTAGACACCCAGGTCTTGTGACTCAGTGGGCGTCTGGTGGATTCGGTTGCTGAACAGCCTTCTTAGTCCCCCTTTTTTTTTGTCTTTTTTTTTCGAGGTACATTTCTTTTCTGAACATCTTGGCAGGTTAATTTTGGGTTTGTGCCAAATGCCGTGGCCTTTTAGTCTAATGTCCCCCCCCCCCCCCCCCCCCCCCCCCCCCCCCCCCCCCCCCCCCCCCCCCCCCCCCCCCCCCCCCCCCCCCCCCCCCCCCCCCCCCCCCCCCCCCCCCTCCTCCC
>CM022478.1:3697513-3748592 GCA_011952105.1 Coreoperca whiteheadi | reverse complement strand
TGGTTAGTTGACTGAATGAGAAGGAGACTCGTGGATTAGCCCAAGGGCCGTCTCTTATATAACATAAGAAGTGATGAAGAGACAGGTGCACACATAGTAACACACGGGCAAGCTACATAGGCCAGGCTGCCAAGCAACAGAGACCTATTTAGTGAACAAACACATCACAACACACCCAAAAATACACAGACTTCCCAGAAATCCTCAGGCGCCCCCCTTTCAGGCCGTTACTGATCACCACGTTCAACGTCAGTGTGACTTTACAGGTACCTTGGAGTTGTATCTAGAAACAGATAACAATAAAAGGATCAAATATTTTGCTTCCATGCGTGCGCACGTGCATGTTTTCACTTGCACAAAAGTGGAAAAGGGTTACTTTCCAGTGTATCGTCTCTGATGCAGAAAGAACAGGAAGTGACGAGGTGAACGTTCTCGACACGCACGTTTACACTTCAGTCTTCGCCTTCGACATTAAACAATATACCAAAAAGTAGTTACTGCGGTTCCCACTGGGGTTGTTTAGTTCTCTGGCCGAACTGCCGCACACAAACTCACACATATTTCTTAAGGAGACTGATGACTTATTTTCCTCTTCATGGAACTTGGGAGAGTAATCTCTTAATCTGCTTAATAAGTCTGGTATGGAGAGGTACTGTGTGTGTGTGTGTGTGTGTGTGTGTGTGTTTGTGTTGTGTTGTGTTTACAGACTTTGTGTTTTTGCATATTTAAACGGACACATACCGCTATCTTCTGTCTTTAACGTGACAAACAGGCGTAAACCTAGTAGAGAGATAATAATTTTATGGACGCTGATGTGAAGTACATGTGATGGTTCTTTTTTGATTTTAAAGCATTTTGTTTGTCATTTATTTCAAGTTTACTTGCTCGCCTGTTTAGTTCATCTTCTTGGTTAATTTGGTTTCTTTAAAACCAGTTAAACCCCATTTTATAATGCAGAAGAGTTTAAGCATCGTAACCGCATGAATGATTATCCTGCCGCCAGAAACCCAGGGCACTGACACTTCTTCTTTTTTCTCTTTCTGCATTTTACCATTTCTTTTTACATGTGACACAAAACAAAACATAATAAAAAAGTGGTTCCCAAATTTAATTTAAAAGGCATAGAAATGATCTTGTTGTTTATCGTTTGTTTGATTCTCCAACAAAAAGTCAAAAGTGTTTTATTTTTTCTAAATTATACTGCATTAAATGCCAATGTCTTTGGCACTGTGTGGTTTTGAATACCAGCTCTGTTTAAGATGAGTAGTTAACCTGCTCTAAACTTCCTACGACACACCTCTGGGTCCCCAGCTTGTTTTTTTGTTTTTTTTTTTACTTTGTCCACAGCTTCTCTGAGAAAAGACCCCTGTCTCCAGCACCGAGCTGAGCGCCTTTACGGCAACCACGACTCTCGTTGCCACAGGCGCGGGCACCCCTGGCAACCACAGCATCTGCTTCGCTAGGAGGATTACAACTGATCCTTTAAAGATGCAGGTGACTAGACAGAGACGGAGAGAGAGAGAGAGAGACGGAGAAAAGAGAGAGCGCAGGAGGAAAACAAACAGAAACCCTGGCTTGTTGCCAAGGTAACTCTTAGGCAGCGCTCCTGGAGACGTCTCTATGCGATTGGCCGACAGAGCGGGGTGCTGAGCGGTGATAGGGTGGACGGGGAGGAAAGAGGGCGTGGCTGGGGATAAACCTCTCTGTTTTATAGGCTGACAGACTGACAAGGTGACAGAGAGACCCCCTGACCAGTTAAATGTGGGAGGCAGGAGAGTCTGGAGGGTGGTTTAGTTGCTGGGTGGGGGTGAGGGGGGGGGTGGCATTAAAAATCAAAACAGACTAGACAAGATATACTAACAGGGGCGGTAGAAAGCTTCACGCTGAGCCGGATAACTCCCCAACTTTACTTATGTTGTTACTTCACTCACAAACTGACTGAGCAAATAACTGAGAAATAAACCTACAAAATGACAAGACAACCAACTAATTTACTAATCGACAAGCAAACTAACAAGCCGACATGCTGGCAGCTTCACAGATGATCTCGATTAAAAGCCCCTTTTATGCAGCCAGTTGTGCCGAAGAAAGGACTGCACCTCGCCACGAACGCATTTACAGCACATTAAACGTGATGATGAAACAGCATCTCACTAATAATTACGAACATTTTTCGGAAGTCATATCTCGGGAAGCCCCTGCCAAAATAAGACTGCCCCCCCCCCCCAATTCAGGATTGCAAAGGTAGCTGTTGACAAACTTTTCATAATAATAAGAATAAACTTTATTTATACAGAACTTTTTTTCTTAACAATGTTTCAAAGCGCCTTACAAAAGAAGGAAATAAAACCATATGGAGGTACATAAAAGGAGAATAAGGCCAAAGAACATGAGCAACGAGGAGGTGGAAACTATGATAAGATCCAATAAAAGCGAATAAAAACAATAAAGGACATATCAAACATTTTCATAAGCTTTCACAAAAAGAAAAGTTTTGAGTGGAGATTTAAAAGAGACTTAGCGTGTCTGAGTTCAGTGGGCAGACACACACACACACACACACACACACACACACACACACACAGGACTTACAGCAGAAGCCATGACATGCAAGTGTAGCAAATTGGGTCAATGTCAGACTTTGTTATCCCGAGTTGGGGGGCAGTTTGATTACAGCAGTCAGTCCTTTTTCGCCACAACACGCCAGGTAGAAACAGAGCAGGTTCGGTGTAAAAAAGCAAAGCCGGCGTAATGACGCCTCTTCTGTACGACAGTCTCGCGAGATCTCTGTTTAAAAAGTGGCCTTTGTGACTTACTGACTGACTAATACATTAACTAACTGTGTAATTACAGCAGCTGACTGACTGTTTCTCTGGTTTATTGGTTATTTGACTGACTGATTAGGAGACTCGTGGATTATCCCAAGTGTCTGACTAATTGATTAACTAGGTTGCTGAGTCACTAACTGAATAATTCACTTACTTACCGACTGGATAACAAACGGACTCCCTCATTAACCGACCGGCTGAATAACTGTTTAATAGGTGACTGGCTGAGGAGCCTGAATAACAAACGTTAACTTTAACTTTCTGCGGGTTAACTAACAAACTTAACTACCTGACTGAAATAAATGAGCTTCCCGAGAAATCCTGCAGCCTGACTGAATGGACAAGCGGAGGATCAATGACTTGATTTTGTGCTGCCTTGCTGGGCCGCTCAGAGCAGGAGGAAATGCTGCAGGTTGTTCCTCTGTTGCAGCCAGAGTGCGGACATGTCTGAACATGCCCCACATGCACAGCTGACCTACAGATGAGAGAGGAGGTGGTGGAGGAGGAGGAGGGCAACTTATTTGTTTACACTGACAAATCTGTCACAACACAGTGGCAGTGCCAAATGTAAACCTGCCTTTCTTGTTACCCGCTGAGCCACTGCTGCCACCTGAATTTCCCTTTCTTCAGCTTCCAAATTTCCCTCCAGGATACCCAAGTTCAGATTGACTCTACATGCTCAGTGCCATGACAGTGAAACGTGTCCCCCTCCTCAGTGAACTCCAGGCTCGCCTGTTTTGACTAAACACAAGATCCCAAATCAAGCAAACTGAGAAATACTCACTTACTCAGATAATCACTTAAATGGCGAGAAACAAACTGCTGGAGGCCCAAAATCAACGAGATGTATATCTCTATGCAACAAAACGGACATTTTTGTCGCTGTCCAGAGTGACAGCACTCATTCCCAAAGTAGGAACACCGAGCACCAGCAGCAAAGAGCGCCAGCTCCTTAAACACCTGTCTCTGACAAAGCACAGCCAGGAAGCAGCTGCAAGATCCGTGAACGTGAAAGAGATGTTCCCGTCCAATTAGATTCAAGAGATAGAAGATGGAATATGTCCTGCGCTAATGCCCACCCGTGCCATTGTAACCTGCCCTCATCGTACCTCGTGAATACACGGCAGACAGACGTCGTGCATTGTCTGGTGAACGAAACCGGTTTGAGCAGTTTTACCGTCTCAGCCCTGTGTAGCCTCACGATACACCACCACAGCGGCCTGCTGGTTACAAAGCTATCCCCCTCTCATCAACACACCCCAAACAGTCTCCTGTCATGGAAATACAGCCCTGGGTGCACATAGCCGATACTCTCCCTCTCACTGACAACTTTGCATGTTTGTTTAAGCGTGGAGGTCTGAGAGGCAAACAGAGCTGCTGTGAGTCACATCTGATGATCTCCAACGAACCTGCATCCACTGCTGCTCATCTACTGTCAATGCAGCTTGTTCCTGCAGCGGCAAGCCTGCCAGCAATGGCCATAAATCAATGCTGGCCCTGTTGTTGCTCGTTCTGTCAGGCTAAACGCTTGCTGACGTGCCCTGATACAGATCTTGGCGTTACATTTACCCCTTTCCCTGTCTGTCAAAACAAAGGGAGAGCTACCCCACATGGATTTAATGACCCAGTGCTAGAACTCACTTGCTATTACTATTAATGTAAGATTTTTAACCTCCACCACGGTTTGTTTTTCAGCCTCTCCCCTTCATCCCACTTGCATAAACCCATAATAACCCAGGCAGCACTGCTTTTCTTTGGTTATAAGTGAATACCATTGTCTTACCTGGCTGCTCTCCTGAGAAGGCACTGGGTGCAACCGCGCCCCTGCCCCTCGAACTGCAGAGCGGCGAGGGCGGAGGCGTCGGTGATGGCGACACCGCAGGTAACTGCTGGTGAGTCTGGGGCTCGTCCTGGCCCTCCGGGTGGGGGTAAGGCAGCGGGTACGACAGATAGAGAGCCTGCAATGGGTGCATATGATGGTGGTTATGGTGGAGGTGCATGGCGCCGTTGCCAGGCCCAGAGCCGGTGGTGACGGCGGTGGCGGTGGGCAGGCCGGGCCAGGTGTGGACGGGGCGAGGCAGCTCCATGCGGCAGGTGTTGTGGCGAGGGAGAGGGCCGCTTCCTCCTCGTCGTCCTCCGGTTTCCCCGACGCTCTCGATGGTCTCTGCACGGGCCATCTCAGCAGTAGCCTGAGTCACACACGGCAAACGTGCATGCACTTAATACATACTCCATAACCGAGTGACAGACACAGAGTGCAACAGTTTCATACACATGGTAATCTGAAAAATACATGCTATTGAATTAAAATCAACACAAAAGGGTAAGTGCTTTAAAGTACATAAATCCGCACTTCTAATTATAGAACCATTGTTTTTCTCTCCTTCCTCTGTTCTCCACCAGCCTGTGTTCCTCTGTCGGCCGCTAGGGGGCAGCGGCGAAGCCCCGTCGTGAGCACGAGACTACAGTGTTTGTAAACAAATCCCTGCCGCCCGAGCACGAGGAAGCGAGCGCGCGCGCACGCACACACACACACACACACACACACACTGACGCGCAGAGAGGCGCGTGCGTGTACTATTAACGGCAGTTGAAGGGGGAAGAAATCACAGAAAACAGCACGAACAAATCCGCCCAATGAATGTCCGTTGGCCACAAACACTTGAGGCCCGAACAACAAGGAGAAATAAAACCCCCGCGAGGCGCGTGAGCGAGCCCGCGTCGGTCGCTTTGCGTCAGAAAAAGCCGGAGTTAAATCGGAAATCATTCATTTGTTGAACTCCAAAGTGTTAACGACGAGCCACGCGCCGGCCCTCGCGCACACACCACAAGCTTTTTAATTGCATTTATAAATCGCAGTTTTAGCCTCAACTCTACTTTGAGACTTTTTCGCGTGAATGTTTTTTTTTTTTTAACTGCATCAAACAAGTCGGGACTTGTTTTCAGCAGACCGACACGAGAGGGCCGCGGAAGGGGCCAGCTTCGAAACAGCAACCCAAAGGCGGTCCATACGTTAGCTATAATGTTATTAGAGGTCACGTTAACGCGAGGGGATCCAACCCCCCCCCCCCACACACACACACACACACACACACTAACAGCTGGACAGATGATGCAACGTTGGGATGTCAAATTCACAACCAACTTCTGCAGCGATAAACAAACCGGGCACAGTTGATCTTCAGCACTTACTTGGTCTGTCCGACGCTCCGTGGTGAGGCTGTCTGCAGGTCAGAAACCGACGGTAACAGGTGGACATCAGAGGGGATCAAAATGTGCCAAAAAACTAACAAAACAAGCGGTTATGCGACGGGGGAAGGCTCTCGCAGGACGATGGGTTTTTAAAAAAAAAAAAAAGTCCGCTCCGAGGGGGTAAATGTGTCACACCATTTCCAGTTTCCCGGTTTGGGGACTGTCCCAGTTAATATTGGACTCCCTTCACAGAGAAACCCACCAAAACGAAACCGCCCGGAGACGAGAAGATTAACGGCGCGGCTCGTTGTCTGCGCTGCTGTCTGTCCGGGCTTTTGCTGTCGGAGCGGTCCTCCTCCCCTTTAAGACCGTCTTTGTCAAGGCAGAAGAAGCGGAGCTGACGTCCGTCCGCTTTTCAGAATAAAACCCCACGTGAACCCGTCCGGGGAGGGCGCTCCCTGTTTTTGTTTTGTTCACGTCAAAAACTGCCCTTTAGACACCCGCGTGGTGTAATTCACACGGCGACGAAGGGCCCATATAAGCCCTCAACATACATAGCCAGTTATGTGGATGCTCCACAACATATATGTGTTAAATGCTTGAATCAATTAATTCATTGAGACGGACAAACGATTGAAAATGCGTATGATGACAGAAATTAGGGCGAATCAGTGTGAAATATGGGCAAATTAAAGGAAGTGCATCATGAATGCCAGAGATGTACAAATGTGCTGGTTTTATATAAGACCATGCAGCATGTAGGCCTACTGCAATGTCCAAAGCCAAACTTATCATTCAGAAACTACACTTTAAGTGCATATTAGTGGATCTGTCCATTCACCAGATGCTCATTTATAATTTCACCATGCACCAATGTACAGTGTGTTTTTAATTCCACGTGAACTTCGCTCTGCACTCCCCAGCAACGCACGTCTTTCCGACTGCAGGTGGCATGCTTTTATTTTGTCTTTAGTGTTGTCTGGTTAACTTCCCTCACCACGCCCCTCCTCCCCCTCCTCCTCCTCCTCCTCCTCCTCAACAAGTGCGGACATGCTCCCCGGCAGGACGGTGCATGCTGTCTCTCTCCAGCTCCAGCTCCACCTCTCACTCTCCCTTTCTCTTTCTCTCTTGTGTTCGTTTGTTACAAACCTGAGGCTTCCCGCAGCATTTTGTCTCGTCTCGACTTGTGTTTCAGTGCAATTCAGAGGGCTTCATCGGCATGGAGGTTTCCAAAACAATGTTGCCAAAGATTCAAAATGTAATTTGCCCACATTAACAGTAATAGAAACGTTAACACATGTACTCTACTCTGTCTCAGTGAGCTGATCTCCTATTGCCATTAGACAGTCCTAACGAGGGATCAGCCGTGTAACAGTTAATGCGCCTCACATCCTGTGTTTCCCCTCCACTCCTTCTTTAACTTTGTATCTCTCATCTCAGGACACAAGACATTTCCTCATCATGTGATCACACAACAATCAACAAAACATCCCCCCACCTACACGCACACAGACACACATGAACAGGCTGGCTTTCCCCCAATTTCCTTCTCAGTTTGACACATCTGCAGCAGCTGTTCCGCTAACGCCGTGTGCTCCTGCGTGGGCTGGAGCCGAGTCAGGCCTACGCTGTGAAGTTTTATTGCAAGGCATTCGCTGCAAGTGCAGTGAGAGTGTCACAGCCGCCGGTGCCGGTGGTCAGTTGCGGTTTAGTTTTGCATGTGATCCGTGCAACGAAAGATGAACCTGGGATGGATCGCCAGTCATCCCTGACAACAACTCCCGTGGTGTTAAACAACCCTGCGTGGGTTTAAGATGCCCCATCAGTTCGCCGTAGACGCCCCTGGGATGAGTGGCAAAATGTCTTCTGGTGTTCAGTTTAAGTCCGGTGGAATAGCTAGTTTGTCTTCAGTTGTTGTGTTACATTTTCATAAAGTGACAAATGAAGAAAAAAGGCCTAAAAAGTTGCAACAGACCAGATTCACTTCAATTAGGCAGCGACTTGCAACTACACCTGTGGATCCCGGATCAGTATTTGCTCCCGACTAACTGGGATTAAGAGTCCACGTATTCTGAGTTTTACGCGGACTGCAACCCAACTGGGGACAATGAAGGCTGCTGATTGGCCCTGTTGTGGCGTGTGTGTGCCTGGGCCCCAAAGAGATGATCATGTTGTGTGATTTGCACAACCTTTAAAGGAGGTTAATGTCAGCATCTAGTAGTTAGTAGTTAAACAGGTCAGAAGCAGAGTATTCGGGCATCACAGAGGTGTACGTCACTACGGTGTACGTAAAGATGCATTTTAAGAAGTATATAGAACTTGAATCCAGTTCAGTGACTTAATTTGTTGCAGCTGTACTGTATTGTATCGCCTTGCAGGATTTATTAGTAGAAGATGTTTTGGTCACATTTTCTGTTGCTATTATGTGTGATCATGTTCCTCAGTAAACCTTCTGTTTTAGTTGGGGTTTTTTTTCTTTCGTGTGTGTGAATGTCATCACCTCCAACTGTGGATTTATTAGCAATGCAGATGTTGTTACCACCTTCACAAAAAGACCAAACAGGTCTTTGTGTGTTGATCAGTTCCCCTCTGAGGTGACCGTAGTGGATACACAATCAGAACTTCTTTGTAATGCAAACTGACTCTCGGCAAGCTTCCACATAAATCCCTTTTTTTTTTTTTTTAAATGGCATTTGGGATAGATTTCCCTAAACCCAAACATTAGAAATTATAATCCGGGATTAGCGAATGTTTTGCTGTAACCCTGGAATCCATTTACGACAAGTCGTTTAATCCAAAAGTGCAGTCAGCCATTAAACACATCTGGACTGTTCGCACACTTAATGAATAGTTCACAGGCACATTTTAAAAGATCCGTGTTTTGTTTTTTTTAAGTTTTACACACTACCACAAAATCTGTCTGCACGTTCGGGGGTTTCTTTTTTGACTTTTTCTTAATTTTCAATCGCACTTTGACACGTCCCATCTTGATGTTCGGGCCGTCGGCTGCAACCCTCATACTCATAATAGGGATCTTTAACTGGAGACACCCGCAGTGAAGTCACAACAGCAGCCTAATTGTTCAAGCCTTTACAGCCTGTAGTGTGAACACTCGGCATAACATTAGCATCCCAAATGACTTCAGACACCCCCACCTTCGTGACTCCTGACCCTCAGATCTTTGTCCTCTGGGTCACACCCCTCAGCTGCAGGGCATGAGACAGCAGAGGTGCGGGGGTGGGAGGCTGTTAAATCGGCTGGAAATGGCAGCTTGTCTCAAACCCACCCTCCACCTCCTCCTGCAGCAGATTGGCGCACACCCCTTTGTTTGGGGAAGAGGGGGTGGGGGGGTCCCCTCTCAGGTACATGCCCGGGCGAACATCCTCTGCCAGCTATGCATGACATGTGGCCATCAGCCAGTCTGTAGAGACCAGATAATGAATGCTAATGCGAGTCCAGACTGCAACCATCACAAATCCTGCTTTGTTATGTTGTTGCAGTTCCAGTTTTTTCACAAGTACATTTATAATGATAATATGTCAAAAGATTTCTAATTCTAATTCTTATTTGAAAATAAGTCACTGGTACTTTCAAATGTCTGTCTCATGAACAGCTTCTTCTGTGGCACTTTGTAAAATCCTTCTTTGTCATCTTTTGTTCCCCTCCCATGGCAGCGCCTGCACACTAAATCAAACCCACCATTCGAACAAGTAACCCATAGTTTTGCCTCTGGAATTAATTTCTCTAATGGTAAAAATAATTGTGGTAACTGATCAAGAAATAACTTAAATTGAGTTCTTGGAAATGACCACCAGTATGACAAAGCACGGCTTAAGCGCCTGGCCCGTCGTATTCAGCCTGAGGTTCGGATGCCGTGTTCAGTTTTTACTGTTACAGTTTTTCACAACTGCCAAGTCACATTTCTCTACAGGAGTTCGCGTCTTCCGAAAGTGTTCGCACAGTTCTCGTTAGCAACACGCAGCCCAGCGCAACGGCTCATCTCACGTCCAAAATGCACCAATGCAGCGAAAACACACGTCATACGCATCTCAGGATCAACACCTACCAGAACACTGACAACATTTGTCTGCCAACAGTAACGCTTTGTCATTCGCTAACAACAGGGAGCTTTACAATTAGTGTCACTAATGTCTTTGTAAAAGTATCTTTTATTTAAAACTATTATTAACACTTGAAATTGATGAAGGCACTTGCAAATGACAAGGTAACACAAATCGTAAACCGTACTTTGGTGTTTCATTTTTACCTCTTCAGATTTCATCACATGGTTCTTTTTTTCTCTTTACAAAATAAACAAAAACACTGACAAAGAGGAAGGTCTTGGGTAGATGAATAAATATTAAAATGTATTTATTTTATTTGGGTAGCATAAACCAATATTCCATTACACCACAAAGAAGGTCATTGCTGCATGGATTCCAACTGCACAAAATGAAACTAAAGTAATTTGAGTAATGCAATACAAAACTCTACATATTCACCATTCATACTGATAGCTACAGTTGTAGAAATACAACAGTGCTAGTCAACCCTGTCTTCTGCATTTGGCCATAAGTTCTCATCCACATCACATTTGATGATCTTTATCTGGGTTTTTCTGATTCATCAGCTGTTGATTCTGATTGTCCTTATGTAGGTTCCTGCAACAGGAGAACTAGTGCAGGCTAAAGGGTCAGTGACACATCGGCACGACGCACTCTGAGGCACAACACACCCGAAAACACCTTCCCGACGGCAGTCCACGGCTGATGCCACCTGTGCTGATGACACCTAACAGGTTCTCAGTTCCCAACTGCATCATCTACATTGTTTTCTGTCCTACAACGTGTGTGTGTGTGTGCGTGTGTGTGTGTGTGTGTATTGTGGGGGGCCACACACACTGTAACATGAGTGCAGCCATGCAACTAGAGAGACATGACGGCACCAGATAAGGTGTACACACACACACACACACACACACACACACTCCATGCTCCCCCCTCTCTGTCAGGTCATCTATACCTCTGCAGCTGTGATAAGCATGTAAATGAGGTCTGCCGCCTTCTGTCTCTCTTCTGCAGCAGAACCAGGTTGCTTCTTTCTCCCTCTCTCTGCCCGTCAGTCAAGCCCAATTAATAAGCCGAAACGTCCCCCAATATATGAAAAGGAGAAATTCGCCCCCCCCCCCCCTCCTATATGTGTAATGACCAGTCATCGAATGCCTCCAAAAGCTAAAGGAAAACTGATTTTGTCCCTTTAATATTCTGTGTCAAACCAAGTCCAAAACCCCCGTGGATGGTCACTGAACTCCTCCTGCTTCATGTTGGTTTACGTGTCGACCAGCGACGGCGAACACGGCCGCTGTGGCGGCTCTCTGTTCTGTATCCTTGATCCCTCACGGGTCTGCGCCACGGGTAAAAAACACAGTCTGTTTAAAAAAACGCAGCATCTGCAAAGTAACTGATCACTTAAAAGGTCCAGGGTGTAACATTTAGGAGGAGCTGTTGGCAGAAATGGAATATAATATTTATAAGTGTGTTTTCATTAGTATGCAATCGCCTGAAAATAAGAATCGTTGTGTTTTCGTTACCTTACAATGAGCCATTTCTATCTACAGAGGGAGCGGGTCCCCTTCCACGGAGGTTGCCATGTTGCACCGCCATGTTTCTACAGGGGCCCAGAACGGACAAACCAAACACTGGCTCTAGATAGGGCCTTTTGCCTTTTTTGTGGGTTTTTGCGGCCACCGTAGTTTCTCCCGCACGCTCTGAAGCGGAGGGTGAGGCGATCGGGGTGCAAATTCACCGCTAGATGCCACTAAATCCTACACACTGGACCTTAAAGTATCAAATAAATGTACTTTTGGAGACGTATAGCATAAAGAGGAAAAATACTCGAGTAAAGCGCAGGTACCTCAAACGTGAACTTAAGTACAGCAGTTGTGGCAGTACGGCAGTTCATTGGTGGAGAGTATTCTAACTTCCTGTTTTATTGCTTGGTGCTTCTCATTGTCTGCAGTTAACAAGAATAAACTCAATCAGAGTGCTAGCCTAATATGTGTAGTAAGATTGCGGTACAGCAACAGCATTGTATTTGCATTGTATCAAAAACACAATAATTTCGGGCTTCCACGTAAAGAAGGAACCTTGGACTCAACGTAGATCTAAGTCGCTCAACGGAGTGTGTGATATTTAACTGGACTCATGAAAAAGCTCCTACTGTGACACAGTGGTAGTGAGAAACCTTTGGAGCGTTTCCGATGGCATAACTCAGCACCAAAAGAAATGACAGCGGCTTTATGGCTAAATCACTTTCCCGTAATATGCGACGTAATAATCCAAACGGGGAGGGGGCACATTGGACGGGAGGGTTCCTGAAGTTTCCGTCTAAAGCATCTGAGAAGTGGATTCGCCTGTACACAGCAGCAACAGGGATAGTGTGTAAATGTGTGTTCAATGTGGCCTTTGAAAGATCTTTTCTGTGCAAAGGAACAATGTTCTCTCTTTTTTCTATTTTATAATTTACCCCCTTTTTAAAAATACATTTTTGTTTCTTTCCTTCTCCCTACCTCTACCCAGGCCTATGATCAACACTATGATAATGTTGTATACATTGTGATGCAAATACAAATGTAATTAAGATAAATGAGCTCACAAATTGAATGGGCTTCATTTTATTAGCTTTAAATTGGGGTCGACCCCAGTTGGTCATTAGTACATAGGAAATATATAATATTGTGAACATGTTGTGGTGTTGATAGAGAGCTGCCTTAATGTTGCTGTGATTACTTCTATCCTACTACTATTAAGAGCATACAGTATAATTTGCTCCTACATCGTTCTCGCATGAAACCCGTGGGACGTTTTTGTTTTGTTTTTTTTTAGATCTTCTTACTCCACATGCAAGGTTATATTATCTCCTCTGTGGTTTGAGGAAAAAAAATCATCAACAGTTGGCCTTCCCAAAACTAATAAAAGAAGGTGAAAAATGCGTGGTCGTTAGGCTGCTTTGGTTTTCTTAGTTCCTTAAAAGTTTCGGGGGATAAAATGTTTCCACCCACTACCAGTGGAAATCAGAGGGGTGTTTGTGGACTTGGATCCTCACTGGCATTATACTCGTGATATATTATATCACGTGAAAGCAGCACAGCAGGTACACAGCACATAAATGTCGTCAGTTTCTCTCTCAGCAGTTTATTCATTGATTCTACTGTATCGACATCACTGTTAACATCTCATCTTCCTTCTGCTGCATCAAAGTGAAAGGTCAAGGACTGATTCTATCTCCCAAACGTCAACCTTACCCTCTCTGCCTCTCTCGCTCCCTTTCTTCCCTCTCTCTCGGTTTACCAGTCGAGTCAAGTAGCAGGTGGAAGACGTGATGAGAGCCTGAAAGGAAGGGACAAGCCCTCTGACAGCGAAGAGAAATCCCCGTCAAGTGTGTGGCTGCTATTTGGCCTGCGGTAACCAAAACAGAAGGCCTCAGCATGTGTCCCCAACAGTGAAAGCTGAGCCAGTGTTTGGGTTGCTACAATGACATCATCGGTTTCACCCTCTCGCCTCCTCCACATACCAACCCCCTCCTCCACATTTGTTTGTCACGTCTCATAGGTCGTTGTGCGTCTCTTTAATCATTTTACACCTCTTTATAGTCATTTTGGTCAAAACCTGATGGCAAACCATCCAGTTGTTTTTTGAGATATTCCAGTTTGGACCGACCGAAAGAGCGGCATTGCCATCCCTATGGAGCGTGGGTAAAATATGAGGTGGAGGTGTAGGAAACGTTTTTTTATCGGCACATAGTATCTGTCCCAGCCTTTGGTCAGTACAGGCGCTATAGTGCAGAGAGGAAGACATGATCCATCTTCGGCTTCTCACCTGCAAATACCCCCCAATTAAGTATGCTGGTGTGCCCGGCCAAGCCAGAAGAGTGACTGAACTTGGGTCTCCATAATGGTCGTAATGGTTGGTTCACCTCCCTCTTTGTGTTCTTCCCTGCTTCCAGCCACCTTGCCTTCCTTTCTTTCTGTCTTCTGTCCTTCCTCCCCTCTCTGTTCTTTACTTGTCTCTCTCCTTTAGTCATCCCTCCATCCTTCCCTCCTATTATCTTGGCACACAGATCTTCAAACACAACCACGTGCACAGTTTGGTTTCATTATGTCTTCCGTCTCGTAGTGTTTAATCGTGTGTGTTTTGCCTTCTCCTGTCATTCAAAAACCAATATCTTGCCTCAGTTCCCTCCTTAATCCCCTTTCTTTGGTGTCTTCATTTGTTATTCATCGTCCCCTCTCCCTCTCTTTTCTCACCTGCATTTCACAAATGTTGCCCCCGCTGTTGTTGTGATAATTATCCGCTAAAGAGGCCCCCGCAGGAGGTGGAGAGAGGGCAAAGCGCTCGCTGTCATCAGGTGATGTCAGAGCGGCAGAAGAAGCCTGGTCTCGGTGAGCAGGCGCAAAGCTACCTGTTAACAGGTGGAGCAATCTGAGCGGACAGAGGCAGCCCAGAGCTCACTGTTACCTTATCAGATGTACGTTGTAATGTTAGCAGGGTGCTGATGGGACGATAAAGATGCTCTGTGCCGGGCGTCCGCAACCAGAGATAAAATGAAGAGAAGCTCTGCGGGTATCCACATTCAAAACTGCAGCCAACATTTCTCCGATATAAATATAACGGACCAAACTACTCCACCCTTTATCTCGCCTTTAGTGGGATCCTAATGATGGATGTGTTTGAAAATATGTATTCATGGCTTTATTAGCTTTATGAGCATTGTCCGCTAAATCTTTTAACTTAATGTACTGCAGACTTTTTAATGATGAAAATTAATCCATTCATGCATTTTAACAAATAGTGTGAGAGAGACTATAGATAAATAGATAATATAGAATCAAACTGGCAAATGACTGTGTATTATATGAAAATGTTATTTATTTCAAAGTTATTTATTTCAGCCGTAAAGCAGCTCCTCGTTATGTCTTTGAAAACACCCCCAGTTCATGGACTTTAATCTCTAAATGAAGCTGTGGTAGAGGAGGATGCCACGTTAAACTCCGCTGTCTCGAGTCCTGGATCAGGCTTTAGACTGTTGTCAAACAGCAGTGAATGACTTCACTGTACAATCAAATCTGTGACTGTCTCAACATCACACGTGATAGAATTGATCAAATGAGGGAAGATTTCAGACTACGTCATGCTAAATCTGAAAAAGCGGCTTACGTGTGACAACAGCGTGCAGCCTCGGAAAGAGCTCCGTCCACACTTAAACACCCGAACAGTTCTTCTTCAGCTTCTTCTTGGCAAACAGCTAAAGTGGTCGCCACAGCCGACACCTGGGTAAGAGACAAACAGTCTCAGCTGCTTTGTCCCATCTTACATATTTGTTTTGTGTATGTTGTCGGGACTGCACATTACGTCTACTAATGACTATGAAGGAGTGATTCGACTGTTGCACATAAATGCTGCCTGTTAACCAGGTGAAGAGACACCACTGGTGTCTTCTGACTAAAATACAGCTCTCTTCTGTTTATTGACGCCAACGCGCTACTAATACAAATACTTTGTTCCACTCTGTAATACTGAATTTTAAAGAAAATACTAATACCAATGACCCAATGTCTAGAGCACTCCCTGGATTGAAGAGGAGTATGACACTCTAATGTCAACACTTAGCCAAAATCTGTGGCTGATTATATCTTATGCCACTCGTATGCCTTTTAATTTAACTGATAGAGGTAAAGTACCTTTCCCCCCTTCCTTGTTAGGGTTACAAACATCTAACACTCCCAGTTGACTCGTGGAATAATGGTCAGATACCAACCCAGTGCTACTTCACGGAGACGGAAGGAAAGAACGGAAAAAACAATGAGGAGAAAGAGACAGATAGAAAACTGAGAAAACAAACCATTGTTGTGTTTAGAGGAAGAAATATGAGCCATCTGAAGGACGGGTTTATGAAGAGGGAGAGAAGGTGTCAGGCTTCTGAAGAGCAACACCATTACCTCATCCGTTTCACCTCAAACAGAGCTAGACAGATGGACCTGGTGCGTGTGCGTGTGTGTGTGTGTTCACTGCTACAGCCTACTCAGTCTCTGACAGCTCACCAAATCCCTGTTATGATAAGTCGAGTCAACACAGTGTGGTGGAATGTGCATCTGAAGCACACCATGGCTGCACACACACGCCTCATTTCTCCTGCGACAGCGGGAACGATGGGAACATTTTGGCCATTTGAATGGAGACATGTCCACAAACACATCTCGATGCAATCCAACGTTCGCTGCCGTGTTTACTGACGCGATGCTAGCAAAAGGGAAGTTTGATGCAATGACGTAACTTTCGGAGGTTACGTGTGGTATATTAACAACCAGCAAGAGTCATCTGGTGAATGAATGCACACCACAGACCGGGTGCTGGTCATATGTTGACGGGAAGATGACCGCACACTAAGCTCCAATGATTTTATTGTATAACCTTATGGTCCAAGAAATGTTCAGATGTCTCAATGGCCCAGTTTAAAGAGGACAAGCCAAACTTAAGGGCTACAAAGAAATGGATACATTGGCCTTTATTCACTGAGCCATAACATAAAATGTATAGTTAGGGACCCAAGCAAACCAATTAAATAATATAGAGACATACAATTTATTGCAAACAACATTAAAAGATAATTTCATCAATAGGGAGAAGAGGGAAGCCTATAAGACGATCTGTATACACGTGTTTACAAGACACATAAGCAGGGATATCTGGAGAGAAATAGAAATTGAGATGTTGATGCATTCTCTTACTTTTTTCTGATGTTCGGTGATTGTGATGAACTCAGGTATAGTCTTGTAACTTGCTGATGATGTCACTGATTGTGGATTGCTACCAGGTGTGGGATGTGTCAAAGGTATGGTCACATTACACTTCCGGTATATGAATACTCGCTCTGTCTCCCATTCAGTTCTATTGGAGCTGATGTGGTTTAATTGCTTTTGCGTATTAACATTATGCATTGTATTATTAATCTTCCACATGTTAAAGGCATAGCAAACAGGGGATACACACACACGCATATATTCACCTGACCCTGGTGAGACGGCACGCACCCAGCCACACACATACACAAACACACCTGATACTAGTGACACATCCCTGGATACATGGTTGAATGCAGGCACTAAGGACACACACACACACACACACACACACACACACACACACACACACACAGCTGTTGAAAAAGGACAGGTCAGTCGGTCTGGAAATACTGGTGACAAATCCTAGGGGTGAAATCCCCTGAAGAAAAATCTGTTGTATCCTCTGCACTGACTCTGACTGTCTACAGTGATTCTGTTGGGTGTCTGACACTGATTTATTGGTAAGAGGGGTTGGGAGGGTTCCAGACTTAAACTCTGGCCCACCCCGGTTCCCGATCAAAGCCCGAACAGGACAAATACCAGTGTGTGCACACGTCAGAGTTTAACTGAGCAGATGTGCTCTGTCGGCCAACAGAAACATTATTCTAGTTTGTTTCTTCACCATTTTTAGCACATCATCGCACCACCAGCATACAAACTGTAACATCGCTGTCATACATTGTCTTTTGTTATCACAATACTTATGTATTACCTGGATCAGAAACGTTTTCTGGGCCGAGTGCGGTCAAATTTCCACAACATAGGGTGTAAATAGTTTAACAACACTCATGGGCACGTTCCAAGAAGCAGGTGTACTGAGTTATCAGGACCACTTTGCTGAGTAATACCTAGACGTGTGAGGGATAGTGTTGGCAACAGGGAAAAGGAGCCAAACGCAGACATAGGAGGCATGATGATGAGGAGAGTGTTTATTCCCAAAAAGGCAGGCAGGCAGGTTGCAGTCAGGTGACTGGCTGGCAGACAGGCAGGCAGGCAAAATCCAAAACCAAAACCAAACAGGCAAACAGAAATGACGACAACGAGCCGACCCAGAACAAAGGAAAACCACGACTAAAACACCCTCAGGAAGGGGAGAAAACGAGACACAGGTGAACACAATGACACAGGTGGAAACGATCAGGGCACTCACAGACAGGAAGGAAAACTAACAGACGCATGAGGGAACAGACAAGTTACAAAATAAAATAGGAACTAACAGAAACTAAACCCCAAAACCCCCGACGAGAAGTCCCTCCTGTCTAAATACCCTGTCGTCATATTGTACATACTCTATTCTATGATTATTATTTACTTATAACATTTTGGTTTAACTATTATTTAATACCTTATTGTCTATTGTATAGTTCCGATTCTTCATCTGCTTCCTTATGTTTCTTTATACTTCTTTATATTCCTACTACGTTTATTGTTTTGCACCAAAAACACCAAAGCAAACTCCTCGCATGTGTAAACCTACTTGGCAACAAAGCTGTTTCGGATTATTATAGTTATGGAGATTACAGGCCTCAGAATACCCTAACAACTCAGATTTAGCTGCTGTCAAATGTTAGCCCTTGTATGAAAAGACCAATCAGCTTGGAAGTAAGTTTCAGGCACGTGCTTCGACTTGTTATGGTGATGTGATTGGACGACAGATTCCATGTTTAGGTGAGGTTACGTACTAACGAAGAACATGATGGAGCTGCGTATTTGGAATAATTACAACAATACTACTTTTGAAATATATCTTACATTATTTTCATCAAGAGGATCCAGCTAATCATCGACCAATCTCCAGTGCTAGTCCTACATGAGATTTAAAAACAATTCATATATCATCTTTGGATCCTCTTTTGGGGATTTCAATAGATAAATGTGCAAGGGTCACAGCAAACATTTTCCTGTGTCCCTTGAGACCTTTCTTCATAAAGTCACAAATGCAAAGTAAAGAGTTTGTCTGAAACAGAGAAAGGCGGTTGAATAAAGTCTGGTGTTTCCCAAATTTCATAGAGGAAAGCTAGTGTACGCAGCTGTAAACTCTGCCCAGAGACGCACCATGCTGTCACTGCCGTTGTCGTTCAAACCCCCCCAGAGTGCCGGTTGTTCAGATCGGCAAGAGGAACCATCGCCACTTTCCTCTCTCCGTGCTCAGAGCCTCGAGGGTTCTCACGTTATCCCCCCGGGGAGGCCGTTTGTTTGTTTGGCTTTCACAGCGGTGAGCTCATCGCTGAGTTCCCCTCTCTGCGCCCAGGCTCCCGCTGGAAGGGGATCCACGGCTCTGCACGGGGCTGCCGTTTAAAAACCAGCGCGTGGACCTCCAGGATAGTACAACTATGATTCAGCCAGCGTGCGGGGATTGCTGCTGACCCGTATCATAGGGTGACATAATCCATCACAAGTAATACATCAGGAGTCCAACAACATGAATGCTTTAGTGAAGAGGGTTGTTTTTTTTTTTATTATTTGTCAGCTGAGACACTACTTGAAAATGTGCCCTCTCAAGAATGTGTGAGCGTGCATGCTTACATAAGTGTTGATAAGTACTAAAATGATTTTTTTTTTTTTAAATATACAGGAATGAGCTAGCCATTACATATTAATAACTGTGCTGTTCTGTTCTGCATAAGCGCTGCTTTCGTGAATCAAACCGTCCTACGTCGTATATAAAAAATGTCATGGATGATGTAACATAACGGCGTCATGTGCTGTAACCTGGGGAGATTGGACCTCACATGACAATGCACAGCAGTGTGCTGTTGTATATCATGCAATACATCATGCCGCGTCATGTGAGGTCACGTGTGACATAACGTCATAACAATGGAAAGATAACATGATGTGATGTAACATGTCCCCAAGCCCCCCGAGCCCTCATGTAACGTAACATAACCTGATCGGTATAATATGATATGATTTATACCACATGTGTTTAGGTCAAATGATCAACTTCAAGTAAAATTATGGGCTCTATTTTTCTGAACCAACGTACACTTGTTACTCACATGGCTCACCTGGCACACCTGTGTGGATACTACCAATGGAACGGATACCTGCTGCCTTCAGACGGACGGACAGAGAGGCAGTAAAGGAAAGGTCTTCAGCAGGCTACTAACTGTCACGGATTACAGATCTGATGTGTTTGATTTACATTTGACCGATGTATCTGATTGTATGTTACGGCCATTTCATGTTCCAACATGTTTGGACACATCGAATTGCACTTTCCCGCATCACTTTCACACATGATGTCACGCGATGTCATGTCGATGACACGTTGCAACATGTCGAGTTGCACGCCATTATTTTGTCCCGTTAAAAAGGGACGGTTCACCCCAAAATCAAAGTTGAAATTATTTTGCTTTACTTTTTGTTTGTGATCATTTCGCGCCCACTTTGGCCTCTCTGCAGTGGCTTCCAGTTCGTTTTAGAATTGATTTTAAGATCGTATTGTTTGTTTTGAAGTCGTCATACGGGTTGGCGCCTCCTTACCTCGCTGACCTGTTGTTTTTGCACACTCCCTCGAGATCACTGAGGTCTGCTGGCCGGATGCTTCTTGGTCATCTCAAGGTCCAGATTAAAGCAAAGGGGAGATCGGGACACTTTTAAAACTGCTTTAAAAACCCATTTTTAGTCTTTGGCTTTTAAATCAGACTGAATTCTGACATTTTGGATTCTATTTGTGTTATTTTTATGTATGTATGTATTTTTATGTATGTATGTGTACATATTTTTTTAAATATATATAATTTTATTTTATTGTGTCATTATATCATTCTGTCCCATCTGTTTACAGCCTGTTTCTTTCAATTTGTGCAGCACTTTGGTCAACATCTGCTGTTTTTAAACGTGCTGATAAGTAAACTTTACTTGACTTGACTCCGTTCTACCGATAGTTCCCACGTGAAACTGCTCACAACAAATCTGTGGATTATCTTGAGTAACTGGGTCATGATTTCCAGTTGCTGTTTAGGTTTTCAGATGTAACGTTTTGGCGCTTTGAGCACCGCAAGCCGAGTGCCGTATGGTTCCCCTGACGTCTCTAGGGCCGATATCTCCAAAACTTGGCAACTCACACCAAAACAATCTAGATGGATAAGAGGAACAATATTTTGTTTTTGGGGTGAACTGTCCCTTTAAGTCACATTAGGTTACGTTACGTTACGTTATGAGAAGTTGTGTTGTGTTGAATTTTCATGCTGATTATAATTATGATTAGAGGGAACCCTGGTTCTCTCTGTGACATTAGACCAGTCCTATCAGTGTAACTGATGCTGCTGTCTGTTGTGTCCCTCCACCTTTCTCCACCTGTCTCCCCCTTTACCTTGGCAGCAGGTCCCTTCTGTATGTCTGCTGGTGATATGAGGACACAGACACTCGGCTAACTTGCACAATCTTATCAAGTGATTAACAAATCCTGCGCGGTTATCACTCGGTGTCCTGGCTAACAACAGCGTAGCTGTTTGTTTTGACTGTGTCCGCTGAAACTGGGCCACAGGATAGTCTGTCACCTGTGTGTGTGTGTGTGTGTGTGTGACAGCGAGAGCATGTTTGAGTGTTAGTGTCTGTGTTGCAGTGTGTGTATGTGAGATAGTGAAAGGGAAAAGGAGGTAGCATTTTAAAGCCGTACAGGTAGGAATACTGTAGTTGCTTTATATGCAGTGCATTTTCTTCTGTTCACTTGAGTTGTAATTAATATTTTACCACCCACATCGTCTTTACTCGGAATCCTGCAAATAGCCTGTGAACATCCCAGTGATCCCCTGGAGAGGCATAAAAAGGAAGGCCGGCTGACGGCATTTATCTTTTGTGTCTGTCGCAGCCAAATAGGACAACCAGCCTTATTTGTTATTATTCTTATTTGTATGTTATTCTGTCCAGGTTAACCAGACTAGATAGTTCACAACAGTGAAAGTGCGTCATCTGACTGAAAGGGGAGAGGTTTTTGAAATATGCTTAGTCATAGTAAAGGTGGTTGATCCCATTACCTTGTGTATTATAATCCTTTTAGGTCTCTCTGTTAGTGCGTATTGGCAGGATGTTACAGTGAATATGGATGAAGTCAAAGTCCTGAATTCAAAAATGAGGCTGAATATGCTAAGCATTATGCTAAGTATCAGATATCAGTATCATAAAATCTTCAAGAATATCGTCCATCTATGATTGCTCTGTACCCGTTCAGTCAGCGTTCTCTGGGAAAGCCACAACTTTCCGATACCAAACAGATGACATAAAAGAGTTGCAGCTCTACTGGCTTTAAAGCCAAACTGAAAAGTTAGCTAAACGCTAACCACTGACTATGCATTTCGCTGGTTTATGAGTTTTGTCCTTGCTTTTGATTTGTCTCACGTACAGTCGTTGCTGACAGGGTGTGTGTGATGTATGTACTGTATGTATGTTCTGCCAGGGGACTGCACGTGAAAATGAGCTTAAAACTAACTCAGGTAAATAGTAACGTTTAAATGAAGCCCACAGGCCTTGACACAGCCAAGCTGGGAGTGGGAGCGCGTTGCCACAGCAGACACCGTGACTTGTCCCAGTAGGAAAAGCACAGGTGTGACACTTAACGTTAACAATGGCTCTTTTTTTTCCCAGTAAGAGTGACAGTGAACCAACATGAACAACACCAGGACCCTGAGACTGAAGCAGCTAAATGGAATTCAGCCTTCATCCATTTTATTATGTACACCTGTTCTTTTATTATTATTGTGACGTATCAAAATGTTAAAAAGGCCTATTGTACAAGGTCCCTTACAATGAAACTAACTAAATGAAAAGAATAAGTTGTATTTAAAGTTGCCCTCCAGACATGTTTTGAGAAATATAATTAAAAAGACTCTGCTTGGGGGGCCCTGGTAGCTCACAGATACTAAGGCAGCGGGTTCGATTCCAGCCTGCGGCCCTTTGCTGCATGTTGTCCCCTGTCTCTCGCTCCCTCCTTTCCTGTCCCTCTTCAGCTGTCGCTGTCAAATACAGGCATAAAAAGTCATAAAAATTAAATTTCCTGTATAAAAATTATTTAAATTTCTCCTTCTCCACCAAAATCCAGAATATTTCAATATTGAAATATTTCATTTCAAAAGTTAATCTGAGTTAAACTCGGTGTAAATATTGATCCACGATTGGCTCCAAACTAGCTGTGATGTCATGAATCCTGCTGGTATGTACATGTGTTAACCTGAGATTTAAGGTGAGCACAGAGAAACTTTCCCCCGTCAGCAGATGGATGCGAACAGTCTTCTGGTGTCAAAGTGCACGGACATCATTCTGCACAGTGAAGCTCAAACATCACAAGTGACGGGACAGTAAGAAAAACAGATTTTTGAGTGGAGGGGGACTTTAAGTATCAAAAATCAAAGATGTGGTTATGCAAAATGCATTATGATATTATGATGTATATTAGAATACCAATTGTTCAATATATATCATTTTTTACTGTGTTTTGTATTTAAAATCTGAATTTGAAGTAATTAGTAACTAGCAACCTGTGGTGGGAGAAATATTCAGATCTTTTACTTCAGTAAAAAGTTGCACTACTACAGTGTAAATATACTCTGTTACAAGTACAAGGCCTGCATTCAAACTCTCACTCAATTAAAAGTAAGTACAAAAGTATTAGCATCAAAATATACTTAAAGTACCAAACGTAAAAGTACTCATTATGCAGAATGCCCCATTTCATAGTCATATATGTTATATTACTGGATTATGCATGAATGTGTTCATCACTTTAACGTTGCAGCTGGTAAAGGTGGAGCTAACTGTAATTACTTTATTCACCGATGCGTATCTTAACCAATAATAATATATCATAATTTATATTTTGCACATAATCACATAATCTAAATCTGCGAAGTAACTAGTAACTTCTTCTTCTTTTCCTTTCGGCTGTTCCCTTTCAGGGGTCGCCACAGCGAATCATGCGCCTCCATCTAACCCTGTCCTCTGCATCCTCTTCACTCACACCAATTAACTTCATGTCCTCTCTCACTACATCCATAAATCTCCTCTTTGGTCTTCCTCTAGACCTCCTGCCTGGCAGCTCCAACCTCAGCATCCTTCTACCAATATATTCACAGTCTCTCCTCTGAACATGTCCAAACCACCTCAATCTGGCCTCTCTGGCTTTATCTCCGAAACATCTAACATGAGCTGTCCCTCTGATGTACTCGTTCCTGATCCTGTCCATCCTCGTCACTCCCAAAGAGAACCTCAACATCTTAAGCTCTGCCACCTCCAGCTCTGTCTCTTGTCTTTTCTTCAGTGCCACTGTCTCTAAGCTGTACAACATCGCTGGTCTCACCACCGTCTTGAACACCTTTCCTTTCATTCTTGCTGATACTCTTTTATCACACAACACACCTGACACTTTTCTCCACCCGTTCCAACCTGCTAGCACTCGCCTCTTCACCTCTTTTCCACAGTCTCCATTGCTCTGGACCGTTGACCCTAAATACTTAAAGTCCTGCACCTTCTTCACCTCTGCTCCCTGTAACCTCACCGTTCCACCTGGGTCCCTCTCATTGACACACATGTATTCTGTCTTACTGCGGCTAAGCTTCATTCCTCTGTTTTCCAGAGCAGACCTCCATCTCTCTAGATTCTCCTCCACCTGCTCCCTGCTCTCACTACAAATAACAATGTCATCCGCAAACATCATAGTCCATGGAGATTCCTGTCTAACCTCATCTGTCAGCCTGTCCATCACCAGAGCAAACAAGAAGGGGCTCAGAGCCGATCCTTGATGCAGACCCACCTCCACCTTGAACTCCTCTGTCACACCTACAGCACACCTCACCACGGTCTTACAGCTCTCATACATGTCCTGCACCACTCTAACATACTTCTCTGCCACTCCAGACTTCCTCATGCAATACCACAGCTCCTATCTCGGCACCCTGTCATACGCTTTCTCTAAATCTACAAAGACACAATGCAACTCCTTATGACCTTCTCTGTACTTCTCCATCAGCATCCTCAAAGCAAATACTGCATCTGTTGTGCTCTTTCTAGGCATGAAACCATATTGCTGCTCACAAATGCTCACCTCTGCCCTTAGCCTAGCTTCCACTACTCTTTCCCACAACTTCATTGTATGGCTCATCAGCTTTATTCCTCTGTAGTTGCCACAGCTCTGCACATCTCCCTTGTTCTTGAAAATTGGCACCAGTACACTTCTCCTCCATTCCTCGGGCATCCTCTCACTCTCCAAGATCTTGTTAAAAAAACTAGTCAGAAACTCTACTGCCACCTCTCCTAGACACTTCCATACCTCCACAGGTATGTCATCAGGACCAACTGCCTTTCCACTCTTCATCCTCTTCAACATCCTCCTCACTTCACTCTTGCGAATCTTTGCTACTTCCTGCTCCACACCAGTCACCTCTTCTACTCTTCGTTCCCTTTCATTTTCCTCATTCATCAACTCTTCAAAGTACTCCTTCCATCTTCCCATCACACTCCTGGCACCTGTCAATACATTTCCATCCTTATCTTTAATCACCCTAACCTGCTGCACATCCTTCCCATCTCTATCTCTTTGTCTGGCCAACCTGTACAAATCCACCTCTCCCTCTTTAGTGTCCAACCTAGCATACAAGTCCTCATATGCTCTTTGTTTGGCCTTTGCCACCTCTACCTTCACCTTACGCTGCATCTCCCTGTACTCCTGTCTACTCTCTTCAGTCCTTTCAGTGTCCCACTTCTTCTTTGCTAACCTCTTTCTCTGTATACACTCCTGAACTTCCTGGTTCCACCACCAAGTCTCCTTGTCCACTTTCCTCCTTCCAGATGACACACCGAGTACCCTCCTACCTGTCTCCCTGATCACATTAGCTGTAGTGGTCCAGTCATCTGGGAGCACTTCCTGACCACCCAGAGTCTGTCTCAGCTCCTCCCTGAAAACTAAACAACATTCTTCCTTTTTCAACTTCCACCACTTCGTCCTCTGCTCTGCCTTTGTCCTCTTCATCTTCCTCACCACCAGAGTCATTTTACACACTAGCATCCTGTGTTGTCTGGCTACACTCTCCCCTACCACTACTTTACAGTCACTGGTCTCTTTCAGATTACAACGTCTACACAAGATGTAGTCCACCTGAGTGCTTCTCCCTCCGCTCTTATAGGTCACCCTATGTTCCTGCCTCTTCTGGAAGAAAGTGTTCACGACAGCCATTTCCATCCTCTTTGCAAAGTCTACCACCATCTGTCCTTCTGCGTTCCTGTCCTGAAGACCAAACCTGCCCATCACATTCTCATCACCTCTGTTCCCTTCACCTACATGCCCGTTGAAATCTGCACCAATCACCACTCTCTCACCTCTGGGGATGCTCTGCATCACTTCATCTAACTCACTCCAGAATTTCTCCTTCTCTTCTAACTCACATCCTACCTGTGGGGCATAACCACTCACAACACTGAACATCACCCCTTCAATTTCCAGCTTCAGGCTCATCAACCTGTCTGACACTCTTTTCACCTCAAGAACATTCCTCACAAACTCCTCTTTCAGGATAACTCCTACTCCGTTTCTCTTCCTATCCGACACATGGTAGAACAACTTGAACCCTGCTCCTAAGCTTCTAGCCTTGCTACCTTTCCACCTGGTCTCCTGGACACACAGTATGTCCACCTTCCTTCTCTGCATCATGTCAATCAACTCTCTAGCCTTCCCTGTCATGGTCCCAATGTTCAAAGTCCCTACTGTCAGTCCTACATTCTTAGCTTTCCTCTTCTCTCTCTGCCTACGAACACACCTTCCTCCTCTCCTTCTTCGTCTTCGACCAACAGTAGTCCAATTTCCACCGGTACCCTGTAGGTCAACAGCACCAGTGGCGGTCGTTGTTAACCCGGGCCCCGACCGATCCGGTATGGAAGTCATTGTCATGATTCGCATTTTTAGTTTGGCATGTGTTTTTTACGTCGGATGCCCTTCCTGACACAACCCTCTGCATTTATCCAGACTTGGGACTGGCACATGAAGACACTGGCTTGTGCCCCCCTGCGGTTGCATTTGCGAAGTAACTAGTAACTAAAGTATCAAAATAATCTAGTGGAGTAAAAAGTACAATATTTGCCTTCAAAATGTAGAGTAGAAGTACAAATTAGCATAACATGTAAACACTCAAGTAAAGCAAAGGTTTCACTTATAGACTATATTCTGCACTCGAAATAGACAGAGAAGCTTATTAATATCAGTGGACGATTTTGCACAGATTTCACAATTAGGAAGTATACTTGTGCAAATGCAGTGGTAGAAGAAGTACTCAGCTCTTTTAATTTAAGTAAAAATAGCAATACCACACTGTAGAAATACTACAAGTGATGTTAATGTTGCAGTTGGTAAAAGTATAATTTATTTATATATATTACTAAACTGCTGGGCAGCTTGTGAATCTCCCCCTTGGGGGTCAATAAAGTCGTATTGATATAATATCATAATTTATGTTGATTATATTTTGTAGCATTAATCTGAATCTAGAAAGTAACTAAATACATGAAGTGGAGTAAAAGATACAATATTTTCCCAGAATAATTTGAAAGTAGCAGCAAATGGAAATACTCGCGTAAACTACAAGTTGTACTTAAGTTCTTATAGCACTATTTTTCACGACTATATGTGAGCGTATGGATCTCAGCAGGGAGGCTAAAGTTTTAATGCTTGTGTGTGTTTACCTTTAAGAGTTTGGGCGGCAGGATCTGGCCTGATCGCCGCTGGGTTATCAGGTCAAGCCTTCTTTTAATGGCTCGAGCGCGTTTGCTGGCCGCTTGCGCCCTCTGGTGGACCGCTCCCGATCTATATTTTCTGTAAAACGTAGGGTTAGGATAATTGGTTTCGATTATCTACGTCGTTTGACCAAATCTGTAAAATAGTCATCAAACAACAACCCGTAGCTGTGTTAGTAAAGAGGTAGCAACGCAACAAAAGCCTGTGAACACTAGTTTACCCAGCTAGCTGGTTCCAGAGCGACGCTGTATCTTTAAAACCACCGAGCGCGGGGGGGGGGTCATTATTTGGCAGGAAGTTAGCCGCAGCTAACAGGAAGCTGAATAATGAGGACACATTGAGGTGCAGGAATTGGCAAAGAGCAGCGACTCCAAACATTGCTCTTCACGCTTGTTACAACTCCACCGATACAGGTAATATAAGCGAGGTACGACTGAAACGCATGTACGCGTTAAAATAGGCTGTTTTGTTGTATGTCGTCCGTGTGGGTGGTGTGTTTCCATCGTGGGGGGGGGGCTCGGCTCGGCTCGGCTCGGCTCGGCTCCGCGCCTTGTCTCAGGCGGTGTGCTTAACTTACTTCCCAGCAGACCAGAGTGAACAAATAGAGTACAGTAAGGATGTAATGTAGTGGATACCCGGGACGGTATTTGTATTGTGCGTCTGTTGTTGCTCAGCTAACAGTTACCTGATACGTGCATCCTGGCCGCAGCTCTAATACGCTTACAGAAGCTTTGGAAATGCATGAAGGATTTACTCATTTGGGTTCTTGTGTTCTCTCTCACACACACACACACACACACACACAAACACACAGGTTTGCGGCACTATCTTCGTAGGGACCCGTCATTGACATAATGCTTTCCCTAGCTCCTTACCCTAAACCTAACCATCACAACTAAATGCTTAATCCTAACCCTTACCCTAATTCTAACATTTACCCTAAAACCAAGTCTTAACCCTCAAAAAGCACTTTAAACTTGTGGGATCCAGCATTTTGGCCCCACAAGTATAGTGTGCCCCCGGTTTTTGGGCCCCACGAATGTAGTAAAACAAGAGCACACACACACACACACCCACACCTACCTTGCTGTTACCTCATCCACGATTGGCTATAACCTTGATGAGTCCACGGCACAGATTGAAGAGGGGTCACTAATTAGTTACTAATCAGCATTATTGCCAAGTAGGTTTACACATACGGGGGTTTTTCGTTGGTATTTTTGGTGTAAAACAATAAACATAGTAGAAGCCTAAAGGTCAGGAATCATAACTTTAAAAATATTGTAAGAAAGTAATAATCATGGACTAGAATATGTACAACATGACATGTTATTTAAATGACAGTATGTGCAACATATTTGCAAGTGACTGTGCAAAACTTCGCAGTATTACTGTACTATAAATGGGGGGGGGGGTAATATAGTGTGTCAGTGGGGGTCCCGGGCCTTGTTGATGAGGCCAATTTGCAGATGGAAAGAAACCGTTACTGTTGGGGTGCTTCGCCTGAGGGTCCAGGAGGCATACGGGTCCTGGAGGGAAGGTAGATTGCAGCTTCTCGGCAGTCCACCCTTGGCAGTGGCAGCAGCAGCGTGCCAGGTGGAGGACTGGTGGGGATGGACTCGGTGATGGCGGTGTAGAAGTTCGCCCTCATTGTCTTTGGCAGGTTGAATTTCTTCACGGCCGCCACAGGAAGTGCATCCTCTGCTGGGCTTTCTTGGTGAGGTCCTGAGGTCCTGGGTGATGATGGTGCCCAGGAAGCACAGTGTCGGCAGGGGGGGGTTGGGGCTGGGTTCGTCTAGTAGTCCCCAACCATCTCCGCTGTCTGAAGCGACAGTAGAACTCATTCAGCTCGTTGGCCAGGCGCAGGTGTTTAGCTTCTCCCGCTGCCCTGCTAAACCTGTACTTTGACTCCCTAAACCTGTCTCCACTCCTGAACGCCTCGTCCTTTTCCAACCTTAGCTAAATGAGGTCGGGCCGTGAACCAGGGTTTGTCGTCGTTGTAACTCGCCCCGGCGCGTGTTGGTACACGGCGGTCCTCACAGGAGCTGACGTGTGACCTCACTCATCCAGACCGTTGGCAGCAGTCCTGAAAACATCCCAGTCAGTACAGTCCAAGCCCGCCCGAAGGTCCTCCACTGGTCCCCGCTGCATTCATGTCCTCACAGCAGGTTTACAGAGCTTCAATTTCTGCCTGTATGCAGGAATCAGTTGGACCGTGACGTGGTTAGTGTCCCAGTGCAGCGCGGGGCACACCGTGACACTGCTTACTGTAGTGTAACAGTGATCCAGAATAGTCTCTCTGGTCGGGCATTTAGTGAACTGTTTGTATTTGGGGAGTTCGTGGCTTAGATTTCCCTTGTTGAAGTCACAGAGAACAATAACACTAAGGAGTCCGGGTTTGTCCGCCCCACACACAGTGTCTGGTCGGCGAGCATGCTCTGTGCATCCTGCACGTTGGCCTGTACACGGGTGGAGTAGAAGGGTTTATTCCAGAACAGGAGAACAGTGCTGCTGAATCAGTGTCACACCGTTACGCCAGCCGCTGTTGACGTAGAAACGGACACCTCCCGCGTATTTTGTTTTGCCAGAAAGTTCTGTGTCGCGTTTCGAAATGACAGAGAAAGTAGAAGAACGCATTTCTTATGCTGTGCCCAACATACTGTTTGCTATTTTTAGTTGGTAAATAACTAAAATTATGAATCACATGTAAAGAGCACCTCCAGGCATGATTTAAGACACATAAAATACTCTGCTTTTGCAGAACATTAAATTACCGTGTGAGAAACATTAAATTTACTTCCTCTCTCAGTGAAAAATCCTGAATCTTGCAATATTCCAGTATTGTTTATTCCAAACAATACTGCTACTGGACACAAGATGTTTCCTGCGTCAATGAAAAGACTATTTTCCGCATCACACACATGTGTGAGTTGAACAGTGGATCATGATTGGCTTTCAAACCAGTTGTAATGTCACTAAATCGTGCTTGGAGGTACACGCCTTAAACCCAGAGTTTAGCGTTTTCCCCCTCTAGCAGACGGATGTGAAAACAGGCTTTCTAGTGTCAAACTGTGCACAGATGTCATTGAAGCTCCAACATTGTGTGTCTGGGGGGGAGGGGAATATATCTTTATATAAAGCAACTAATGGCCACATTCTTGACCGGTTTGCACTGCAGCAGCATCATCTTCATCCTCTTCGTCTTCCTCACAGCAGGAGGAACAAGCAGTCAGCCACCGGTGTGTGTGTGAAGACAAGTCAGAGGCAGCTATGGTGAGTAAGACCGAGACAAACAAGAGACCGTGAATACGATGTTGTAGGCTTCGGCGGAGTCGGGGTTCACACCGGCCGGAGGATACCAAAGGGCAAAACTCTGCTGTGTTTACCAAGTGGCTCTTTCCAAGTGTTTAATGAATGAAAATATGGAAACAAACCGTGTGTCTGTAGACTGTTGCTCATCTGACCAGAAAGTGATTAGAAGTGGACATTATTATTATTATTATTATTATTATGTATAATTTCTTAGTGCTTCATTTGGTAAGTTTGTGTCATACATGACCTGACAGACTGGCCGTCCCCTCCTTTCACTGCTCTCCTAATGCTGCTCCTCTCTGTGCCAGTCTTCAGCAGTGGATCTCAAGACCAAGGAGGAGAAGGATGCAGAGCTGGACAGGCGAATCGAAGCTCTGAGGAAGAAGAATGAAGCTCTGGTCAAGAGGTACCAGGTACGGCGTGACTGTCGCCACTGAGAATATTATCCCTTTTTTTTTTTTTTTTTTCTAGACCTGTCATCTGTGTGTCCAAGAATTTAATGGAAGCCTGATAATATGGTACTGCCAAAGTTAGAAATGCACTTAATTGAAGGCTTTATGAAGAAATAGATGCTTTTAAATGTTAGAGGTCTTATTTTTTCACCATGGGGTATTTATTTCACTCCTGTATAATCACGGGTGTTGGGTACAAGTGTCGTTATACCACACCCAACAATTTTCATTTAATTTGTAACTAGTTTTTGGTGCCGATACAGACCTTTTCATAAGCAGATCAGGTGTCACCAATGACCGATTCGCAGTAAATACAGTAAGTATTTCTGCTTTCATTCAGTCACGGCGGGCGGTCAAATCAGTTTTTAACCCCACGTGAACACCCGTCCTTATTCCAGTAAGTTCTGCACCAGGTGGTATACGGTTTTTAAATTTGGGGGGGGGGGTAAAGAGAGCACTGGCAGTCTGTCGGACGCCCTGGGTAGAGTGCATCCCTACTCATTGTTGTCAGAGCTCTTTTACTTTATGTGAAGTCATAAAGGTTTCTCTTTCTGGATTTGTTTTAGTTTCAAAAATTGTAAGTCACATTGCAGTTACATTCGTTTCAGGTAACTTAAAAACATTTCTCTACATAGCTATTACCATGTCATCTACCTGACATTACCTCATGTTTGGGGTTTGAGTGCAGCAAAGTGGTACGTCCACCATTTTCCAAAATATAGTTTTAATGTGTCCCAATTCCATGTTTATATAGTAATTGTATGCAATATATACTAATAGTCTTAATGGATTATGAAAATCAACATACTTAAAATTATGGAAATGATGCAACATGTGTGCTGATGAATGTCAATCAAACTGCGACTTTACAAATAGACATCAAAATGTTTTATGATATTTTTGTTTTCTGGCGTGATCACAGAGATGGTTTGCCACCATCCAGTTTGTTTTCACTTTCTTCCAGCTGAGTAGCTCCGGCGTTTCCTTTGTGCATTGCACTGTGGGAGAATAGTCAACAGCACGCTCAAAAATGTACATTTAGTCATTTATCAGACGCTTTTATCCAAGGGACTTACACACCAACTTACCAAAGGCGACGCTTCAGGAGCAATTTTGGGGGTTCAGTATCTTGCTCAAGGATGCTTCTACACATGGCTGAGGGAAGCCGGGATCAAACCGCTTACCTTCTGATTGGTGGACGACCGCTCTGCCACCAAGCCACAGATTTTTTTCAAATTGTGCGTGCTGACTGTAATGAGAATACTTAATTCTGTCAATTAGAGTGCTTAGAGTTTGGGATTTGGGACACAGCTTTGTTCTCCTCTTACTCATCCTGTCACTCGATCTCAACAGGAAATAGAGGAAGACAAGAAGAAGGCAGAGCAGGAGGGCATTGCCGTGACAACCCCTCGCAAGCCCCGCCCCCATGACCCGGAGACCGACAGAAGGAAGACGGAGAAAGAAAACTTCACTGTCACCGTCGACCTTTCTAAACTGACAGGGGTAAGATGCGATGTGGGTCCCAAACTTGTTTTATTGTTGTTTGTTTTTTTTAAATCGTGCAGCCCTTTCAGAGGGAGGATTCATTATTTTCATGACTCCTCACCACAATCACACAAACACACATGTTGATCCCTTTAAAACTGAAATATGACGCAGTGAATATCAGTTCTAAGAGCGGCGTGACACGTCTTTCCATCACCTGGTGTTGTTTTGTTGGCTGTAGAAAAGATCTCTTCATCTGTTTTTATGCCGATCCTGCAGACGGAGGACGCAGCTTATAAACTCAGTCTCATTACCGCGATCAGTCTACCCATCATGCACTGCGTATTGTGCCCACTCTTGTGTTACATGTGTATGTTGGCAGTTGCATTTGGAATAAACTAAGATAAATCCTACACGCAGCATACTTAAAAAACAATGGAGAATGAGAAGGGCATCTAACATTATTTAAAACAAGTGAATTCATTTCTTTTACTCTGTTTGAAGGATTTGTTGAGAAAAACCAGTTGGTGCCTTTATTACATTTAGTCATTTAGCAGACGCTTTTATCCAAAGCGACTTACATATGAGAACATTCACAAACCGAAGGCGCAGCTTCGGGAGCATTTTGGGGTTCAGTATCTTGCTCAAGGATACTTCGACGCATGGCTGGGGGATCGAACCGCCGACCTTCCAATTGGCAGGTAACCAAGCCACGGCCCCCTTTATTAAAAAGCACATTCAACATAGTCTGGTTCTCGTTGGGTTACCTGCAACATTGGTGACCCTGAATGACCCTTATCATGAAGCTGATTTATCAACTGGCTCTGTGAACTCTGAGCTTACTCAGAGCTCGTTAGGATGAATGTAAGGATGCGGCTGTAATCGCCATTATGTATTTAGTGTCGCACTAAAACCAGAGTGGGCACATGGAAAGCGACTCAACTGATCGATAAAAATATCTATTACTCCGTCTTACTTTTCACTTTATTGTTAAGTCAGTGCTTTTGTCCCTGTCAGGATCCTGTAGTAATGATGATGACTCTGCTTTTCCAATAAGCCGATTAGTCAGCGGTCCAGTTACCACAGTGATCTGCCCTGACTACACCAAATGACACATTTAGCATTATGTGTCCATACTGTATTAGTGGTGGGTGATATGGACAACATCTACCACTGTATATGTACATTGTGATATTAATATGTATTTTAATATAGTAATTTTTCTGGAAGTTGACTTAATGAGCCTTTTATTGATCAAATAAACGCCTGTTCTTGGCTAATCCAGTGAATTAAATAGCTGACAATCAGGTTACTTCATCACATTGATGCAAAAATCATTCATTCAGTTTTGCCATGAAGCAGTCCTGCTGAATATTTTTGCCACATTGCTCGTCATGGCCTAATAAAACCAGAAATATTAAAAGCATAACCACCACTTCTATGCTGTATGTAGAAAAAATACAATATGGACAAATAGCATGAAAACCATCAAGCTGTTGGCATAAACGTAACATAAACTTAAAAGCTAGCATGTGGGAGTTTATTAGATGAGGGTTTTCATCTGTTTTCTGTTAAGTGTTGGTTAGCCATCCATGTAGCTCTGCTTGGCCTGTGCAAAGATTTGATTTGGCAAACATTTCTGGCAGCTGTCTTTAAACAGAGCCGAGGTGGTTCTACCTGTTACAGCGACGTAATGTTGTAACAGTAGATTCTGGTGCAGAGTGAACTTTAGGCAACATATTAAAGCACACAAAGGTCCTGAAAAACGAGCTCTGTAATCCGTTTATGTTACAGCATCCGTTCGATCGTGTCCTACTAGACATGCAAACGCATAACTGTGTACCAGCAAGCACCATGTGAACACATACTGATCATGTTGTTAGATCCACTGATCATAATGTTAGATCCTAAAAGTCCCTTTACACTGGGGGAAAGGACAACCATGCACATTTAAGAAATGTGCAACATTATGCAAGCAATTTATGTAACTGAAATACGAAATGATAGAATAATATGCTCGTAGTTATAGCAACTCCTGAGGGAAATATCTGGCTCTTTAGCTGCTAAATGCTCCACTGTGTTCACCAGCTGCTCTCTTAACTGTGCCTGAGACCGTGTACGACGGGTTTTTACTGAGAGTGAACCAAAGTGGTAGAGTTGTGGGCCCGGACAGCTAAACGACGAGCTGGAACTATAAAGCTCCGTGAAGCCGAGGGGAGCTGCAGATTCAGCTGACGATTCTCTGTGGGCTCTTCACTACCATTAGCATTAAGCCATATGTTATAATTAAATATAGCATTTTATAGCCGCTTCAGATAGCTGCTACGACGTACTGTTGAATGATGACAGTAGCAATTGAAATTCTCGGGCTGCAGCAGGACAGTTGAAGTTCGTGCTAATTGGGTGAAAGAGGGGCAAGAGATGCCTCACAAAGAACCCCCGATGACTGCAGAAGGGCCTGAAGGGCAACATGGTGGCATCTGCTCCACGTGTGTACCTGTCTGATTGGATATTGATTCAGGGTCAAAAGGCCAAATTTGGTTCATTAGTCTGTTTAAACCTTTTCTAAAGCCTGACCACAGACTACTGATCCCTATGCTTAAAGAGCTCCCTGAAAAACTGATTAACTACCGCTGCCTCTCCCTGTCTTGCTCATCACCTCTCTCTCTGAGTTCATCAAGTTGTAGTTTTGCATAATCCATAGCCCTGATAAGTCTTTTGTGCTTTTTGTATGGCATCAGTTCTTCAGATTAAGGAGATTGAATCTGTTTAAATTAAGTACAGGGGTTAAATTCAGGACAGGAAATATATATATTTTTTGTAAGTTTTTTCCTCCATCGGCCAACTGGCTACTGGATTTTAAGAACTCACAAACCTTTACTAGCCAAATATAATGGACTGTGTGCACATCCACGAAACCTCAGTGGGAAAGGAGCTGGATACAAAAATCTATAAAATTGCAATCCGAAGCGTACGATAGAATATGACCTTCAAATCAGGGATCTGTTTATGAGATCCGAAACCAGGATCAGTGCAGAGAAGTGAACACTGGAACCAAACTAATATAACTCAAATATAACAATTTGCTTTATTAGTAGTGTGACTGGTTGGAAATTGTTCAGTATTTTCCGAGAAAAAACAAGAATTAAAGAAACATCTGAAATGAGTAAAAATATGACAATATAAAAATATTTCTGATCATGGAAGGAATTTGTTTTAAACCCCTGAAGTTCCTGACCGTCATGTTGAGACCCCTCACATGGTGCCTGAAATAATTCAAATGTGGTACTCTGTAACTATGACTTTAAAGTGCCGTCCATACTGTAATTACTGTGTGTTTCCTGCAGGAGAAGAGAGTCGTGAACGACTGGAAACCCGGAACGCCTCGTAGCCGGAAGATGTCAGAGGAGAGCGACGGCCACAGGGCGCCGAGCGACGGCCACAGGGCGCCGAGCGACGGCCACAGCCCCCCCAGGAGGATGGGGTCGGGACGAATGGGTCGGGGAGGTCAGAGAGGTGGAGGAGGGGGACGCCAGGAGAGGAGAGAGTGGGAACCCAGGACACCCAGAGATGGAGAACCTGGGGAGTCAGGAGGACAGGGACGCAGAGGAGGAAGGAGAGGAAGAGGAGGAGGAGGAGGAGGAGGAGGTGAAGGAGGAGGAGGAGGAGGAAGAGGTGGAGGTGGAGGTGGAGGTGGAGGTGGAGAAGGGGGAGGAGCAGGAATAGGGACACCAGGTGGCATGGACAAGAAATCCAAGGTGAGTGCGGGTGAATTACTATACTTCGCTACTAAACTGTATTGATTGAAATGAAGTCACAGTGAAACTGCAGAAGAGCAGAACAAGACTTTTTTATGTAAATCCTCAGGAACACCTGGTGTTTTCTTTTTTTTTTTTTTTTTTTAAATGAAACCCTGTTTCATGAGTGCACCTGAGAGTGTTGGATTATGACTAAGGTTGCGTTCAGACCAGCATTAGCAGGCAAAACGTATAACCTGGCTCAAATGGTAAATGGACTGTGCTTGTGCAGCGCCTTTCTAGTCTTCCGACTACTCAAAGCGCTTTCACACACTGAAGGCACAGCTTCAGGAGCTCAAGGATACTTCGACACATGGCTGGGGGAAGCCGGGATCGAACCGCCGACCTTCTAATTGGTGGATGACCCGCTCTTCCACCAAGCCACAGCCGCCCATTTTTTTTAAAGCTCGGATCAAGGGCTGACTTTCAATAGATCGCAGCGAGGGAGCTGCTCTGCTACGTACGAAACCCTGACGCAGAATCAGGCCGTCTGCAGGTGATTTAGCACCAGGTTCTCCACAAACATACGGCGCGAGATAGGAGAGGGGCGACCATCATCCGGCCGCACCCCAGCCCCGTCACGAACGGCTCGACTCTGCGACTGAAGCCGGTTATCCGGGGCCACCCGAAGTTCCGCGCCGCTATGGTATCGTTCCGTCTAGGCGGGATTCTGACTTAGAGGCGTTCAGTCAGAATCCCACAGATGGTCACTTCGCACCATTGGCTCCTCAGCCAAGCACATACACCAAATGTCTAACCCTGCGGTTCCACTCGTACTGAGCAGAATCGCTATTGCAAGAACACCTCATCAGTAGGGTAAAACTAACCTGTCTCACGGCGGTCTAATCCCAGCTCACGTTCAGTATTAGTGGGCGAACAATCCAACGCTTGGTGAATTCGGCTTCACAATGATAGGAAGAGCACCACAGCGCAAAACATTTACATTTACATTTAGTCATTTAGCAGACGCTTTTATCCAAAGCGACTTACATTTTAGGAAGACAATGGAAGCAATATAACAACACAAGGTAATAAAAAGCATAAGTGCATCAAAAACGAGTCTGATTAAAGCCCAGCACAGTATACAAAGCTAAGGATAGGAAGGGTTTCTTTTTTTTTTTTATATAGCAGAGGTAGAAAGGAAGAAGAGTTAGTGATTGTCAGTCAGGTGTTGACGGAAGAGATGCATTTTCAAGTGATTTTTAAAGGTGGCTACAGAATCTGCTGATCTTGTAGAGGCCGGCAAATCATTCCACCAATGTGGAACGGATCCAGAGAAGGTGCGCGAGAGTGATTTTATTCCTTTTTGGCATGGTACCACCAGGCGTCGTTCTTTTGCAGAGCGCAGGGACCTGGCAGGAGCATAGGTCTGTATGAGCAAGCAAAGATATGATGGTGCAGAACCAGTGGTGGTCTTGTAAGCCAATAGCATCCCTTTGTACTTGATGCGGGCGACAACAGGGAGCCAGTGTAACCTAATGAAGAGAGGGGTTACGTGCGCTCTCTTCGGCTCATTGAAGACCACTCTTGCCGCCGCGTTCTGGATCATCTGCAGAGGTTTGGTTGTGCTAGCAGGGAGACCAGCCAGCAGTGCATTGCAATAGTCCAGTTTGGACAAGACCAGAGCTTGGACTAGGACTTGTGTAGACTGCTCCGATAGGAAAGGTCTGATTTTTCTGATGTTGTAGAGGATGAATCTGCAGGACCTGGTGGTGCTGGCGACATGGCTTTTGAAGTTTAGTTGATCATCAATTACCACCCCCAAGTTTCTGACCGTGCTGGATGGAGTAACGGTTGTTGAGCCAAGTTGAATGGAGAGGTTGTGGTGAATCTTTGGGTTGGCCGGTATCACAAGCAGTTCCGTTTTGTCCAGGTTCAGCTGCAGGTGATGATCCTTTGTCCAAAGCGCAATGTCACTCAGGCATGCCGAGATGCGAGCAGAAACAGTTGAATCATCAGGTTGAAACGACAAGTGGAGCTGCGTGTCATCAGCATAGCAGTGATAGGAGAACCCATGCTTCTGAATGACCGAGCCTAGGGATGTCATGTAGATGGAGAAGAGTAGGGGACCGAGCCCTGCGGCACCCCTGTATTGAGATGTTGGGACTCCGAGACCTCGTCTCTCCAGGATACTCTGAATGACCGCCCCGATAGGTACGATTTGAACCATCGCAACGCGATTCCAGACACACCCATAGCACTGAGAGTGGACAGGAGGACGTGGTGATTAACTGTGTCAAAGGCCGCAGACAGGTCCAGTAAGATAAGAATGGATGACTTGGATGTCGCCTTTGCCAATCTCAGGGCTTCGACAACTGAGAGCAGCGCGGTCTCCGTGGAATGGCCGCTCTTGAAACCAGACTGGATGCGGTCCAGGAGATTGTTCTCTGTGAGAAAGGAGGAGAGCTGGTTAAAAACAGCTCGTTCCAGAGCTTTGGCAATGAAGGGAAGGAGGGAAACCGGTCTGTAGCTTTCTAATAGTGTCGGATTGAGAGTGGCTTTCTTCAGTAACGGTGTGATGCGGGCTTCTTTGAAAGCTGTTGGGAACAACCCAGTGGTGAGGGAGGAGTTGATGATGTGGGTCAGAGTCGGGACAACAGACGGAGAGATGGCCTGCAGGAGATGGGTGGGGATGGGATCCAGCGGGCAGGTGGTAGGGTGGCTAGAATGAATGACCTTGGAAACATCAGCTTCAGATAGAAGAGAGAAAGAGGGGAGCAGACACGTATCTGGGATGCGTGCGAGGTCAACAGGTGGCGGCGCAGAGAATTGCCTGCTAATTGCGGTTGTTTTCTTGACAAAGAAAGACGCAAAGTCATCAGCTGTTAAATCCGATGAAGGTGGGGGAGCAGGCGGAGAAAGGAGAGTGGCGAAGGTTTTAAAGAGAGTGCGTGAGTCAGGTGAGTTGTTGATCTTAGAGTGGTAGTAGTCCGTTTTTGCAGAGGTGACATCCGCTGAGAAATTAGAGAGGAGAGACTGGTAGAGACATAGGTCAGCAGGATCTTTTGATTTACGCCATTTTCTCTCAGCTGACCGGAGGCTGGTGCGATGCTCACGTAGAACATCAGATAACCAGGGGGCAGACGAGGATGTGTGGGCTGGTCTAGATGTGAGAGGGCAGAAGTTGTCCAAGCAGGATTTAAGAGTGGAACACAGAGCGTCAGTGGCGCTGTCGGTGTTCAAGAGAGAGAGCTCCTCAGAGGGAGGGAGCGCCGATGAGACAGCAGAGGAAAAGCGCGAGGGAGCCAGTGTACGCAGGTTGCGTCGGAAGGTGACCAGCGGTAGAACACTTGCAGGGTCCGGAGGAGTTAGGTCGAGGTCGAGAGTGATGAAGAAATGATCTGATGCGTGCAGCGGGGTGACCTGAGCATGAAGAGTGGAGCAGCTCCGTGTGTAGATAAGATCTAGTTGATTACCAGACTTGTGAGTTGCTGATGTGGAAACCCGCTCGAGGTCAAATGATGCAGCCAGGTTTTCAAAGTCCGCAGCCTGTGGCTTTCCAAGGTGGATGTTGAAGTCCCCAAGTACCACCAAAGGAGTGCCATCTTCAGGGAAGGATGAGAGAAGCACATCCAACTCCTCCAAGAAATGGCCAAGCTGACCTGGGTATAGATAGATGACTACGAAGTGACTTTTAACAGGATGGGTGATAGTAACAGCATGAAACTCGAAGGAGCTGCTGTCACACAGGGATAATCGCTGTTTGAACTTCCAGTCATTAGGGATAAGCAGGCCGGTTCCACCACCTCTTCGCGCGATGCGAGGGCTGTGGGAGAAGGTGTGATTATGGGAGAGGGTTGCAGGAGTGGCAGAATCCTCAGGTTTGATCCAAGTTTCTGTAAGTGCTACAATTGAAAGACCAGAATGATTAACAAAAGCCGTGATGAAATCCGCTTTGTTCACCGCAGACTGGCAGTTCCACAAGCCTATTGGTAAATTAAATGGGGGAGTCTTGGACAGTGGTACAACATGCAGATTATGAATATTGCGTTGCCTTTGGTATGAAACTGATGTTTGCCGGGTTGAAATGACAGTTGGGATTAGAAGACACATTGTGTAAGAGCAGAAGTAAAATGCAAGACAAATATAATAGCAACAAGGGATCAAAAAATAAATAAATATAAAAGCGCAAACAATTAGTCCAAGAAAGTGCTATACTCAAGTGCCCTGTGGTTGAGTCCCTGCTGGGTGGAGTCACGTGCAGGTAGAGTCGATGGTCTTTACTCTCTTCGGTCTTCACTCCATGAGGGATGCCGCGGTGGCATACCCACTTAAATACCCGTCTATTTTGTCAGTGATTGTATTCAGCAGGACACGCCTCCCGTGCCCCTGGACAAACCACTAGGCCAATCGATACTAAATCCTATTACGCAATAACGCCACGTCGCCAATCAAGCGGCGGTCTCGAACAAAAATAACACTGCACTAAACTTACAACAAGACACGAATCAAACACACTTACAGTTCTTGTAGGCTTCAGATGCTAAATTGCTTCTCCAGCAGCGTCATCCACCGCACATTCCTGGTGGATTTCTTTGTAACCTGAACTCTGTGTCTCTACTGGTTACCTGATAATTGACGCAACGAAAGCCGAAATATTTACCGCCTTGAACGATGCGGTCCGGTTCAACGGATGGCTTGTTTTCTGTTTGAATGCCAGCGTTAAAGTCCCGAATTTGTAAAATATTGAATTGTGATCGGTCACCAATGAGGCAGCCCTGTGTTGTTGTTGTTTGTTTCTTTTGGACAGGAATGGGAGGAGAAGAGGCGACAGAACATAGAGAAGATGAATGAAGAAATGGAGAGAATAGCAGAGTATGAGAGAGGACAGCGGGTATGAAAGGGTTTTATCTTATTAGATGGCATGCATTTATAGTAGTTTGGATTTCTCTCAAGACCATCCAAACTCAGACTCTCTTGTTTGTTGATCTGTTAATTAGTTCTATTGCTTTTGGTGAACTCCTATTTCCCTTTTTTCCCTCCAAATGTTAGTTTGTATCGACATCTGATATCTGTCCCTGTGTGCAAATTCTTAACGTTGTGAATTCTGATTTAGGGAGAAGCTAACTTGGCTTTACTCGGGCTTCAACATTTTAATCATAGCAAGCTGTGGTCTAAATGAACATAGAGGGAACTTGTGTCAAATGTGAGCGGGCGCTACATTTCGAATTCCTCTCCGCAGCCGGATGTAGACAAGCCCATCCGTAACTTCCTGGACGACCCGAGGCGTTCAGGCCCAGCGCCAGACACAGACCGCAAGGAGGGCAGCAGGAGACATGTACGAAACTGGGGAGGGCTGGACTTTGACAACGTCAAGACAGGAGCCGAAGTGGAGAGAGAGTGGACCGTGAGTAATGGCGTTCTTTCAAAAAGAGGTTCTAAGAACTAGGTTCAGTCCTATGCCAGCAGGGCTATTAGCAACCAAACCATTCTTGGGTTTATTCATTTACATTTTTATACATACTACTGTAGCATTGCAGCAGCCCCCTGACCCCTCCTGTCTCTGTAGAGCCGAAGGCCTGGTCCGAAAGGCTCTGTGGACATGACCATGTCTATGACCGGCCGGGAGAGAGCAGAGTACCTGCGCTGGAAGAAGGAGCGTGAGCTGATTGACGAGGAGAGACTAGCACGCCATCGTAACGCCACAGGCCAGTGGAGACGAGAGTGGGACGCGCAGAAGACGGAGAACATGTGAGAAGGGCGAAGAGGGATTTATTTTATTTATTTATTTTTCATGGAGACATTGAACCTGAATTTGACTAGATTCCTGTGATGCTGCCTGAGAAGAGCTACAAACACGTGGCCATCCAGAGTAGCATGTTCTTCGTGCCATCGAGTGCCTGTATTTGTGCACATATTGAGCATGTTTTCTGCATCCCTACTGAGTACTAGATTTCTTTGACCCCTACGGCAGCTTCAACTAACGATTATCAATTAACCTACCGGGTATTATATCCATTAATTGATTAATCGTTTTCTATAATCTGTTAAACGTCAGACAATAGTGAAAGGAGCCCGCCATCATTTCCCAAACCCAACAGTCGGTTTTCAGTTTACAATCAGATATGACAAAGAAAAGGAGCAAATCATCACATTTGAGAAGCTTTTACCACCAAATGTTTGGAATTTAAGCTTGAAAAAATATTGACTAAAATGATTAATCGAGTATCAGAATAGTTGATTAATTTTCGGTCGATTGACTCATCGTTGCAGCTCTACTTTGATCGTATGCAAATGTAAAAAGTCATGTCCCTCAAAGGGACACAAAAAGAGAGCAAAATGTCTACTCTAATTATTTTTCATGAGAAAGAGAATCTGCACCAAAATGTACATCACGCATACGTTGAGGGTCAGATATTTATCATTTCACAGAATAATATTAACTTTATTTGTGTAGCTCCTTTCGTACAAGACATGCATGCAGGTCAAAGTGCTTTACAACAAAGAAAATACATGCACAACAGAAAGAACACAGAAACGGATAGAATGCCGTAGTTAAAATAAAACGTGAAAATAAGATGAGAATAGAATACATGCATCTTCACATGACCTAGAACGATACCTATTGTAAAATAAAATGAGGAATGTGAAAGAAATTGAAAGTAATTTGAAAGTAAAGAACCTGGGGGCACAATGGGTTCACTTATTAAAATTAGTTTGTAACCTTTTTTGTTTGTTTTTAACATTAATTTGGTTGGTTTTATTTGTTTATTTTTGGTCAACAAAAAAAGAATACAATATTTTCATTTAAGACAAACTCATGTTGACCGAAAAGCGTGTAGGCCGGAGACGAGGCTTATTTTTGTCTACCCCTTTTAACTTTTAAAACAAAATACTACATTATACAACAGCAAAGTCTCTGTGGTTTGCAACAATGTTCGTGCACTGTACCAGTTGTCATCTCAAGTCTAGCTCAAAAACTAAACCTAAACAGAGCAAATTCAGTATATCGAGTCTCCACGGGGGCCCTCATCCTCGTCGAACAAAGACAGAGGACATGTGAGGACGATAGAAAGTGTTTGTCGTCATCTTTATTCCAACTGACAGGCGCTCCGAGTCGGAACACGGAAATATGACGTGTGTGTGTTTATATCTAACCCTGCGGCTTTTTCACAGGTTCAAGGAGGACCCATATGTGTCTGCAGAGGGCATCCCAGCCGAGCAGGGCAGCAGGAGAGGCAAGTCCAAACACACACACACACACACACACACACACACACACACACCACTAGTGTGCTGTTGCTGTGGTTGCACAACAGCTGGCCGGACGAGGACAGCAGCAGCCCCTCGATCCACCTCCATCCCAGCCCGCCGCTCGTCTGACCTGACGTCACGCCGACGTGTCGTCGCGCACACACACAAACACCAAAAGCACAACAGCATCTCCGTCCTCCAGCTAACTCAGGCCGTTATGTAAATGAGAGTTGATTAAGCTCGTTACGTAAACGCTCGCTGTATTTCCCTGGAGTCCAAATCAACCTCTTAAGCCGCGGTCGTGCTGATCTGAGAGGAGATTTCCGATGGACCCCAGTTATCCTTTATAGGTACTAACTGACTGTCTGTCAGAGAAGTGAAGGTAAAAGCAACAAGTAGATAAACAGCCCCGACCCAAATTTTAGCCACGACTTATTCTGACTTGAAGCCGAAATTCCACCAAAGAATGAATTTCTTCTTTTAAAATGGATAAACATTTTAACATTGACATATTTTATTATGTGTTTTTACTGAGAGGTTTGCGTGTGTTCTTCTGTGCTGTGTACACTTTTTAAACTGCTCTGCTGGGGATAAATGAAGTTATTGATTTGAATCTGCACACAAGCAAATATTAGTGTTTTGGTTTTTTTTTAAATTGTTTTTACTTTGCACTTGACAAGCTGTTACGAAAACCGAGATTAAGATAAGATGCTCAGCGTAAGTTAAATTTCAGTCCCCTCTCCTTCTGAAGCTTTGTGGCTTGGTTTTGCTCGTGCATGTTGGTCATTTCAGTCAGTCATCCGGATGATAGAGTAATTTATCCCGGGACATGGCTGCGCACGAGTGTCACGACATCAGACGCAGAGCAGCAAAACAAGTAAAACTGCTTGTATTTGTTCTCAAACTTATCATCTTTCCAAGGCTACATAATCACAAAATCCGGTGCAGAAATAATATTTTGTGTTTTAGAGTGTTTTTTTTTTGTTGTTTTTTTTTAAATGTTGTACATTTCCATTTTGTAGGTATGTACATTTAAAGTTAGTCTTATTCAAACTGTAGTTTTATTAAGCACAAGTGTGAGAGTGAAGTCACTTTTCCAATGCAGGAACACAGTTAAATAATTTCAATAAATTAACTATTGACTATGATTTGAGTAAAATTAAAAACTACTATGTGGACTATTAGCAAAGATAATAAAGGGTTTTCAAAGGTAGGAAGACGTCTACGTTGTCAGTCGGATTTTAGAAGCTTTTACTCCACCACACGTCTCAGTGTAGCATGTTTTGGCTTAGTAGCGAGATTAACGATGATTCCACGGTTATGACGTCTTTTGATTTATCTCGTGGACAAGTTGTGTGTGTGTGTGTGTGTGTGTGTATATGTACTGTAACGTGTTTGTGTGTCCTCTCTGCAGCGCGGGGGCGTAACCCTCGCACAGAGCCTCGGGGCAGGGCCTCAGGTTAGACCCACAGCATGAGACTGAGATTAAACTGTGTGTGCTTTTTGTTCCATTTGTGTGTCTGACGCTCAACAGCTGCACCCCGAAACCAACCTCACCCCTGAGGCACACACACCGGCCTCGTGGAACAGCAAAACACCCCTTGTAGTTATCATGTCATCAGCTTAGTCCACTGCTTAAAATATAATTTAATGTTAGTTACCATGTGTATATGTGTAAGTATTAGAAATTTAAGACCAAGCCTAAACTGTTTTTTTTTAAGTATGAAAACATCTTAAAGTCGGTTATTACTGATTTTATTTTTATACCAAGCAAGGACTGTTTTTAGGTTGCCACATCCTGAAACTAGTACATAACTGTAACAAATGAGAATAGAGAAGTGATTTATTTATTATTTTGTTTGTCAGATTTTTTTTATCTGTATGGTTTTCTAATAGGGCTGTGGCTTACAGCAGCTCCTTGCTCTGCGCATTAACCTACACAGGCCTCGTCTAGGTTCAAGCCACTTGTATCACTAAAGTCAGTTGGCTCGTACCCCGGCCGGACAGACTGTGGGAGTGGAGCTTTGACCTCAAACACAGTCCAGTCCTTTCACAGTCTTTTGCTTTGGAATTGAGTGAGCATCTGTAAGCATTTGCTAATCTTTCCCTGAGGCTGGGGGCACTTCAAAAGCTTCTGACTGCGCACACACACACAGAGCAACCTCAGGATGTCAAACAGTGTTTAGTAACATAGCTCTTAGCGCTTGTGTTGCCTTTTCCGAGTGCCTCGTGGGTGATGTTTGCCTTTCCTGTGGCCGCAGGATCCACTGGAAAGCCCAACCACCAGTCGCGGTCATCAGTCAAATCTTCCGAACTATATCGTGCTGCGAGAAGGTTCAAACAAAAGCTGAGAATTGATTTCTAACAGCTGTTCAGCACTGGCTTCGTTCATTTCTTCGTCTCCAACTATAACTGGAGAGAATATTTCAGATTATGGCATTACACCTGGCCCACATTAAAGCCTGCGCTTTGGCTGTGTGTGTGTGTGTGTGTGCGCGTGTGTTTCTTTTCTCTCCACCATTTCTAATTTCTGGAATGACTCAAGTGTCCTCTTCACAGCCCCCGGGCTGCTCAGTTCAGTCTCTTCATCTTCTTCCTCTCTTTTCTCCTCACTGATCCCTTCACTCCCTTTGTACTTGTGTCTTTCTCTTTCTGACCTTCTTTTTTTTTTTTATTTTGTCATCACATCCTCCCCTCCGCTCTCGCCTTTCATGCTCTTATCCTCCTGCCCCCTCTCTTGCATCCCCTCCCCCGTTGGAGCTTTCAGTCTCTGACCTTCTCTCTCTCCTTACTTCCTCCATCTGCTCTTCTTCCCTCCCTCCCCTCCTCTCACATCTTTCCTGAACTTTGACTGATTTCTCATTCCTTCGCACCTCTGCACTTTTCTTTCCCTCTTTCCGACCTTTCTGCCTCCTTCATCCCTCCATCGGCTGCTCATCTGTCCTATTTCTCTCACTCTGACTGCGTTTTTTTAATTTACTTCACCTTCCTCTCTCAATCATTTCCTTTCACTGTCACATCCCTTCCATACTAGCATCTTCTCTTTCCCATCTTCCAACATCTTTCTCAGCATTTCTCTCTCATTGTCCTCAATGATGAAATCAGCGGAGCGGTCAAGTGGTCTTTCCCTCTGTAACCCCACTGATTGCGACTGAAATTAATATTCAATATTAAATTTTTTTACATTAAGAGGTTGTTTTTTTTTTTTAAACTACATTTACGATATAAAACCCAGTAATGTGGTATTCACAGATTCTTAAGCGGAACTTTTTCAAAACATCCGAGGAGTTGTACTTTACCTGATGTTTTTAAAATGTTTATACCATTTAAGTGTCCTTTTTATTATCCTTTTTTTTGTTGTCTGTTCTTTTGTCATTCCTTATCATGAAGCTTATTTAAAAACGAAATGTTTCACCGTGTCTGAACAAGGCAATGTCGACTAAGCTTGTTGTGACACGTCAGCCTCTTGTATGCTGCCTTTCACCTACAACTGTAATTATTGCCCTGAAAGGGCTTTTAGGAGATGTACGTATGTTTTCCACTTGTCGCACAGCATCATGGACGTCAGTCTTTAGCTCTCCTTATTCCCTCCTTCCTGGGATCCATCCGTCACCAACTAGCAAACAAAAGGACGTTTGACCTTGTCCCAGAGTTCATATGGACTCTGCAGTAGTTCTGACACTGCAGGACAGTAGCTGTCACACAAGTCTTGACTCTGTTACATAAGACGTCGACTCTCAGACTGCAGCAGAGAGGGGAGACTGTTTTAGTTTTTTACTCTACACTTGGATTACGACTTTGCTGTGACAACATTCGCTCTCTCCCATCAATATTTCCTCTAGACGACAATAAGCGGCCTCCTAAAGCTCCGACATTTGGTGACTTCCTGTCCCAGGGCCGGACCCAGGGGCCCCGAGGGGACCGGGGCAGAGGGAGGGGCCGAGGACAGAAACCGAGCTACAGGTAAATCTGAGTTCATACGGACGGCGACACAGTCTCTCCTCCACAGCATCATCAGACTGTGTCCGTTCCCGCTCAACCACCTCCGGTGTCGGATCATATAGGATGTTGAAGGTGCTTCTTTGGTTTTCACAGCCTTAAAAGAAACAGCACTGGTTTTAAAAATGCAACTCATTATTATTTTCAAGATTGTTTTACTGATGGCAGTTTCTGTTTGTTGGCCTGTTATTGGGAATCTGACACACTGCATCAGGGGATTCTAAGTATTGGCAAGCAACCAGTTTACTGTTTTACGCCTGAAACATTTGGATGTTTTCCATACTGGTAAATCGTTACAAATGTTGCTGCTAACACTGCAGTAGAATTGTTTTTTTAGGAATATGTTCTTCCTTGATTTTAATAACATTTAGTTTACTCTGTTTAGTAAAATGCATCGGGGTGTGTGGGGGGGACTAATGTTTCTTTGTTAAGGGTTATGTGTGAGTTTGGTGGTCACTGCTTCTAACGTTGGTATGCATCGAACCTCTGACGTATCTGGATGCCTTTGACAGCATGCATGACAACCGCTGGGAAGGCGAGAAAGAAGAAGAGAAGGACAAATTAAAGAGAGAGGAGAAGACTACAAAGAAGGAGAAGGAGGAAGAAAAATCCAAACCTCCCACAGCACAGAAGGTAAAGGGGCTTCATCTGGATGAGTAATGAAAGCAACCTCACCCGCAGGTGGTGGCAGCCGGAGTCAAACCCACGCTGGGAACTAAACTGGACATGTTTTCGTTTGATATACGTTTTCTTTACAGGGTCAGGCGTTAAATCCTCTGGAGCACATTGTGTGAACACACGTCGCGTAATCAAAGACGCCGAGCAGTCAACCAGCATTTCATAAAAATCGCTTTAGGCCAGATAATATAAGCACTCAAAACAGCTGTAATCAATATTTTCTTATATTAACAATGGATCCATGACTACTTGAACCCACAGAGGATTATCACCCGACTCTGGAGTTCCCCTCAGCCCATTGGTTTGGTTTTTACGGCCCGCTACTTTACTGTTTTGGTTCAGTCTCACTACTCCGATAGTGTTGATCTTAAGAGCAAAAAGCTGTTAAAACCCACTGCACTGTACCTGCTCAGCAGCAAACAGACAGACAAAGTTAGCGACTAGCAGGTGAACATATTGGAGCATTTAGCCGCTACAGACCAAATCTGAAAGCTAAATGTGAAAATAGGCAACAGCTCGTTACGATGCCCCCAAGTGGCCAAAGGAAACAGTTATTGCAGGTTTTAGATTGCAAACTCTGTTTAGTTACTTTCCCAGTAATCCCCTCCTTTCATCTTTTCTCAGGTGGAGAAGAACGGAGACGAAGAGGACGACGACGAGGAATGGGAGGATGCCAGTGATGAAGAAGATAACGACGAAGCAGGGGAGGAAGGGAGCAACTCAGAACCCGACTCCAGGGGCGATGAGAAGAAAGACAAGGGGAAGGAGAAGCCAGCCAGGAGCAAAAACAGCTCCCCCACTTGTGCCTCACCTCGTTCTCGATCGACATCAGCAGGAAGCCCCAGAGAGCAGCGGACCCCCAGGCCAAAGGTCCACATCCCCCCCCCGGCAGCAGTTCAGGAGTCCCCGGAGGGAGGCAAGCCCCTCAGCCCCTTCTCCCCGCTGGACAGCCACCAGCCTGTATCGGACTGGGGAGAGGAGATGGAGATGCTGTCTCCCCGGAGCAGCATGGGAGGCGAGAGCCCGCTGAAGCCCCCCAGCATGGAGGCCAGCCCGCCCCAGAAGAAGAAGGAGGAGGAGCAGCAGGAGCAGGTGGAGACAGAGAGCCAAGCTGCCAGCTCCAATACACCTGCTGGGCCACAGAAAGGGGAGGATACAGGTAGGGTCAGAGAGAGTCTTACCCCTCATCGTAGTCTACATATTTTCCCATGCGGCGTTGTGCAACTGCACTATGTGTCTTGAGACTGCGGTGCGACAGTTCTGTCATCCGTCTCAATCAGGATGACTAGGTGATAGATTAAAAAAATATATGATCAAATATTGATCCGGAAGGACATCGAGCAACTTCCAGCCTTAAAGATGTCTGAGTTAGGACGTCGGCACGGCGAAGGGCATTACTATTATGTGTGTTAGAGGTCTGTGATCTCTTTAGTGCAAGCTAAAGAGTCCATAAAGAAGGTCTTAAAGTGTACAAAGTACAGAGGTACATGTTTTTTCCATTTTGCTAAACTTTCTACAGTGCAATGATAAAAGTGCACAGCAAACATAAATGATTAAACTGGTTCTAATCTCTGATCCCTAGATGTCAAATCACATAACTATAATTTAACTGTCAGAATCAGCTAAGCCAACATTGCTGCCACAAGCTGACTGATATTTTCTGTTCATCCCAGGGAGACAACAGGAAACTTTGTCAGAGAGCGTACAGGACAGGTGCAATGGTTCAGCATAGCCAACAAAACAACGCAAAATAGCTGCGTTTATGCAATGCTTTTATCCCAGCTCTGTACAATTTACCTCTCATTCTCACACACACTCTGATGGCAGCGAGCTAACATGCAAGGAACTGGTCTGACCATCGGGAGCAATTTGGGGCGTTCGGTGTCTTGCCCAAGGACACTTGGTCACAAGTCGACAGGCATTAATGGTCGACCCGCTCTAAATTGTTAGAACGTTGTGGGTTAAATTTTGCCTATGATATACTGTATCAATAAGTGAGGTGACAATCAGAATCCAGTGAGAACTGTACTGGTGTTTGTTCACCGACGGGATGCGTATCACTGTTTGTTGATATCGGTCTCTTCTCTCTTTCACTCTCACTCTCGGTTTGTTCTCTGATCGCTCTCCGGATTGTCGGCACAGAAAGTTGGCGGGAGAAGGAAAAGGCTGTTTGAAATGTAGCTCTCCTTCTGATTTTGTGCCTTGCCTCACGTTCTCTGCTCGACTTTCCTTGTCTTATTTTGTCTCACGTCTGCTTTCTCTTTTCCCTTCCTCTCACTCTCTCCCTTTCTCCTCACCCTCTCACCTCTCTCTTTATCCTTTCCAACCTCCGCTCCCTTTCTCCCTCTCTGTCCCTCCCCCGCCCCTCTCTTTTCCGTGCTCAGCCATAGACGTTTGCTCTCCTTCAGAAAAGACTAAAGCCCGGCAGACTGTGATAGTGTCAGAACCAGAGTCCGTCTCCGTAGACTCGCCCGCTGCACCGCCATCTGACCCCGCCTCGTCTGAGGTCCCTGACCCCG
>CM022478.1:3667240-3697415 GCA_011952105.1 Coreoperca whiteheadi | reverse complement strand
AGGTTTCTGTCCCCGCCCCCTCTGAGGTCAGTGAGGACGCCGTGACGATGGACCAGGATACACCTGCTGCTCCATCACATGGTAATAAAAACCTCGAAAAACAAACGAAAACCAGACCATAGCGGCTCTGTGAGGCTGTATTTAGGCAGTGCTGCTTTTAACGAAATGCTAACATTGGCATGCTAACATCCTCACAATGACTATGCTGAAGTTAAAGCAGCTGTAATCTTTATTTATATAATAACAATTTATGAAATGACAAAGGTGACAACATGAAAGGGGTCCCTCTTAATGATGAACCTACAAAGATTCATCACCCAGCAGCTCCTTGCTAGCTTGCTGATTAGCATTAAACATACACATATGGCGAAGGCTGATGGGAATGTCATTAGTTTTGCATTTGGTCATGAAACAAACATTAGACAAATTAAAATTCTTACCTGAGTATGGTGCTAGAGGAAAAGCAGATGCTGAGGAGAACATGAATGTGTTTAGCGGGGCTAAAAGTTAAACAAAATCTTTGAGTTTACCCAGAATTCCTTCGGAGCATCAACATTTATATATTGAACACGTGTTCTTGGACATTTTTGAGGAGATCAGTTGAATAGATCAGACACTGTAATGTTTCTCTCTCTGACAGCAGAGAAACTGGACAGGCCTCCCTCTCCAGCCGTCCTGGAGGACCACCAGCGCTCCCCTGAACCAGCAGGAGGGCCCGATGGCGACACGGCGCCCGCTGGGACCGACGCCGCTCCGCCAGCAGACACCGTGGAGTCCTCCGAGCAGACGTCCTCAGGTGCGGTCCATATCAGTGACTTTGAGACAGTGGCTTACTGTAAGAAATCCCCCGCGCGCTTCTAACGTGCTCTCACGCTTCACGCTTTGTTTTCATTTCTGTGATGTGTGTTGGTTCGATACCCTCGCCCTTCCTGGTTGTGGTCCTCCTGCTCACGCAGCCTTGCTTTTCTTTGTCTAAATAAAAGAAGGTGGGAGCAGCTTGGCAGCATGACAAATCCAAAGATATATCTATACACTCGCACACAAGTGCAGCATTTTGCCAGTTTTTTTAAATTTTGGGATCTGACACGAGCCGGCCACAGCGCCACTGCCACCTCCAACCAATCAAGACCCCACTTCCTGTTTGAAACTCCTCCTGGCTGTCTTCCTAATCCTCCTGTGATGGACTGAAAGTACTAACTCCGCCTCCTGTAATGGTCTATGTTGTATTTCCTCCCCGTGTGGTGCCCCCCTCCTTCCCCCTCCTGTTTTCGTCCTCCTCAACATGTAAAACCTTTCCTCTTTTTGTTTTCGTGCTATTGTGGCTGTGATGAAAACGCTTACCGCGCAGCGTGGCATGCTGCCTGCATTACCAAACCGTGGTGGAATGCCTCTCATTCTCGCTCCTTCAGTTTTCCAAGCGTTAATGGGAGTTTTTTTTTTTTTTTTTATCAAATGAGAAATTGGTTAACTGCTGAGGAGCAAGAAAAAGAGGGATCAGTGTAAAATGTGAGTCTTTGCTGTGTGTGGCTTTTTTTCTGTACATTCATGGAATCTTGGGAACCAGACTGTCTCCAACTAAACTGCCCTACAAACAACTACCTCGTGTTTTCGATATCATCAGTCAAAGCTACGTTGCTACATCAACGCTTATCAGAAGTTTTACGCTCATAAATGCTACTTAATACGCTTTTGTGTCCCGTTAGCTGGCAGGAATTACCTGTTTGAATGTCCTGAACAAATCTGGACTTAAGATGGTGCACAGATTGAGTCAGGATCTGCATTTCTCAAGCGTCTCGGAGTAGGAAAGCCTTCCAAAGAGTGATGCGTTTTTGGTTCTGCTTGTTGGACAAGCATTAAAAGTGTTTTCTCCACCTTCTCAACTTGGGGAACTATCTTATCTCTGCCAACATTTAGGAGAACTCCAGGTGTCCTAGTCCTTCACGGTCAGTGAGATTCCTAGAAGTGATTCTGAAACTTGAGAAATATGTGCCCAGATACTTGACCACCTGTGTTTTGTTTTACTTCTGACCAGAAAGAACAAACTCATATGTGAAACATGCAAAAATACACATTAAAGTTTGACTTTGGGGCTGTGATGTGGCTACTCGTTTCTGATCGTCGCCTTACAGGGGTGTGAGCCTCTGAATGGCTCTATTAGCTCAAACAAACGATCACGCGGTTGTTTCCAGTTACACCGGCAGTACTTGGAGAGAGTTCCCAGTTCCTGTTTGCCATGAATGCGAACTCAAATCTGCCTCCTGCACAGCTTCGATGGGCTGGGACATGACCTTCCAGTTGACCTTTAACTGGTTTCTCTGCACGGCTTCACTGACCATTTGAATGGCCGTGTTGGCCGAACGTGTGTTTGTGTGTTTTAACGAGGAGTGTTAACGTCTGGAGGAATTGGAGGATATTGACTCTTTGATAATGACGTGGGAATTTTATGGTTTTCTTGGAGAAGTTTTCATTCTGCATTTAAAAACCTTCACATTCTGAGTATTTTACGGGCAGATTCCCGTATTTCTAGACTCAGTGTGTGTGTGTGTATATGTATATATATATATATATATATATATATATATATATGTGTGTGTGTGTGTGTCTGCAGTGTGGAAAAGGCATACACACCATCATGTAGGGAAATAAAGTTTACAGAATGTAGGTTTTAACGTTTAAATACCTTTACAAGGTGTGAAAAATACAAATACTGACAATATTAAGACTTCACTGTTTGTGTCCAGAGGGACCTCCAGTATTTCTAAAATACTGGCCGTCTTATCTCCCCCCGATGAAATACTTAATGGATGTGAAGTTTATTTAATGACAACCCCTAAGAAGCCTCTATTGTTATCGATGCAGTAGATTCGGCCAGAAACAAGCACTTCCTGTAAATAATACCACAATATTGCCGCTTGTCGAACGCTTGGATCCAAAGTGCCTCATTGTACCATGATTCGTTAGTTTGTACATTTACAGCATGGAAGGCTCCGATGCGAATAGGAACCACTCCCACTCTCCTCGTTGAGCCACATCTCCACAGCAGTTTAAAAGTGAGCTAAGTGAATAAACCACATAGTGGAGGAAGTCCAGTCATTAGACGCTCCCCTTACAACCACTTAGCTCGTGGCTGTGGTGTTATCACTTTGGCTAATGGCAAAACAAATTATTTTAGATCCGCTTGTTCCCACTGCCTCCCAAATTGTGAAAACCCCAGTAAGACGTTGGTCTGATGTGCTGCTTCGAGTCGCACCGTCAAAACATGAGAAAATGGAAAGGTGATCGTAGTGTAGGGCTGGTCCCAGAATCCAAAAACCACAAGACAACTGACCCACTCTTACCTTGGAAATGCCCTCGGGGATCCTCCTTGGTTGTCTTTTAACGTTAAAATTGAGAATTAAAATGATGTTGACACATTTCAGCCATATTCATGAGAGAGTTTGAAAAACAAAGGGGATGTGAACATATAGGATAGTGAAGAACCAGTGTCGCCTCCACTAAAATGTAAGTTGCTCTTAAAAGGTGGAAAGGGCGCTAGAAGAGTTTAAACACCCTCAAGATAAAACAAGGTTAGACTGTGGTTGTTGAGACTCTTTATAATAGCTGCTGTAGCAAGTAGAGCTGAAGCAATTAGTCAAATGAATCCTCAGCTAACTTGTTAGTCGATTGTCATTTATTTAAGGAAACTGGTTCTGCTTTTAGTATGAATTTATTTGGGTTTTGGGTTGTCGGTCGGACAAAACAGACATTTGAAGAAACTGCAATTGTCCATTCTCACTATTTTCTAACATTTTGTAGAAAATCCATTAATTGAGAAAATAATCGCCAGTTTAATCGATAATGGAAATGATGTTTGCCGCCCGGACTGTGTAAGAACTGCGTACAGTTGAGTCTTCCTACGCCAATCTGTCGCTCACCCCACACCCTGTAACGAAAGACCTGCGGCTCAAACGTGTTGAAACTCTTTTTAATTCTTGTTATTTTTGCCGTTCAGTAGAACATGAAAATGTCCCGTGACTACAGCCCTTTGCATTGTGAGGAGAGACTGCTGTTGTCTTCGTTTGTTCGTGTTCGGTGTAAAAGCCACTCTGACTGCGTTTACGCTTCTCCTGGTGACTCATTCGTGATGAACAGCAGAAGTCCGATGAGCTCATGTGGGCATCGAGTGTGTTCGCACACACACACACACACACATCTGTTGATGTAAGTGTGTGTGTGTGTGTGTTGGTGTCAGGGCGGAGATCAGGAAACCAGGAAAATTAGAGGCACAATTAAGTTTTTAAAAGGCTTTCCAGAGGAAATGAGCTGTAGCCTGCTGGACAGATGATAGGGCAGACAGGACGGAGACCGTTTGAAGGCTGATTGAATTAAATCTTGTGATGTTTGTGAGTCTCCACAGTGGAGTTTCAGACTGCGGGTGGAGATGAATGACATGAATCGCTCAAGTACCAACAAACGCCCCTATAAAAAAAAAACAACCAAACCCTAAAACTGTTCCGGTGATCTAGCAGTCAGTGGCGTACAAATTCAGAACACACAGATAGGAAGTTTGTATCAAAGAAAACCTCCACTAACTTTATCTAAAAATACGTCTGTTACCCTTAGAAGTACCCAGAACATACTGAAAACAAGCTTTTCATTTGAGTTTTCATTCCAGGGCTCATTAATGATCTAGCGATAATAGTTTTATTGATTTTAATCTTTTGTTTTATCTATGGGAAACTTCAGCTTTTTGGGAAATACACTTACTCGCCGAGAGTTGGACTGAGAGAAGATTCATTCCACCCTCATGTCTGCATGCTAAGTATGAAGCTACAACGAGCAGCCGGCTAAATTAGCTTAGCCTAAAGACTGGAAGTGGAGGGAAACCGCTAGCCTGGCTCTGTTTCAAATGCATCAAAATCCACCTACCAGCACCTCTAAAGCTCCGTAATTAACAAATTATATCTCGTCTGTTTAATCTGTAGAAACGGCCGTTGCCGTTATACAGAGGGTTGTGTGCCGGACTATTTCTTGGTCCGGGCCAGTTGCCAGGCAACCAGCGGATACCTGGGGGAAGTTACTGGTCCCGACCAAGAAATAGTCCAAAGAAATTTGGAAACAGGATGGCGCTTAAAATATTATTGAGCTTCATCTCGTCCTCAAAACCTTGTTTCAGCTACAAGATTTTGAGGATGTAAGATCAAAATGCTGGCTGAGACTTTAAGATCCGGAAAGTGTTAGTGTAGATATCCGGTTACGTGGACAGTTTCTGCAGCTGCATGATTCAGTATTGATTATTAGGCGCTCTGCATGGGATCCTTTCTCCCATTCGGCAGCAGAGGAGCTGAATGGGCAGAGGGGTGGCAGCACCGCTGCTGGATTCTCCCCCGGCGGCTACCAACCACTTCCTCCCTGTGTTTGTATCAACAGGCTGAAGCTGCTGGGAACAAGCACACTCACTCCGGAGGAGGATGGAAAGATGAGATTGGAACGAAGAGCATCACACTACTCATCGCACATCTAAATAAAAGGAGAGGGGAAAAAAAGGACTTCTTGAGGAGGAGGAGGAGGGACCGTGCGTCGCCCCCCCGCCATGGCCCAGGCCTCTTTTCAGTGCTCCCTCTGAGCACTTCGATGCGTCTGCTCATCGCTGGGCCGCCGCCATGTTTTGTCTCACTCTGTGAAGTTTTAAGATGTGAAGAGTAAAAGTCAGTCACTGCAAAGTCCTTTGCCCTTGGATGACGCCCCTAAACCAAGCAGACGCTGCTGAGTGGATGACTTTGACTTGGTTTTGGCCAAGAACTATGTAGGAAGAAATTACCCCAACAAGCCCCAAGAGTCCGGTTTATCAAAGGCTTTCAGCATTTGTGTTGTTTTTGTTTTTTTGTTGTTTCTTAGCGACAGTGTCTGACTGTTGTTTTTAAAACTACATTGCTCGGCTGTGTCACGAACAGAACAGTAGCGGCTAATTTCTGTGTTGGTTTTGGCTGGAAAATAATCACTACTTCAACCATTCGATCGGATTGATTTTTGTCTCTAAACTAGGCGAGCTTGTTGGCTAGTTAGCCGTAGCACGCGGTGACCAATCCCACCTTCTGTCTTGCCGTAGACACATCTGACTTGTGCCCTGGCTAACATAGGTATATAGGTATACTAGGTATATGTTGAACGTCAAAAACCATCAAATAGAGAAATAGTCCTTTTTATGAATTTTTTTTTTTATTGCATCCTTTATCCTCGTCATGGCACGTGGGTCGTCAGGTCCTCCCTAATTTTAACTGAGCTCTGACCTTCCAACAAGAAATGTTAAGAATACTCCACTGATTTAGCATTGCCCTTCTCACCATGACTTCACACAGCTCCCTCTGGAGACATTAAAGGCCTTAAACTACTTCTACTTGTAAAATCGGTGGCGTTCCGCTCTAACATGAATCGCTTTGCCAGTTTTGTCTGTCGGCTGATTAGCTGTAGCTGACACGCTCCACCGTTGGATTGGAGACTAAGGCGAGACCGCTAATGTGAGTTACATTTGGAAATAAATCTACATTATCGGGCTTTAATTTTCCCGCAGAACAATCCCGGATTAACCTACAGTCGCGCTGTGCCCTCCGTCTTTGTCCTCGTCACGTTTTATTCGGACGTTATTTGCACGCAGTCTTTTCCAAACTGGACCGGCACCAGTCGCAGTGGCTCTTGCGACTTTTAAGGGCTCTGTTGTGAGTGCTTGCGGCGGCCCTCTTGTGACTTTACTATCGCAGTGATCGCGGCTCCATTAGTCTCCATAATGTAGAACTGGGACTCCACCCTCCAGCCTGTCCTGCTCTTTGGTTTCATTTTGTGGCTTTTAATTGCTTCGTCGGTTAGATTGTACATGGAAATACTCTCTTCTTTTTGTCAGGCGCCACTGACTTCTTATTCTTTTGGCCATGAGAGAGAATACTTGACTGTTTTTCCTGAGCTTCATTGCAGGTAGATCATGATGTTTTTAAGTGTAATTTATTCTCTGTTTTCCGTCAGAGCCAGCTGTGCAGGCCTGCTGTGTGTGTGTGTTGTAGAATATCTGACTTAAGTGATCATGTGGGTCAGATATGAACCAGAGCGAGGGACTGGCTATTACATAACTTTGTCAACACACATCTCCCTTGTTTGGCTGATGCCGTCACCCAAAATGAACTCCTCGGATCAGGTGTCTTGCCTAAGGGGCACTCTGACAGAACGCCATGTGACTTCTTCACACCGCCTCCTCATCTCAGATCTATCAAAGTACCAATTATGTGCTTGGAGCGGTCGGTCCGTTTGCTGCTCTCTTAATGATGTAATTCTCTGTCATAATCAGAAAACATTTCTTGCTATATTCTCTGACGCAGACGGTGCCGCCGTTCTGTGATTCTCATGGGTCGTGAATCATCAGTCCTGCAGAGAAATCTGTCACATCCGTCTGATAAAGAGTTCCCCCATTCCCTTTTTAGTTCACGCTGCCTCTTTAAATGAAAGATTTTGCTTTTTAAAATTTAAAGGTCTCCAAAATGGCTAAATGGTATGGGGGGAAAAAAACGACTAACTCAAAAAGATATTAGTGTTTATGGCTTTACAATAAAAATAATTGCTCTGGAAACCGCAATGTTTTCGGGGCTGTAATTTTCAGTTATTTGGAAATACAGACTTGCATTAACGTATCTGAAGTGTAGGAACATAAATTACAACTTGAGTAATGAACTTTGGGCTGTAGTTTTTTATTTTATTTGGAGATGAAACCCGTCACTCGTACCTCAGCAGACCAAGGGCTTTAATTCGGTTTGTGTTTGAGTCCGTGCTTTGTTTCCTGCAAACGCCTTTGAAGACACGGGGATAAAATGGGACGCTTTAATGTTTTTGTGTTCTATATCAGAGGGATAAAAAAACATGATGCATTTGGGTTGAAAGGAACTGCAATATGTACAGTTTTTAAATGGAAAAGGACATTCCACAGTGGGGTGTTTGTGCAAAATGTAGCCTGTGAGCTATGAAAAAATATTTTGTTTTTATGTTTGTTTTTTTGCATATGGAGTTTGGTGGGGGGGGGGGGGGTTTCTGAGCTTCGATGACTGATTGTATTTACGGCAGTAGCCTAGATATTTTCAATGTCCATCCATTTCTACCACGTCTTCCTGTTTGATACATGAGATCGCTCTGAAAACTAACAAGATTTGCCTTTTTTGGAGTGGTGTGTAGCTGCTTTTTTTTTTTTTTTTTTTTTCATAAAATGTATCAGGACTAGCATGAATCCGAAATTGTAGCTTTTGAATGTTGTCAAAGCCACTGATGAAATAAATGTCCCCATCGGCTCGCACATCAGCGAGGACAAAGAGCCCCGATGTTTGTGCAGCTTTCCAAAATGTGCGCCCACATGAAACACACAGCACACACCAGTTTTTGTTTCCCCCATTTAGCCAATAAATGTATTCCTCCGAAGCAAGGTCTGGTTGTTTTTTATTTCTTTCTTTCTGCAGGCGACACACATGAAAATAATGTCCAGTGCAGGTTTAAAGGCCTTTCTGCACCCATGTTGGGTTAAAGGAACGCCTGATGCTCGTAACCCCGCTTTCTCCAAATGCAGAATACGTCCACTGAAATATGTGTGCTGCTAACACTCTATTCATCCACCACAGGCACATGAATTTATGTCCTGCTCACCGGGCAGAATAAACCCATTCTGCCCCATGCATATATTGATTGCTCAGAGTGCTACACTCTTGTCGTGTGCTTGGCTTTGACCTTGGCTGCTGCAGGACAGGGAGACGAAAAAGCTCCTCTTTTCACCCCCTGTTAAGAGTATATAATGAGGGTTAGAGAGCCCCCTCTCAATGTGCAGCCTACATTTCTTATGGCTGCACCCAGGGGCCTGATCTGTTTAGGGGGAGATTATTTTATGGTTTTGATGTATCCTTTTTTTTAATGGGTGCAACCGGCCCTGCGTTCACGTTTTACAGGCTGGAGGAGAAAGTCCGAGGCGGTGATGGTCTGTGGATGGAGACCACATCTCTCCCATCTTCTGCTGCGGGACGGTTTCTCTCAAACTATGACCCAATCCTCGGGTGTTGCGTACTTTCAGCCCCTCCTCGTCCGAAACTGCGTCAAGTCAGAGGCTGGAGGAAGTCAGGCGCCGGAAACCTGGCGAATTCTCCTTCAGAATAAGGGTGGATCCAACCCCCCCCCCCCAAAAAAAAATCTCAAGAAGGCCTGTTGCACTGTGCTTCCATTTCAATGACGGATGTAATGATCTGTAACAAAGGGCAACTTAAATCACACTTGGCTAGAGGAACGTTTCACATTCAGAAAGAGTTGATTGGTGGATAATGTCTGTCTTCTGCGGGACTGCTGACGGAAACAGAGCATTTATGTTACAGGTGTTCTGTCACAGGGATTCAGCCTGCTACTTACTGCTGCTGGGACGTGCTCCACTGATGAGTCTAAACTTAATTCCTACTTTAAACAGTGTTTTGTATAAAGAAGTGATGCATGGTCATCCGAGCACGGGTAGTGCTCAGGTGCTTTTTTTACTTTCCACGGCTTGTTTGCTGAATTAAGCAAGCCTTAAGTTTAAGTAAACGTGGCACGTTTATTATGACGTTGAAGACCTCGTTAAAGTGTCATGTTGCGGTCCCCTGTAATCCCTCTAAACACTGCCTCTAAGATGATAACACCACCTGTACTGTGTGTCAAATTGGCCAACTTGACTGTTGAAGGGAATGTAAATAGCTAATAAGCCTGTAGCCTATTGTAGCTACTATTAATCTATTACTACTTGTTTATTTGTTCGTTTGTTTGTTTTAAATCTGTAGGCTGTTTACCCGCCCCCCGTTTTATCCACGTTGATATTTTGTGGTGTTGCAGTTGCAGCTTGTTATTTTGAAAGGTCGTACCGGAAACGGCCTCTCTCACCCCGGCCAGCTTGCCAGCGGTCCCATCCAGCTGATGCCACGGACAGGCTCCTCGAGTTCAGTTTGCCCGGTGCGCACCGAGGACTCAGGGGTGTCGGGGAGCATTACCGTCCTGCGTACACGGCGCCGGAGGAGGCGGCGGGACCCGAGCAGCTGCCCTGCGGTTTGGACGGCATCCGATACCCGCACCGGTGGAGGGTGAGAGACGGGGGGGGCGGACATCTGGCTCTGCTGTCCGGACTCAAATGAACACGCACCGCTCGGCAGGGGAAAAATCGCTGGGTTCGGTTTTAGCTTTAGTGCCAAGATGAAAGCGGCCGCCAGGCAAGTCACCGTGACCGCGGAGAAGCTGAACGGGGACATGAAGCGGAGGCCGAGCTATCCCGGCGAGCTGCGGGCCAAGCACACCAACATGTCAACTAAGATTTGGGTGAAAGTCGCGATGGCCATCGTGTATTTCCTCTGCGTGTCCGTGGCCGCGTTCATCCTGGTGATTTATTACGTGTTCTTCTGGAGACCGGACACGCACTACAACACCACCACCAGCAGCAGCAGCGCCGTGGCACCGAACCGCACCGACTGCCCGCCGAGGTTAGGGTGACTTCACGGCACGCACGCATGTAGGTGACCGCACAACACCTGACGCGGGGCTGCAGCAGCGGGGATGGATGGGAGAGCGCGGCGCGCGGACAGACACGGCCGCATGCATGGCTGAGGACGGAGGGGAGAAGTGCTGCCGGGGTGCACCGCATGCAGGTTGCAGTTGGGGAAGAGCGAGATAATTGTTTTTTCTTTGTTGCCAGCTTTACCCAAACAGCCAATCCTAAGGGGTTGTCATTTTTTTTTTTAGCATTTTCCTGTCACAGAACTCAGACCCAGAGGACGTTGCGCTTCCCCGTCCAGTAAGAGTCTGAACAAAACCTCCACAAAGGGATGTTTTTAGTTTTTCTTGTTCTTGATTTAGTGTTGGGATGTCTCACTGTGAATCGGTGCTGCTGCTGAAAGTCATACATACATACATCCTTTAACTCACGGGCGGATTATGAGACAATGGGGTGGGGGGGCCCGGGGCACAGACCTTTGCAAGGCCCCCAGACCGAAAGAGACGCTTTCAGGTGAACCAGCACTCTTTAAATGCTGCTGTTTGTTCGACAACCGCAGCTGAACTTTAGTTTTCAGTTTGCGCTGGAGATGAAGAGAGAGCTGTCTGACAGCTATTATACTAAATACTAAGGCATGCTACAAAATATTAGAGGAAACTAATCAAAGACAGCCCGAGATGCAGGTCCTACTTTCTTGAAGCAGAGCTGTTGAACTGGTTTTTAAATTACTTTGCTAATGTTTCTGTATTAGAATCAGATGATTAATCAGTTATTCGGTCGTGAAACACTCTGGTTCGAGCTTCTCATGTCAGGATTTGTTGGTTTTATTGTACTCGGAATTGAATATCTTTTGGTTTCCGACCGTTGGTCGAGGCGAAACAAGTCATATGAAGACGTAACTTTGGGCTCTGGGAACTTGAGGTGCTCATTTTTTCACTATTTTCTGACATTTTATCGGCAAAACATGTCGACTAGATAATCGATTTAAAAATGGCAGTCGTTAGATGCAGCCCCGCGCCGCAGTACGCAGTGCCCGCTGTAATATGAAGGAAATGAATCAACGAAAACAAATATTGGATTTGGTTGGCAGACGCCCTGATCAGCATCAGACCGAGCTCTGTGGCTTTCCAACCAGATGTGTTGAGAGTTCAACGATTTAGCATTTCCCGTCTGCAACCGCATCCGACTCACAATGGACACAAATCAAACCTGATGCAGCAGAACCGGAGATGTCATCTTTTATTTCTTTTATTTCTTTTTTTTTGCATTCCACACATTCTTCTTGCTTGTCAAACCCCGGCGCCTACATTACCCACAATGCAACTCAACGGCCGACAGTTCGACTTGGGGTTGTGCTAGTAGCGGCTTATGTAGCCTGGAGCCTCTAACCTGCAGTGGAGATGAGGAGCGGGCTACAGAGGTCTGGTCAGACTTCTTTGTAACTCCCAGAGTTGTTGTTGTTGTTTTTTTTTCTCTCTTTCCAACTTGTAGTCTTCATCCCCGACCGACGCGGCCTCTAGTGACGTCACTTGAGGCGATTAATCAGACTGCACACGGCTCCCCCTGGAGCCACAAAAGGCTTTAAACTACTTTTTCCACATATGCAGTAGGACTCCCCAACACATGGGAACAGACTTTGATGTGTAAAATCGGTGGAGTTCCCCTTTTTAATAACAGGAACTTAAAAGCGAGGCTCTGGCCCAGGGGCCCCCTGACCTCCTGGGTCCCCGGTCCTGTGCCCAGTAGGCGCGCTCGGTAATCCATCCATGCTTTAACTCTTGCACTTTCCAGTGATTTTAAATATATAGTTTTTGCCTCCTCAAGAACCTTTTAAATCAGCCAGTGTCTCCTGGAACCCACACAAGAACCACTTAACAGACTTAAGACCCCCCTCAAGGACACTTAGCACCCCTGATTCCCCCCTGAAAACTTTGAATTCCCTGAGGAACGTCCCTAAGGGATCCCTGGAACCCTCCCAAGAAGTACTGAACCCTCTCAACCGCTTTGGAAAACCCTTAAGGAGCACCCCCGTGAAGGTCTATAGCCATTGCAGCCAACCAAGAACTCTTGAACCCCCAAACGAATCACACAAACCCCTCAGATTCACAGAAACACTGGCAATGGTCCCTGGAACCCCTTACAACCCCAAAGATCCAACTGCACCCCTCCCCAAAAACCCGTTCCAGAACTGCTGATCTCACCTCAAGAACCACCGAGACCCCGAAAGGACGTCACTCTGAGATCCACTGCTCTGCACTAATAGAGACTTCTTCTTTTCTTTAAAAAATATGCCTATAGAGGAATGATTGACTTTTCTCTCCTTGTCTTTCTTTCCGCAGCAGGATGCTGTTTGTATTCAGGTATCTAGAGGAACTTAAAGCGATACTGTACTGTAGCAGAAGTAGCCTAAGTCGTGATCTCTGGTAGCTCGTAGCTGTATGAAATGCAAGGCGATATCACTTAATATACTCTCGGTAGAGGCAGCAGTTTTAGCTTTTTAGAGCAACTTTTGTCTTGCGTCGCCTCACAGGATGAGCATAAATATTCGATGTACCTCTTCTTGATGACACGGTTTGTTCACCTCACTTCCTGTTCATAATTTAGGCTACAATCCCCAAATCTACTCGACTGTTTTATTTACGATGTAGCCTTTAGAAGTTATTGTTACATGATAAACTATGCATTTATTCCAGTGTGGGTGTCGTCATTCTGCCTGCCGTGGACAGGAAACAGCCATGTGTGGTTGTCGGTCTGCACTGAAATAACAGGAGGACATTTCCCTGCAAAGGCCAGGCTGACGCCAGCCGAGTGCTCTTTTGAATTTTACATCCCAAACGGTTTCTGCTTTCGTAAAGTAACCCACTGTGACATTTCATCCACCCTCTGTACAAATCCGCGCGGCTGGATTCTCTAAATTACGCGAGGGAAGGAAGAGCCGTGAACGCGCACTCACCCTGTTGGGGAAGGCGGCTGCTTGGCCTTCCTCTCGACCCTCGAAATCCACTGACCTTTCCCACGTTGATCTAATTATTATGCTTTGGCAACTAGAAGAGGGCTTTGGGAAGTAAAACTCACAGAAATTCCTCACCGTGCAGTAACAAGGGGAGGATGCAGTTTAATATGCATTTCCCGTCAGTGGTCTTTCATGTCCAGACACACAGCATGTCGTGTGGAGTTTTTTGATTCTCTTTGTCACTCTCACATTTCACTTTCGCCGTCCAGCGACGCAAATGTTTTTGGGGTTTGTTTTTTTTCTCTTTCTTTGTGCCAGATAGTTAATTTCACCCTTTCAAACGCTGCTCAGAATGCAGGGTTAACCACTGAATAGGGCCGATCGATATTTCAGGATTATTGTCTGTTGACGGTAACGGTATTAAGTTATTCTGATGCGCAATTATGTTGTTTAAAACAGGGATTTTTAATGTGTTGTCCTTTAGCCCCGATGGTTTATGAATGTGAGATTTTAACAGTATAGAGAGGCTAATCGATGGAGTAAAACGCAAACATATACACGCTAACTGAAATATACTACTACGCACATACAGCACATGAGGTGGACACAGAACTGCAGATGTGGGACGACAACATGAACACTTGTGCGGTGTAATGCAATCCCACGGCCCTGCAATAAATACTATAACATAATCTTAATGTTTAATTTGGTGATGGATCCCCACTTGTAATTTTCGAAGCGGTAGATTGCGTTGTGTTGTGAAGTGTTTCTGTTATCGGGGTCCGTGCCCGGTCAGTTTTCACAGGATGCTTGACGGAACAGCGTCCTGAGGTTTTGACCCTGGAGCAGCCGGACGGGTCTGTGTGAGCGCGAATGAACCTGTTGAGGTGCCTTTGAGCAGAGACGCCGAGCCCCCGGCGTGCAGGTGTGGCGACGTGAAAGGAGCGTTCGCGCTGATGGATAGATCAGAATCAGAATGGGCTTTATTGCCAAGTAGGTGTACACATGCGAGGAGTTTGATTTGCTTGTTTTAGGTGCAAAACGGTCAACATCGAGTATTAAACAAACAAAATACACAAGTATGAAGCAGGTACTTCAGGTCAACTATAAATTAATAAGATATTAAAAATATGTGAAAATAATCAAAGAATATGTACGATATGATGAAATGTTATTTAAATTATGGTATGTGCGCCATATTTACAAGTGAATGTGCATAACTTTACAGTATTACTGTACTGGGGGGGGGTCTTATATAAAAGTGAAATACTAAATAGATTTAATATTGCACCAAAGTCTAGAGCCCTTTCGGAACTTTGAAAAGGTAAGAAAGCACTCCGGGTACATACTGTGTTCTGGCAATCTTCTGATTTGTGGTTTTAATAATAGAAAGTGTTTAAAGGATAGTTCCCTCTATTTTTATTTTTTTTTTAAAGTCTGTCTTAAAACCATACTCACATGTCTGTATGAACACTGAAACAGGTTTGGCTGTAGTCCTCCCTCCTGTTCGCACTGGCCTGTTAAGAGATCCACCCTGCATGTGCTCCCAGTGGACGTGATGGAGGACAAAATCCGGAGGCCTCATTAAGTGCAGAAATAAGAGGGAATTGTGTACCAACTAACTCTGTACTACCTGCCCAGAATCTGGCGCCCAGTGGCGAGACCTGTGGCTTTGTCATGTTCTCCAGTGGCCGTTTTTGTTGGGTGGGAAGCCGGTGAGGGATCATGTCCATGGTGTTGTCATCAGCGAAGACTCAAAATTCTGCTAACAAACTGGACAGAAAACAGAACCTCCCTGTTGGAGGCAGAAACAATTTAAAATGTCCCACAGAGTCAAACAAACCAGGGAGCGCACACACACAGCCTCCTCAGAGAGTGCTCCAGGGAGCTGACTCCATGTGTTGTTTGTAATACCACAGCACAAACTCTGTGTGTGTTTGAGACTCTGACAGTCAATTAATAATTCACTTAGCTGCCGGAGTTGTCAGCGGTTGTTCTCCCTCGCAGGCTGCAGCAGCCGCGACCTGAAGACGAGCGCCGTGTGACTCAGCAGAGCTCGGCCGTCCTGTCCGGGCTGCAGCAGCAACAAACCTGCTGCGCTGCAGTTTGCTGACGCCCCTCCGTCAGCCACCGGATTCAGTGTTTCTGCCTTCTCTCCTCCTTTCTCGGGTCCATGCGGGTCCAAAATGAGCAGGCCGGGGGGGGGAAAGAATAAGAAACAGCTAAACTGAAAGGTCCCATCAGGTTAATCAGAATACAGGAACCATTTACTTTGTGATATTTTCTAAATAAATGTGGTTTAGTCAAAGGGGAATTTGTAGAATGAATCCCAAGACTCTGTCATTGCTAAATCCACATTCTTTGCTTTTTAATAAAGAATCTCAGCTTAATTTTTGTAGAGCACCTTTCATACAAACATGTAGCCCAAAAAGCATTACATAGTAAAATGACGCAACACAAGCATTGGAAAAACAAAGAGAAAAATTTTTGTAAGACTAACATTTACAGCAATTAAATAATAAACTGTACATTAAACTTGGTAGAGTAAAAATCAATCACAATAAACACCAGGGATAAAGATGATGTAAAAACCAACTTGCCTCCAGATTAAAAGCCAGATTATAAAGATGAGTCTTTAATTTCCTTTTAAAAATACCGAGAGAGGTTTCCACTCTAATATCCAGAGGCAGTGAGTGCCACAGTTTAGGGGCATACGAGCAGAAGGCACTTCCACCGGGCCTTTTATGGGACACGTGAGGAGCATTTAAAAGAAAAGCGGCCGAGGACCCCAGTGATCCGGCTGGAACATGAAATGAGAGGAAGTCTCTGATGCAGTGAGGAGCCAGCTCATTAAGGAACTGCATCGGCTGATCAGTAGATCGGACGCCACGTCGGGCTGCTGACAGACTGACACCATCTGGGACGCCAAAGGTGGCCGTCTCCTCTCGAAAAGGTTAGGGCCCTCGTCACGCTATCACTACTTAGTTTTCATGAATTTTACGAGTTTCTCTTTTGCTGACCTGGGTTTTAGAGAACTTCAGTAAGAAACAACCACATATCATTTATTAATATCACTTTTAGGAATTAAAGTGGGAGTTTTCAAAGATCTGACGTTGCAGTTTTCATCCTTATACTGACAAACAATAACACACTGATGAATTAATATCTGTCCGCGGTCATCGCTCAGACTCTGCACAAACCTTTGGGTGAGTGAAACATCATTTCACAGGATGCAGCATCTGTAAACTGAAAATATCAACCGCTCTGCAAACATCTGACTCTGGTATGTAATCCTGTGCTCCTTGACTGTCCTCCTTTTTCTGTTCTAGCCAAAGCTGACTTGTATATTAATATTGTACTTGAGCACTGCTGCTCTGGTCTTTTGTTTGTATGGTTTGTGTGAACTTAAACTCCATACATCTGTCTTTAGGTCTTTCTACATTACAGGTCATTGCTCTGTGTCACCTCAGAGCGAAATCGTTGCATCTACATCCTGCAGCCATGGTTCCTTGGTCCAGTGGTGTACATGGAACTCTAACACGGCTGTTTATGATGGGCTGCAGCCCACGGTCTTACCTGCTGAACTCAAACTGGGCATGAACGTCTTGCAGAGGTAAAGTCACCGATGGCGGCACGTAATCAGGATCTGACAGGTGAAGATCACTGGATTCCTTCACACCCAACATACCTCATCATCATTCCAAATTACTACTGCTAATATTACACTAGAGAAAAATTAACATCCGGAAAAAAACGAATTAAACTAGTCATATTCTGAATAAAGCGAGGGAAGTCAAGAGGCACTAAGAAGATTTGAAACCGTATCAAAATGTGACTTTTTGTGGAAACAAGTGCGATATGGTTACCCTCCATGGGCCGGTCATTTATTTCAAAAATATGAAAACTAGAGTCCGGGGGTGTAAGAAGTGTTTTTTGAAGGATGCTGATGCTGCTTCTCCTCAGGCAGGTTGGTTCAGAGCCAAGCGCTCGGTCACCCTCAGGCGTAAAGCTGCAAAATGACAGATGTTTATTTAAAACTCGGATTTCATCAGCAACCTGTGACAAGAGTGACGAGCATCTTCTCAGCAGTAAACTCGATGCCGCGGATTGCTGTTGACGCGTAAAGCACAAATCCGCCGGAAAGGCGTGGTGTGAAGTTGAATTGATGGATTGAAGACGTTTGTGAGATTAATCAACTAGATTGTTAAATGGTTTGTACATTTTCTTTGTCCATGTTTTAGTAGCCCTAAATAGAAAACATCCTGCATAGTTACATGGCTGTGAATATGCGCTGTGAACGTTTTTATTTCCTCCTGATATTTGGTTTAGGTGGCTTGTGTTTGTTCCAAAAACTGCCAGAATGCTGTAATACCACTTGGTTTACCATTTGGATAACATCGTGAACATTTTTTTTTTTCTTTTACTGATTACTGTTCAAATGACAGAGAGAAGTGTCTGATTTAATGGGTTTATATTTCAGGTTTTCAGGCAGTACAACCTGAAACATATGAGGCGTGATGAAACAGGCCAGCCTATATTTCACAGTGAATACTCTCCCTCTTCTTCGCCTCCTTTGTCCGATACACTTGACCCCCTGTTAAGGTAATTAGCCGTGCCAGTGATCGCTGGAATTGATGGTGAAGCTCTGCTCTTGCACAATCCAATCAGGACTTTCATTACTTCAGAGGAGGATGGAAACCAGTGAGGCCGCTCTGCCAACTGCTGGGCTGTGGAGCCGAGTCATGTAGGAGAGAGCTCCCTGTTCGAGCAGTTTTAGTCCACCAAGAGTCAAACCTGTAGCTTCGGCTATGTGAACGCCTTTGCTTTTTGGTTTTTGGCTTGTTTTCCAGATTTGGCCGGTTGTTTCGGAACTTACAGCCTCGACTACATATGACTGCTTCACCTTTTGACCTTTAACATGAACTTTATTCAACCAGGCAGTTCACATCCAAAATGATTTCTATTTACAATAACAGCTTTGGGAAGAGAGAAACTATGTCCAATCAACACAAAACACCTTTCTACCTTGAGGGGAAACAAACAAGAAACCAAACATGAACAATTTGGTTTTATTTATATGGCGCCAATTCACAACAGAAGTTATCTCATTGCACTTTTCCCACAGAGCAGGCCTAGACCGCACTCTTTGTAATGTCATAACACAGGCAGAAAACGCACTAAGACAGGAAGCAGGAACGTTAAAGGGCAAACATGATAGACAGAGTAAAAAGGGCATCAAAGAGTACATTTAAATATATTCAGGAAAAAACATGCAGCAAAGTGAACGCGACAGGGAAGGAAAGCCGGAAAAGGGCAAGCCTGCAGCAAAATGTCTCCCTGGATGAGTAAAGACTGGAAATAAACTTGGAGAATGCGCACAAGGAATCAGCACATTCAGAGTATATTGATCTCAATTTGCAGGGTGACAAGAAAAAGTCGCTGATGCTTGAGAATTGCCAAATTTGCGTCCACTGCAGGAATAATTGAAATAAAGCCAGACAGCTCACACACACATTCTTTTTAAAACCATGAGCTCGTTTTTATCATCGAAAGGGCTCATTCTCAAATTGTTTCATGAGAAAAGATCAATTTCACAAGTGAATATTTTTAGGAATAGAGATGTTTTTCTCCTCTGAAAAGCAGGCTCACAAAAAAATTCATTTCAATCAACTGTTATACTCAGCAAAGACACCGATCCGCTTGCCAGAACATGTGCAAAATGGGTACCTTCACAAAAGGTTGGGCATTTTAAAGTTGGTACCAGGTCCTTTATCTTCAGATGTTTGGCAGGTTATTAGATTTTTGGGGCAGTATTTTCTGAACTTTTTCACATTGATAAATACACTTAAGACTACAGTCCACATATGGTTCGGGTTTTCACGGAGGGACCCCGTCTAAAACTAGGTTTAGTATCAGTGAGGAGAGAGACTTGTGATCAGAATAGTCTGAGGTTAGAAAAATCTTGTGGAAAAACCAAATGTGGAGGTGGAGGAGTAGGGACACCGTGCCAGGGGTAATTGCATGCAACAAAGGGCCGAAGAAGGCTGTCTAAAGCCAAGATTGAGGGCTTGTTTATTTATGATAAACAGGTTCCAGATTTAGGTTTGATTGTAATTGAGGATGACGCTGAATACCTTTCAGACGGAGCTTTTGCAGTTTGTTTCTTTTAAAGCGTGGACCAGGGCGAGAAAAAAAACTTGTGACAGATCGAATCCTCACACTGAACTTTATATTTGATTAGAGAAGATATATATTCATGAACAGAATCAGACATGCACTAGTGCATAAATGCAGATTTGGTTGGGTTATATTTGTTCATATGTGCGTATTATTTGCATATTAATGTAATGCTGTGTACGTGTGTTTATTTCATTTGCACTGTTGGACTTATCTTGAGACATTATATGGAGATTATTCGTATTTGTATGAGGGTAGTGGATTGTGCTGACAGATGCTGATGACCGATTGCTTTTGATTAATGTGTCTGAATAATTTAGCGCGTCCTGTAAATGACCAGGCCCAAAAATAAAACTATACCTGCATTCATACACATCCAGTCATTCGGCCAGGTCCTGGTCAGTAGAGCACATTAAACTGAAACACTGACCCCCCCCCTGCATGTTGTTTGTACATCTGTTTGGAAACCACAGGGCAGCATGTGTATTTGATCACTAGAGGTCAGTGTTGCACGGCCTAAACTCTGCAGTGAGACTTGGATTGAAACCTCCTTTTTACAGTGATGTTGGAAATATTGTAATTAAGATATCAGGTCACATGACCCACGTAGTGATAATTATGAGCAGCAGAAAGGTACAGGTGTGAGTTTATGTGTATTGACATTGACTTATTATTTCACTGATAAGGTATTTTTCCCTCTCCATGTCAAGATATTAGTGTTACTTTTGGTCACCTCAAATATGTAACAAGCTGTTAATAATAGATTAATCACAACACCAGTTACATGAAAGATGTGCTTTTTTTGTTGGACAGTGGTGGGAGAAGTATTCAGATCCTTTACTTGAGCAAAAGTAGCAATACTGCAATATAAAAATACTCTATTATAAGTAAAAGTCCTGCATTGAAAATCTCACTCATTTAAAAGTATGTAAGTAAAATGTACTTAAAGTATCAAAATAAAGGCACTCATACGGCAGAAAAATGGCGCTGTGAGTGTAAAAGTGTTATACTATTATACATTATTGTCTTATTATTACTGATGCATTAATATGTAAGTAGCATTTTACTGTTGTAGCTGGTCAAGGTGAAACTCATGAATACAAAATCTTAATCTGAAAATAAGTTACTAGAAACTAAAGCTGTCGAATCAATGTAGGGAAGTAAAAAGTACAACACTTCCCTCTAAGATGTACTGGAGAAGATGTGTGAAGGTGGCATGAAATGGAAATCCAAGTACCTCAAAGAACAGTACAGGAGTAATTGTACTTTGCCACTGTCTGCAGTGCTGCGCAGTGTTCAACAAAACATCAGCCAAGAGTAATTATTTTTGGCTCGACTTGAAATCCGTCTGCAAAAATCACCAGCGGGAATTCACGAGTAGTACTGAAGGCAGCGCTATGTCACACTGGCCATCACTGTATTGATTCAGTGAGCCAGGAAACAGTCAATAGAATTACAGCCGTCGTGTTGACCTACAAAGGCAAACAAAGAGCAAAGAATGGGGGGGGGGGGGTCGTTTTTACCCTCTGACATGTGGCATCGGAAATAACAACACTCACCTAATAAATGACAAAGTTTAAGAGAGATTGCTAGATTCTATTTCCTTTTAAAAGGGTTCGATTTGTACTTTCTGCCAAATAAAACTGCTCTGTAACAACCTACCCTCATGCTCAGTCTGTGTCAGTCCCCCCCACCACCACCATCATCGTCATCCTCGACCTCAAGCGGCGGCTCCTCCAGGTTCAGGCGCGGTGTGACAATGAAAAGCCCTGAACATGTGACAGGAGGCTTCATCTGTGTTAGCCTCAACTTCTCTAACTCTCAGACTTGTATCAGAGGCCGGAGGCTCAAGTGGGCTTAGCCTGGCCTCCAAGCAAGGTCTCCCAGCTGCTCTCGCCCTCATGTGACGACATAACAAGCTTCGCCATCACCCGGGACACTTCTGTTCCTGAGCATCACGGGGCTGGACATGGAGCAAGGCTGCAGAGTCTCAACAGCAGACTGACACGCGTGCAGGTGGTCTCTGGCCACAAGGGGAGGATGTCCTGGTCCAGCCTGGAGCAGCAGATGTCTGAGAGTCAGCCACCTCCAGAAACCAGCTGAGGTTTCTCGGCGGATTCTTTGGTGTTTGCCAGCGATTTGTTTGTGAACGTTTTAGAGGCGTATTTCCTCCTCAGGCAAAGAGAGAGCCACCTTCTCCAGACTGTTCTGACTCGGCAGCCGAGTCGAGAGTCAGGGTGCTGCGTGGCGTCATCGCTTCCTGTAGAAGGTTTTTCCTGCTGCTGTTGCAGCCCTTGTCGCCCTCCTCCTCCTGCCAGAGCTGCAGAGGGTTTGGGATGACTTGCGTGCCAAGAGAATGGATAAGGAGACAGGAACCAGCAGGAGGAGAGGTGGTATGATTCCTCCCGCTCTCCCCACTCCCACTTTGCCACTCGCTCTCTCCCCAGCCTGCTTTCCTTTTGGTTTCAGAGGCGTGGTGGTTGCAGATCACGTGCTCAGCCCAAAGCAGGTCACCCACCCTCTCAAACAGGCAGCAGGCTGAATGATGGAGTTCAGGGAGAGACTGCTGTCCACCCCAAAGGTGCTCTAAACTGACTCTGACACGTTCCTCTCTTGTCCCCAGCCTCAGGCTGAGCATCTGTCCCTCCGCTGTCTTTCCTGCTGAATCAATAACTAGTCATGCCATTTCTTCAGCTGTGATAGTGCTGTTTATCACAGTTTTACTTAGTGAAAGTAGAATTAAACCTGCCAGCTGCCTCCTGCCACAGCCTAGAGGAACTCCTGCAGTCAAGTTTTTGTCCCGATCTGATTCCAGTTTGGTCCTTCTGCCTGAAGATTATTTGTCCATATGACAAAATCTGTCTCTGGCTTCAGTGTATTTTAACCAGACATGAAGAAAATGTAGCAAGTCCTTAGGATTAGGATAACAAAAGATGCATGGTCAGTGTAACAGAGCTTCAACACTGACAACAAAGTACACCGGGACAAGACATGAGCTCTCTTAAAGAGAGAGCCAGCTTGAGAGCACATTTCTTGAGCTGCAAACATGCTTCGTGCCTTGTTTGCAATAAAATAGCACTAATCCTCTGCTTAATTTCAAAATGTGGAATTTTGATTCCTGCACCTGTATGTTGAGGCAGAAAATCTTTGCTGCTCTTTTTTCTACGGGCTGAAACTTTCTTCTAGCATCAGTACAGCTGGATGCCAACAGTCAGTCACTCATGGTACTCTACCATTCTCTATTTTACTGGGCACGGTAGTTTAAAATGTTGCAGTTTGCAAGCACTGTACTGCCGATTATCTCTGTGAGTGCATATAGGTCGCGTGCAGGGTCAGTCTACAATGGGACCTCATAAAAAATTGATTGGATGGAAAAGCTCCCCAGGGGTAAACTGACTTCTGATCACCTTTAACATCCTTATCACCCTGACTGTTAAAGCCCGATGGGCACACTCTGAGATTGCAATTTTGCACAATTCTTTTTCCAATTTCATATAAAACACTATATAACACCATAACATAATATATAATACCATGCTGTGAGATTGTACGTTTGAAAGTTTGATTTTCGAGTGTGGTGTTGATGGAGTATTTTTATAACACAATACAATGTGTAGTGGGAAGAAGAAAAAAAAACTTGTTAAGAAAGTATGCTTAATCAAAAATATTTTTACCTTTCATATTTTAAATGAGCAATTTTCCATTTAAAATCAGCAATGTCTGTTGGTGCACGCCTCGCATGATGCTTTTTGCATTGGTACACTTTAATAACATGGTAGCCTCTGAGATATATCGAGACAAGGGGCTGTGAACTCCTACTTGTTTTCACTTATGGAGCTCCAAAGTGTTCAATATTAAATAAATAAATATGAAGCAAACAATCACATGACTACATTATGGAAAATATATAAATGGAACAATAATTAGTGAAATGATTTAAGAAATGATTCAAACTCTCGCCTCTCAGCCAATCACGCCTTGTTAAGATTAGGCTTTAAAGCAACAGAGGCTCAGTTACCGTGTCTGTGTGTCCTGGGTCCAGAATAACGTTGGCATTGCCGCTGCTATAGCTAACAGGAGCTAGCTGGCTGCATACGACGGTCTAAAGGTTTTTGATTCAAAAACCAATGAAGTTCAAAAATATAACATGAGGACTTTTGACAACCTTCTAAATTTCTCTTTTATAAAAACAGTATGTAAACGTGTAAATGGCCTCGCCCCTGACGTCATTTGTCAGCTAATACAAAAACATGATGGTGTCAGAACAAGAGCTGCAGTTAGTGGGAACTGTCGAGTGAAAAGGTGCAGAAGCTGCTGTGGGTCAATCATCATTTTCGGGCAAAGGATCACATTTACGGAACGGTATACCGGTGGAGCTAAAATCACTATCGGAATTGAGGCCAATCTCTTTCAAACTGAAGAACTGGCTGAAAGAACATCAACAGTGTGAACATTGAACTGGGATGTAGGGTGGCTGGGTTGTTTTTTTTATTTCTCTTGTATGTACTTTCACTTATAGTTAGTTTTTCTCATTTTGTTTATTCTTATCAGCCTAAACAGAGACGGGGGCTGTAAATTAGCCTGTGGCTAGAAACCTTATGCACAAGACATTGGTTACCTGTTGGTGGCAATGTCTGATTGTACTGTCCCTGTCAAATAAATAAATGAAATACAATAAAAATATGGTAGCAGTTGTTGAGCTTGCAGGTGTACGTGACTGGCTGAAAGATGACCGCGCCAAATGAAATGTGTTATTATGAGAAAAGCCATCGTGAAGTAAAAATGGACTTTTGAAAAAGGGGCATTTTGAAATAAAATGTCTATAATGAAAAAAAAATGATATCCAATGAACGGTGAAATAGCATTTCGGGATAATGAGTTGAGTTTGAATAATTTTTTTATTATTTCACTAATTGTTTCATTCATATATTTTACACAATTTATTCATATAATTATTTATTTAGACATATCTTTTATATATATATGCTAATTCTCATACATGACGTCATGCTAATTCCACCTCGACTCGGTTGCCATGGTGCTTTGCTGCAGTTTCCCGGATGTAGTATTTCCCCCCCCCCGTTCAACATGGCGTCGGGAAAGTGAGACTTGTTAATGTTGCACAGTTTGACAAAACTTAGTGCCCATCTGCTGTTCTGAACAGAGGGAAGTTTATGTCCACACCGCGCTGGCAGCAGAAAAGGTTTTCCTGGGAGTTTCGGGGGTGAGTAGGCACATTTTGGTGATAATAATTGTAGTTAAGTCTATGAGGCGCGTCTCTGTTCCCTGTGAAGTTGCTAACAGCGGCTAACGTTAGCTGCTTTCAAGTCTGGCCAGCCTGGGTTTGAGGAGACCCGAGTAGCCCCCTTCGGTCTGTTCTGCGTATTAGGTGAAGAACCATGCCTTACAGTGAGGTGTAAAGCTTGTAGTTTTCGATGTGTGACCAAGGTTCAGGGCGATGAGTCTCTTGGAAAAGTTGTCCAACAATTTAAAAAGCCGCAGCTCCGGACAACTAACGTTACGCTAATTTTACGTCAAAGCTGTGTTTCTTCGCTAAGACCCTCTCAGCTCACGGGACGGCTTAATGCAAATCCAGGAGACAAGCCGGCTGTGGTAACTTTTCTTATCGGACTGCCAGCTATCGCGAGACACCGCGGTCAACCTGTCTTAACTGCTCTATCAGTGATGATACAATGCGTGGTGTAACCGGTAACGTTGGGTTTAACAGGTTCCTGTTAGTCACGGCCATGTTAAACTTTCATTTTCACCTGTGAAGCAGGAACCGGGCTGTGTGTCTCAACCTGGCGCTCTCACGGGGAGGCTGAAGGAGGAGAGAGGATATTGTCTGTCTGAGAGTTGATTTAAGTTGCTCTCTCCCCTCCTTGACTCCATGCACAAGTAATTTCTCCAGATCCTCTGGTCTTTGATGTGCCCCCCGAACATTTATGTTACGCCTGAGGCCTTTATATGTGTACAGTGTGTGTGTGTGCGCGAGTGGGAAAAGAGATTTTGCGTGCAGTTCCTTAGGCGGCAAGGTGGTGTGCGATTAGTGCTGAGCACAACCACACATTCCTGGGATGCCAGAGCTGTATGGAGGGGTCACTGCTCTCTCTCTCTCCCTCTCTCACGTACACACCAGACCCCAGCAGCAGGCGCTCTTATCAAAATCAGCCCCCAAACTCCACATCGTGCCAGTAATTCAGCAAGGATAACTGTCAGGAACGAGCTGGGTGTCGGGTTGGGAAACCACCAGGAGCGACAGGTCAGAGGACAAAAGTTTCCACCGGTAGCTCAGCATCTGTCTCCGCAGATTACAGCTTTGAAAAGTATATATTTGTGTGGTAATATGTGTATACTTGATATTTAGCTAATTGGCATTTTTGTGATGATTTTATTTCCACGAGTATGGTACAGCTGTCAAATTAGCCACTGAGTGAGGGAGTGACCTTTGGGAACAAGGTCACTTAGGGATGGAATCGATGGTTGCGATAATTTAGTTGAGGTTGTTAAAAAATGTGAATCTCTTAATCCAGTTTCACAGTAGTGAAATACGTAGCATCTTCTCGCTGTAATGCGTAGTGGTAGTTGTGGAAGCATTCACGTTGTCTGCTGTGTAGTTTTTCCTGTCATCTCCCTACTGACGCTATGTAATAATGACATCAAATGGCTTACCAAAACAAAAAACAAGTTAAAAATCTGCGGCTCGTCAAGAGTGATGACACAAGCGTCACATTTTCTTTATTTCACCGGTTGAATCTACACCTGTTGCTGGCGGGTTTTACCAGCCGTAGCTTCTATAAATAACAGAAATGACGTTATTTACCGCAAAATAGGGCTGTCAATGTTTATTGAAAATTCAAACTTTTGTTTGCAACATGGGAAACAAATGTAATATTCGAGCTGTAATGATATGTTTGAATTCAAAATTGACAGTCTACAAGCACAACAAACCGTTTGAAGTAGTTTGCCTTGGGGTCCAGCAGAGGCTTGACCTACCGGATGCCCTATTGCCCGATCTAATAAATAAAAATGGAGGAGGACACTAGCGAGCAAAGCCGTGCCGGTCAGATAATCTCAACACCAAAGCCTCCGAGAAGCAGAGTGTGGAAGTACTCTGGGTTCTACACCACTGATGGCAAAATTCCCAGCAGAGATAAGGCTGTTTGCGGCCTTAAAAACAGCCGCTTTACTCTACAACGACAACAACTGTGAGGACTCTCACCTGCTAGCTTTCCATCCCAGTGAGGCCGCAGAGGCACCGGAAACGAGTGGAGCAACGTCAGCTGTACGACCTCGTCTGACTGCCTACTTAAGACATAGTGTCATAGTGAATGTTGTATGACACCTCACGGGTGTCTTAACTTTACACTATTATAAAACGTTATTTCATCCTTTGTATTTTCATAATAGCAGAGTTTTACAGGACTTGCTTTGTATATATCATAATAGACATTTTTAGATTCAAAATGGCCTTTTTCAAAAGTCTGCTTTTATTTAATAATGGCACTTTTCCCAATAACACTTTTATTCTATATAGTGTACATACTATGTACTACATAGTGTAAATTCAAACAAATTACATGATAGTTCGAATTCGTTTGAACTTTTTCAGAAAGTGACAGCCCTTCTACAAAATGAAACTCTTGGCCGTTGTCTGCTGATTTCACTTGCAAGCCTGTCTTTTTAACGTATGATTGACTAGTATCGTGACTCAGTAACAAAAAATTGATGATGAAATTGAGCTTTGTTAGAGACATTTCCTCCCATAGATATAGGAGGAAAGAAGAGGTATTTAAAATGAATTTGATCAGTAGCCACAGTATAGCGGTCGACCGATATATTGGTCGGTCGGTATATCGGGCCGATATTTGTCATTTTTTAATATATTGGCATCGGCCGATTTCTGTGTTTAGTAGCACCGATTTTATTTTTCTGTTGCAAATACAAAAACAACAGCAGCAGTGACTACAACAGCAGCGGCGACTTAAACACAGGCACGTCGGCGAGCAGCCCCGTGTTATTGGTGCGGTGGAACGTGCAGCTGCCTGGATTTTTATTCCCAGCTGGTCACTTGAGGACTTTGTTTTATATTAAAAATGCAGACAGTTAGAATGCACTTTAGATGTTCTGTGTCATTTATACCAAACGCAAATGTTGCTGGTTGCTACTGTGTTTGCAGTACAATTATTTTTATTTTTTTATAAATAATGCCGCGAGTGTAATTTTTTTATTTTATGTGATATTTTTCAATTTTATTGATTTTTATTTATAAAGTTGTATTTATTTTATTGAAGTTACATTTATGTTCCAACAGACTTGAAAAATTCTGCTAAATCAATACTCAAAAACCTAAGTAAATGATTGACGGTTATTTTTTTTACATGACCTGTTTTATATATTTAATACTTTGTCAGTTATTGATTTGTTTTGGTTAACTTTGGATAAAAAAAATTATTTTAATATCGTGCAGTGCACAAAATTTTACGATTCCGGAGATGGTTCAAGTCAGTGTTCAATAAATGAAGTAAAATTTAGAAATGTTGTGCATCCACTTTATTATTTGTGTTACATTTTAGCATGCTGATGAAGGGGAAAAATTCAGGATATCAGCCCTAAAAATCGGCTGCACATATCGGCCATCAGCTGAAAAAAACCCCCATATCGGTCGATCTCTACTACAGTATATGCCACCCTATTTGCTTACGAATTCCCTGCAGGTTTTACATTTACTGCGTTCAGATTCAGAATGCGAGCGCATGGAAGTGAACAACAGCAACATCTGGAATCCTCTCAGGTTGAAGGTACCCATCAAAGCAGATTTGGGGCTTTCAGCCCATTTTGGAAACCCATGTTTGGAGTGTTTATGGTGGGTCACAGTAGGGAAGTCAAATCATGAAGGCAGAGACAATCAGGAACTGTTGATGACAGGCGTGTCCAGCAGGGGGTGGAGCGACTGCCGGGTGGATGTTGTTGTTAGTTTGATGCAAGCTGACCTGAGGGTCCCTCAGAGAGCGAGAGACAAACACAGCTGCTGTTTAGCGTCATCCATGAACTCCAAACAGCTTTGACATCCACATAGAGGTGGCAGGCTAGAGGCTGAAGCTGTTAATGATCATATTAGCAGTAAGCATTAAAAGCCGGGGGCGTCACCCTGGACATTTGAGGCGCCTGTTATAGTCCTGCGTGTTAATTTAGTATCAAGCATTAAATTGTTAATCTCACTTTGTGTTGGTTTCCTTGTTTTTGAGAGACTCTGTTGAAAGACAAAATTTAATTTTCTGGTGAGGTCTGAATGAAGGGAGAGTAGAGGTTTATTCCCCCCAAAAAATCAATGATCAACCATGACTTCTGCCTCGAGCATTTCCTAAAGTTTAGGTTTCTTAAAATTACTTTTTCAAATCAACCACATTTTACGCTGGAGGCCCTCTAGATTACAGTATGTTCAGTAGGTTTGACGTGAGAGATCTATCATGATATTTTGATCACATTTATTAAATGTAATGAGACGAGACGCAAAAACGAACTTGTAAAGCAGTTCATTGTTGAATTGTAACGAATTCATTGTTTAATTTATTGATTCTTTTTGTCAGTTAATAGTTTTCAAGTACATTAAGCAGACTGACTGATTAATTTGTTTATTCGATTGATTTGATAATGAAAATCATCATTAGTTGTGACCGTAGTTTTCTGTGATTTGTACCTAAAGGTGCTGTTTCAAATACCCCCCTCCCATCATTGTCTTCTGCTTTGTTCTGTCCTCTTTTTGTCCTTGCTGGTCGAGCTTATGCTGTAGTGGATGAGCAAGCATGGAAACATTAACAGTCTCTCAGATTTCTCCTGGTATCTGGTTACACAGAAAAAGATGGCATTGGCTTTAAAAATAAGGGGGGTGGACTGTGTGTGTGTGTGTGTGTGTGTGTGTGTGTGTGAGTGAGAGAGAGAGAAATTGAGTCGAGTGATATGGGAGAAAGTGAAGAGAACGAGGGCGAGAAAGCAAAGATGAAAGTGGATACTTTTTCTCTGCATGCAGGTAGGTCCGGGTGGGGGGTGGGGGCAACACTGGGCCAGCCAAATAACCAGATTTGCAGAGAAAACAATCAGTGGAGCACTGCTAGTGAAAACCCCCGACTCCACCTCATATCAAGGGGAGTGATGGAGAACAAATCTTTGGAAGAGAGAGCAAGAAGAACTTTGATTCTTTGTTTCTCTGTTTGGGTTATTGTCTGGTTAATTCCTTGATGTCTTCCTTTTAATTTTTCATTTTCTGGCAGCTTAGTTTATCAAACAATACATATTAAGATATTTTACGTATGTCTGCAGAAACAGGCTCCAGTTGCTCATTGACTTATTAAAAATAATCCATGACATTGCCCGTAGCATTCAACCCCTTTTAAAAAAACAACTTAAAAGTGTCTAGAGACAAAGGATCAAGCTAAGCAATAAGCCCTGGGTAGGGAAAAGGAGTGGGGGGGGGGGGGGGGGGGAAAAAAAAAAAAAAAAAAAAGGGGGGGGGGCAAATTTTTCTTTTAACCAAAACTAGATGT
>CM022478.1:3641906-3664113 GCA_011952105.1 Coreoperca whiteheadi | reverse complement strand
CCCCCCCCCCCACACACACACACACACACACCCTGCCCTGGTGGATCTGTTTTAAATGTTAAAGAAGGGAAGAATGCCAAACGATGCAGTCAGAGTAAACTAGTTCCATCAACACTAGTTAGAGGCACCACCTTTTTACCATGCTGTTCCTTTTGTGTGGGAATCCACGTGTACCGTGCACACATCACAGCCGTGATCATACTGTCATATCCGTCATGCGAAGTCTGTTCATTCCAGATCCAAAAGTGGTCCAATGTTACATTGTGAAGTGTCAAGTAAAATGTCTTTAAATGCATCAGATTTATTTGATAGATCTCAGTTTGATACAGTGACTTGTCATCATCAGACTGATTCTACTTTGGATGCTTTGTCTTGACTGTAGGACTCTTGTTGTTTTTTAGCTTGCATCAATATAGTGCATATACATCGGCTTGCGTGTACATGGTTTTGTATGCCCGATCTCTCTCTCGCTCTCTCTTTTTAAATGTGTTCACGATATGGTAAAAAGGAAAATTATATTGCGATTATTATTTTTACAGATATTGCGATTGCGATATGATTCATGATTAGTGGGAATTTTTGCATCACAATTTTCATTTTCACAAACTGTTAAAATCGTGATGATGTGACATTTGTTGGGTTCTGTTCCAAACAAACATTTTTCCTAACATCTGGAGAGAAGGAAATCTGTAGACCGGGGCAGCACTACAGTACACACATTTGACCTTTATGCAGCTATATTGCAGCTTCTGAGATTTGGATATTGCACTTGGTCATATTGCGATTTCGATAACATTTCGACGAATTGTGCAGCCCCTAGTTGTCAGGGGTTTTGTGTGTGGCGACCGTTGTCATCCCGTTCATCCTGAAACTTGTAGGAAGCTCACGAAGTCCTGGCAGTAAACTTGACTTCTTGTTTCTGTGTGTCTGTCGGGAAGCAAAGCTCTGAAGGTCCTGTGCGCACTCAACGCAAATATGAAGTATGTGTGAGCTAGCTGGTGGAGCACACCGGCTCTGCCATCCTGATCACTGACCTCCCCACATTCCACAACCTGCTTGTGGAAGTCAGCCCTCATTGGCCGCAACACCACACGCTTCGTTTGAACTGGGCCTCGGGATTGGCCGGTTTGTGTGCTTCCCGCTCGGATACGTTGAGTGGACCTGTTCCTGCCGCGTTGGCAACAGGCCTTTCCCTTACTGATGCTGACACCTTGTAGCGTGTTGGACAGGAGATAACAGATAATGAAGCAAATAGATCTCAGGCTGGCTCTGAGAAGGAACTGATCAGATGTTTTAACGTGTGCTTTGATGTTAAATGATGGGTTTTTTTTCCCCATTTTAAAGCAACAGCTGACTCAGTTACATCCGGATGGAATTGTTTGTAATGTTAGACATTAGTTAGTACAAGTACATCCATAAAAACCAGTATGCTACATTTTGTTTTATTTAGGAAGCCACTCACAGTATAAAATCCAGTCTGTGTAATCATTTTTAGTTTCGTGCACCACAGTTAAATCTCTCTGACGTTCTCTCCCTTTTGAAATAGGTGTGTGTTGAAACTGTGCATCTATCTGTGCTGTTTAGGTTGGCCACACTCCCAGCGCCGTGATCAACTATAAGCGAGCCACCGAGTCAAGTAAGAGTTAGCGTGGGATTTTAAAACAACAACGCTGTCACAATTCCTCGGCCAGTGTTTCCCCGTTTTTTTGCGTTTATGAGGTGTTTCGTCGCGTAGCCCTGACTCACCAGCTGTGTGTCCCATGTAATGCCTTTTGTGATGGATCTGTTTATATTAGCAGGCAGACATGGCATTACACTGCTATGAATAGCAACAGTTTGAGCCATACTGTAAGTCTGTGAGTCATAGTCATGTGACAAAAGCAACAAAAAAAAAAGCACTTTAAAAGCTAATCTGTGAAGATAATATGTATCCTTATGCAGCCCTGAAATCAACCCAGCAAAAAGAGGTGCAATAGTCAATCACATCACCTTGGCAGTACAGGTACCAACATACACCTGTGAGTGCAGGTTTAGTATGTGTGACAGGAAGGAAAAGAGGACAAAAAGGTATTTTTATTTTGACAGGATTTAAGATCCCCCCCTCTCTCTCTCTCCCTCCCTCCCTCGCGCTCCTTCCTCCCCCGTGACGTCATGATACTGGGCCGCGTTTTGCTGAAACCATAGGAATGCGACACACTGTGTATTTACAGCCCAAAGCTACAACACTACGCTAATGTATGTGTGTGAGATTTTTTTTTTTACGCCAACGTCCATTATCTGTCGCCGTGTCCGCCTCAGTGGGTTTTATGACGACGTAACGACGCTTCCGAGTTGAATTTTTCTTCTTCGCGGAAACAACTTTGTTGCTGCAGGCAGTCGGTTTTTTTTCTTTTCTTCTTCTTCTTCTTCCCCCTCCTCGTCCCGAGCTGCGTTTCCGACATGAGATCAGGTGGATAGTGTGTTGCTGCTGGCTAAAAGAGTAGCAGTGACTAAAAGTGAGTATTCCCGGCAGTAAATATGGAGTTTTCTACACACTTGTGTGGCCGTATTGTGTCTGAACTCCCGGGCTGTCGCGCCTAAGGCTGGTTGGGATTGTTGTAGGTGTAAGTTACAGCTCATGGTAGTAGGGCTGCGCTGCGTTGCAAAAGTTAATCTGGGCCACAACAACAAAAGTCTGTTGTTAAAATCTCACAGCAACTGAGAGTCCGAAAAAAATAAAACAAGCCCATAACAACTTTATTGTTTGCCTTGTGTGAAGGGAGGTAGCGATCAGCCAAGCAGCGAGAGCGTGAGGAGGAAGGATTTTCAGTTTCAGCCCTGTTGGACTGCTGGGAACCGACGTTACTCTCCTCCCTCCTCTCCCTGACCGTCGCCATTCAAACCTGTTACAGACTGCTCATATTTGTGGCTGTCGAGGCAGCTGTTGGACTCAGCCATCCCGGTCAAATGTCTGTTTGCACAAGTGTTTGGCGACACATGGAGATGATGAGGGGGGGGGGCAGATTTACCCTGTGACCTCGCGTTAGAGGCTTGGTAGGAAGTTGGGTACCGGTGATCTTATGTGCAGGAAGTTTGTTTCATGCAGTTTATGTCATTTAACAAAAGGGAGTAGTTTGGAGTTCCTAGTCTGAGATAAGCATAAAGAGGATGGGCTGACCAGTGCTTGATAATTTTTTGATTGTTGTCAGTTGAGGCTTGGATGAAGAGAAATATGTGATTTAGGACATATCTGTGTGATTGGGACTTCAAATTCAGTGAAATCCTTTATGTCCTGTCTCTTTTGTCCATTAGTATTGTACAAAACACTCAGATGGGTATTGTTTTACAAAGCAAATATCTAAATTATAGTTATTAATGTCTTCAAATTACCATTTTAGAATTTTTGAAACCTAAATGAATCTGATAGGGGATGGACTGAATTCAAACAAATGTTATCAGTCAGTCAGTCAGTCAGTCATTTTCTACCGCTTGTTCCCGTTAGGGGTCGCAGGTGACTGGAGCCTATCCCAGGGACTTTTGGACAAATGTTATCATGAATTCAAATCCCACTTAGTTAGTAGAAATTAGGGGTATTACACAGCAGTGTAACTGTTGTCAGTATTGGGCAAGAGTTGTTCACCTCTGCCAGTTTCCGTCAGTGTTTCCAGATTATACTATGGGCACATGTATGCAGAGATTCAATCATAGCTGCTCCTTAAACATTAAACATATTTAGGGTTTTCACTTCTTCATGAGTTGAGTCTTTGATATGCAGTCCTACCCTTACGTGAAAGCCAATGAAAGCCCAAGTGCCAGCACCAGGAAACGCGGCTGTAACGCCTCCAGTGTGGACAAGCTGCAAGAGGCAGGGCTATGATATAATCCATAAGTGTGTGATGTTCTGTTTTATAATATTAACATCAGCTGGGCATCAGATGGTTTGATGCAGTTTCATGTCATGGGAACGTAAAGGTTCTGTTTATGAGGTTCTGAACATTCAGGGGGCTGTAAGCCACATTCACGGCCACAAAATATCGCACTAGAGCACCAGCGTCTCAGACCACAACAAATGGCACCAGGCTCCATTGAGAGAACCCCACTTGAATGAACACACTTCATTCAAACTGGACAGAAACAAAATAAAACTCACCAGAAACCATCTTTGTTGTGTTTAACGGTGATCTGTGAGTGTGCGTCTGGTCGCGAGCAAGAGCGACATGACGGCTGATTTCTGGTTAAACGCAAAAGATCTTACTGTTTAACAGAAAGGTCCGTCTCTATTGTAGGCCTGTCACGATATCAGATTTTCACTGCACAATTATCGTGGCCAAAATAATTCGCAATAACAGTACTATCGCGATATCTATAGACACGGTGCAATGCCGCCACCTGCTATGACAAAACGAGAACAGAAAGAAATGATTTAAGAGGCTCACTTGAGTTTGGTTAGTTTCTGTCCCGTTTGAATGAAGTGTGTTAAACGAGGATCTGCAAAGTAAAATGATTGTTTCTCAAAGGAGTCTAAATTGTGCCTAAGTACAGTACTTGAGTAAATGTACTTAATTACTTTCCACTGTTGTGAACAGGCTGATGGTTGTTAGAGCAGTCGGTAGCTTCAAGGTCACACAGTGTACAGTATGTTTGCACAGCACTTTATAAATCTGGGAAACGCTGGGAGAGAGGTGCTGTCCTGTGTGTGTGTGTGTGTGTGTGTGTGTGTGTGTGTGTGTGTGGTTTTCTGTGTTTGCAGGCTATTAATTATCACCCCTGATTCAGCACCAGCAAGCTAATGTTAGAGCACCATAACGACAATGTGAACATGACTACTGCTGTCCGCTTTTTGGCGGCGCGCTTTTTAAATCAGCGTCTCAGGGATTGAAGAGCCAATACACGTGTGTTCGTTTCTTAGCTTTGTTGAACGCCTCCTCAAGGGACCACTTAGGTAAAAATACTCTATATTAAATCCAGTGTGAGAACTTGCCACCCGACAAACACTCAAACACTGGTAATGTTTTTTTTTTTGCCTTGGCTTGTAACTTTGTGTACTCTACCAGTTGCTTTGGCAGGTTACCAGCCATCATTTAGGGGCTATGTATTGTTCTAGAAATGTGGTTGGCTGTAAAGTTTTGGGATTTAGTGCTAATTTAATGTGAACAAGAGAGTTTCTATGCATTAATTAAACCTATTCCAAACGTCCAGGGACCTAGACAGCAACACTTAAAATGGCCTCCAACTTGTGGTACCTGACTAAAAGTGTTCACAGTGCTCCGAATGCTGAAGTTAAGCGTCAGTATTCAATCTTCTTCGGGAAAATAGTTACGCAAGGTATGCCTCAATGGAGCCACAGACAGAAAATCATTAGAGCGGAGGGAGGAAGTGTGTGATGCATGCTCTCTTTGTCCTGCCCGATGCTGATGAAGTGTTTTCAAAGTAATGGTGTCTTTCACTTCTCGACGAAGCGGCCCTTATGCGATGAGGCGGTTATTACTTACAAAATAAAAGGTAACTTGACGAAGTTGTATCATATTTTATAATGAGCCGTTTCCATTGAAAATCAGCAAGATGTCAGAAAAGGTTGAGCTTCGTGTCCTGGTTTGAGCAGAAATTGTCCATTTTAAAGATGGCATTCATGTGCCGTGCACCGAAAAGCTCCAGCTACATTTTATACGTAGGCGTCTTTTAATGCTAACAATTGAGAACTACACAATAAACTGGAGAGAACACACATTTTGCTCATGTTTAGTAAGTACTGAAAATAATGTAGGTCCTCCGGTGCAAATGGATTGTAGTGTGTCAGATCATTTTTTGATTCATCGTAGTTAAAATTGAAATACAATTCTTTTTTTTTTCACTCCGTACCATGATAAATGGACATGACAGTGCTCTTTCAGTCCTTAAAATCCTTACCAAACAATAACTTATCTCCTTAGTATTTATACATACTAACTGTTACATATGTCAGAACACACTGAATTGATTCCTGCAGAACAACTCTTAATTAAGCATGTTTGATTAGATTTGTATTTTATATGACTTTGCCTACATTTGCCATATTGAGAGATAGGGTGCGTTCCAATACCCATACGACTATACTATTTAGTATGCCAGAAAAAGATTTGTACGTCCGAATACACAGTATGTCAAATGCAGTATGCCAAAAATACCAGGATGCCGTACTGCATCTGGTCGCATTTTGCATGAAAAGCAAGCCAGCATGCTTCTCGTACTTTGTAAGGACAGCTGCAGTATTTGCTAAAAGTAAAAAGAAAAAGTATGTGATTTGGCATGTAGCGACCGACTCAGTGGCCACATTATTAGGTACACCGGTGCAAATTCAATGTAGTTCAGCATCTATCTTTTTTTTTATCATTTTGTGTAAAATGTCTTAGTCTTATCGAAACTTGACTCCAAGTCTGGGCATATTTGAGCAAGAAAAGAAACTTATGTTGAAACAAACCACTATTTGTTTTTGTTTTTTTCAATCATAAATGAGTTTCTTTTGTTAAGCTCAGCCATGCCTTTGCCAACACTATACATGCGTGTTGGTAGGTTCAGAATTGCATTCAGGGATCAGTAAGCAAATTCAAAAAGCACGGTTCCTAACAAATTCACAGCCCTTATAAATTCAGATCTGGGTCCAATTCAGGACCGTTTCATGCCCGACTGTATCATCGCAGCTAAATAGTATTATTGTGACTGACAGTGTCTTTCAGAGTGTGGACCACCCATGTACAATACTTGAATCAGGCCAGAGGACAGCAGCTTCATCCAGAGCTCATCAGCCTGACTCTGGCCCAGTGACCGGACAGGCTTTCTCACTGTTCAGCCAGGCATACACGGGCGGCGATGGAGCGCCGCAAAGGGCGAGAGAGAGAGAGAGGCAACTGGGGGGAGGGTGGGAGACTATTAAAGGGTGGAAGGAGAGCAGAGAGAGAGTGTGAGGGGAACGGTGGGGGTAGAGGGACGCGATGATGAGCTAGTGATGGATTTTGAGTCGGAGGGAGGGGAAAACACAGGGAAGCTATAACTACAGTGATTGCTGTGTTCAGGGAGAGACCTGCTTGTTTTGGCCCTTTTATATCTTCTGGTTTACTCTGTGTGTGTGTGTGTGTGTGTGTGTGAGAGCATTAACACTGTCTGAGTGGGTGGGAGGGAGGGTGCAGCAGTGTAGCTCTTTTACTGTTTTAGCACCAAGTTAAAAGTCCACTATAAGGTTTTTCTGTCCAGAGCCATGTCCCATTTGTAGAACATAATTTAAACCATGACTCGAGATCAGTGGCCACACTTTTTGTCTTTTGAGCTTTCTGTGTGGACTTATTTGCATAGAAGTTACAGTAATATTCAATAATCACAGCTTTGGATTAATACTCCTGATTTACAAGAACAATGTAGTTTTGTAGCATTTAAGATCTGTTTTTAGGTCCTTTTCAAGACCCTTTTGTTTCACTTCATAGAGTTCAGTGTCTGAATGTCTTGCTAGGTCTCAAAAAGTATTCAATTGTTTTAAAAAGGTTGCGAATATGGTTTAGTGTCGCATTTTATTCTTAAAAAAACAGATTGTTCCCGAGAAAGAATGTGTAGTTTAGTCAGCTCTAAAAAATGTGATTGGGTGCGTTCGTACATGGTTTGTGGTTTTGCTGTCTGAGCCATTAGACTGTTAACTCGTTCCGTGTGTTTGCATTTAATTAATTAAGTCCATATTTCGTAAAGACGGCAGATGAAACAAATCATCTATTGTTCAAGAAGAGCAGGCACCTGTTGCCCTCATCCTCCTGTCTGGCACTGTGGTTCTCACACAGCGTTTCCTGTTTTATGGTGACGTGGATACGGAGGGGACCGTGGTCGGCTGAGCCCCGGGGCTGTCTGAGTCGGCGGGGGTGGGAACATACACCTGGTGCAGCTGTTAATCACTGTCCTTGACGATGTATGCCGGCAGCTCACCTGTCCGACTCTTGTCTGTCGGAACGAGGCTTGTGCGATACTGGAAAACTTTTCCAGTGTTTTGGTTTCGTTTGGTATTTTGATAATGCCGATATTTGACACATCTTTCAACTTCCATAAATTTTGTATGTGAGATATTTATATTTCTTCACCATATTATATCCAAATAAAAGTAGTCATAATCATCAGCCATAAATAATAAACGTTACTTTAGTAATCTGCATTGTTAATCGTGTGCTAAGCTAAATGGGTTGTATGACGGACTTGTAGCCTGCTGTGGCATAATCTTCTTCACATCTCTGTTGTTATTTCTTGATACTGCGTGTGCATATATTCTCCACTGAGTGAGCTACGCTGAATTTGCATAGCCAGACTTCAATTGTCATGTAAAGCCCTCCATTTGCACCCAAGCAGTTATGTTTTGTGCTACAAACTATCAACTACTTGCATGCCACCTAGTGAATAACGTTCTCTCTCAAATCAAGCAGGATCTTTTAGGTCATAATAATCTGTCTGCTGTTTGCCAATCGGCCTTAGTTACATTCAAACCTTATCGAGTCTTGGCTCTTGACAGAAGCAGTAAAATCTTGTTTTTCAGCCACAGGCGAAGAGTTCCAGGCATCTCCAGATACAGCAAAAAGCTCAGAATCTGAAAGCCACAATCCTCCCTGATTCACGGCCAGACCTCTGTCTGTGGAAATGACAGTTCAATGCCGTTCTCAATCCCCACGTGACAAATATTCTTACTGATTTACATTCAGTTGAAGCTCCTTACGCTTTAAATAAAATATTAGGACTCAAGCCATTAACTTGCAGCCCTGACTGTTTCCATCTTCCCAATAGTAGAGTTAAGCAGCGAGTGCGTTTGCTGCACATATTGGTTTATGTTATTTTACTCTGTAGGTAATGTGAGAATTTCTCCAGCCACCTCCTCCAGTCTTCATTTATTGTATTCTTCCTTAAGGCATTATTTCCCATCTGTGTCCCAGACTTCAGATGCATTGATTGACTGTGTTGCTGTCTCAGCCGAACGCTAATGAAAGCCCAGGTCTCTACAGTGATTTATACGCCTCTTCTCTGTTGTCACCAGACTCATTATGACTGGAAAGAGGAATTTATCGCCAGTGTTGTAACTTTGCTGTTATGAGATAGTTTTGCTAATGGTGATTAAAATCCAGAGTTGGTATTTGGGTGGAGACGAGCCCTGTGTTTTTTGTTTTTTTTCAGGGATAGTCTCAATGTGGACCTAACTTCACTGTGCTACTGTGACTGTTTGACATGAAATCACCTTTCCACCTCGAGGATACTGGCACTACATCAATAGTGATGTACAGGGCTTGACATGGCTTAACATTTTTGCTCACCAGCCTATATATGGCTGTTCAATAGAAGGTTCGACTATTGGTTCCCTCGACTACCTGCCAATCAATATCAGTCTACATGAGTCTCGCGTTTTACCTATAAAACTTATGTTTTAATGCCTTTTTTTGTCATCTGTGATGTCAGAGAAAATAAGTGTGCGTCCTGCTCATAGTTCAGTTATAAGATCCCAGCGCACCCGGAGCGTCTCTCCTGCCCGGCTGCTGACAGCGCTGTCAGCCGAAGAGTCAATTGGTAGACAGCAGTAAAGGAGGTCGTGCCAGCGTCTGGGTCAAAAGTGGTTTAGCGACTTCACTGACAGTCCTCATCACTGGAGCAGAGAGGGGCAGAGCGGCCAGACTGGAGCCGCGCTCTCCGGCATCACGCTGCCCTCCGTTTCTATCAGTTAGTTTTGTGGACCTTTTTTTTTTTTTTTATGGGCAGCCCTACAAAGCCACCGGCCGTAGTGGCTAATGAGAGCGACTGTGTTACACGCCACTGCCCACCCACCGCATTTGGCAGGTGCCAATGTCAACCCGTGGTGATGCATTTGAAAAAGGTCAAATTACATGGTGATTTATATTCTCATTCCGTGTTCTCATTAAAACTGCGCAATTAATCGAAATATTATTGAAATTGCAACATCCAAATCGCAGAAGCTGCAATTTTTTGATAAAGGTAACATATGTTATAAACAGCACTATAATATAGCACTGTAGCGGTGCAGAGAAGCCGCGGCCTACAAATCTTGTTCTCCAGATGTAAGAAAACATGTTTGTTTGGTACAGACCCCAACAAGTAATGTAAAATCATCATGATTTTAATAGTTTTTTCAGTGAAAATGAACATTGTGATGGACAAATGATCATCCCCACTAATCGTGAATCATATCGCAATTGTAATTTCTGTCAAAATAATCGCAATATGACTTTTTGTTTTTTACCATATTGTTCAGCCTTAACTAAAACGCTGTGATATTAGATAGTAATATAGTGAAGATATTATTGAAGCTACACAATAAAGACACCGTATGTCTCCATGTACTAACAATCAGAGGATAAACTGCCAATGTGGATATTTATCATATGCGCAGTAGCGCAGAGATGCACTGATTCCTTTGATATACTTCTTGCTGTTTTGTAGTCGAGTGTTGTGTTGAAGTCCTGTGTCGGTGGTGCCGAGGCTGCGTTGTTGGCTGTGAACCTCGCTTTTCTCAGTGTGTTCCTGGGCGGGTCCTGCTAGACTTCAAACACTCCTGCTGTGAAAGGCTTTATTAACACTGCAGACTGTAAGCTCGGCAGCATGACTCATGCCCTCTAACTCCTGACCCGCCCAGATCGCCCTCTCACTCGCTCACCCGCCCACCATTCGCCCTTTCCCTTTCTCACATCCCTGCTTCTTTTTCACTGCCTTGTTTTTAACTTCCCTTGTTTTTTGTTCTTTTATTTTCTAGAGTAAATGGGCTGAGCCGGCCACAGTATTTTGTAGAAAAACAAGAAGACAGCGAGGGAATTTAACCGGCCAACTGCCCCACCCCTCCCGTTGTCCCCTCTGGTCGGCCGCCCAGCAGGGTCTGCTTCTGCTTATAACACACTGATCACTAGCGAGCCTCTGCTTGACTACTGGGAGTGTCTCCTTTTGAAACCCACTGACAAAGCAGCAAGGTAGAGGGGGAGACTATTCAGACCAAAGCCAAAAGCGGTGAGCAGTGCTTCAGAGGATATTTTGTGAATCCACATCAGAGGTTTTAAACCAAATGCAGGTTTTCATTCCAACCAACCTCTATAGCAGCAGATTGCACTGACTAGGTGGGGACGTCTGCGATGATGCACTTGTTTCTGTAATTGATTCACAGTAGGACAATATGATGCAGTAAAAACAACTGCATTTGAGAGTGCAATCCTGAAAGGTATAATGTTCAAGTTGAAATTTTAAGTCAACGGTACTTTTCTGTAGGATGCCTGACCCATAGATACTGAGTGACCAGAACAATAGAACCCCCGATATGTGTATTTAATATCCACTACAACAGTTCTGTAATAAATACAGAATTGGGTCTTTTTCACAGAAGACATTTTGACTTGGTATTTGAGGAACAGTACAGTTGTGACTAAAGACCTTAATGATGGCTTGATTGTAGTGTCTCAGTAAGACAGTGAGCCAGCATGAACAACACCAGGACCCTGAAACCAAAGTAGCTAGAGGATTTCAGCCATCATTCACCTCATTGTTTGTACTTTTCCCACAGTGACATGTCAGAATGTCTTCTGTGAAAAAGGCCTATGTCAACGAAATGTTGGCTCAATTTGACGGTACATTTTGAGGCTATACTTTGTGGTGATACTGTACTGTACCGGACTGTAGTATTTCATGTGTCTAGTATTTTGTCCCCGTAGTTGACTCAGTGTATAGAGGAGCAAACACATTATTAATACTGTTCCGTTTGGTTGGGACCCACAGCAGCACACCCCGGGCCCCAGTCCTGTTGTAGCCATCTAATATCAAGTTGTCCCCAATAAAAATGTCGCCAGGCAGTATGTGTAATTAGCTACCAGGGCTGCGAAAAGTTCTCAGCGGTATCCCCCTCACACTAAGTCAGAATTATTTTTTAATAAAGCAGTAGGTCCACAATTATGCTGCATCTGTTTTATCTGACAGAAAGTGAGCTGTCATCAGCAGCCTGGACGGTCTGTTGTGAACACGCGCAGTGTGTACTGCACATGCCATGTCACCGAGTGACAGCTGAGCTTAGAAAGTCACCGTGTGGCGGAGGCAGCGAGAAAAGCAGCTAGTGATGACGAGGAAATGGCTCGTTGAAGATGCGACTCTGATGTTGTCCCCCTCTGCTGGTTGTGTTGTTATGCCCATTGGGAAATGCTGCGATTAGTAATGGGAGACCAGCAGTGAGCCTGTTGTTGAGCCTGCCGGTGACCTTCAACTGAAGGTCACGGCTGGCTCAATGCCAGTACGCTGCTGAATGCTCAATGGGCCGGCATAAGCCAGTTGGGTGGATCTGTATTTTCTAAACTACACACACGAAACAAAGTGTTTTTATTATCTTGATGTGATTTTTGCAAATAAGGACTTGTTTAAAAAAAATATATATAAAAGATCTAAACCAGTTTGTTTGCTGCTTTATAAGCTGTCAGTCAGTTACTGAGAATTATGCTACATGGGGTTTAAATGGTTTTACTCTCCCTGTCATTGATCGCATTTTCTAGGAAACCACACCCAGCCTGCTTTCCAAGCTCATTTTCAATGCTGATCAATATTTTTAAATGCTATCCGTGTATTTTTACATACACACATCCATTACAAGTTCCTTCCCATGGAGTAAAGGCAGCAGTTGAGTGTTTTCTGAAGTTGCCTGTCTGCATGTTTGTGTGGTATGTTTTACACATGCCTTTTGGAAGTGTTACATTTGGGTTTTTTCCGCAGCCTTTCCAATTAACCCTCCCCCTCCTTCCTGCTCCCTCCCTGCAGGTCTGATGCTAGCCTGCAGCCGCCTGAGCCGCCACCATGTTCACCAAAAAGAAGAAGTCTCGTGTCCAGATCTCCGCGCCATCTAACTTTGAGCACCGCGTGCATACCGACTTTGACGAGCAGGAGCAGAAGTTTGTCGGGCTGCCGCGGCAATGGCAGTCGCTCATCGAAGACACAGCCAAAAGGCCCAAGCCCTTCATCGACGCGACTGTCATCACTACTGTAGAGCCACGCAAGGTGGGATGAGCGAAAATCCAAACTACAAACAAAATGTTAGCGAAGGAAAATGATGCACATTCACAACGTGTGTTGACTGTCATGCATTCGGTTCATTGGTTTTTACATTTTTAGATAAAGGTACATTTTGATTAAATTATAATTTACCCAAGCCAAATTTTGGTAAAACAGTCAAGTTGAGTCTTGAGTCTTACGTTGGCACTAATTGAGAGTTAGTTTTACGGAAATCCTGTGATTGTGTCTTTGGGTGCAGCTAAATAGACACTGAATAGATACTTTGACCAAAAACAAAAACTCAACAATATTCAATTTTAAGTACCCAACGGTTCACAAGCACATTCACAATTGTACAAGCCGTTTGTAAATTCATACAGAATCCTAAAATTGTGACAAACCTCACCACTTTTAAATAGTTTTTACCTAAGTGGCTGATTGAGACGACAAGCTTTGTACGTTAGGGCTTCTCATCCCGTAGTCCTCTATCCACTATAAATAGAATCTCTCCCCCCCTCAAAATCTCCAGACTATTGTACGTGGCAGCAAGCTTGGAGTGGATGGTTCTCTGACATGGCTGTTGGACGAGTTTGACACCATGTCTGTGACGCGCTCCAATTCCCTGCGACGAGGCAGCCCTCCCATCCAGCCTCGCAAGGACTCTACCTCCTCAGCAGGGGGAGGACAGGAGAACGGAGATCCTCACCACAGACACTACTCACACCCAGATAGAAAAGACAGGTAAGGAGTCAAACTGCAGCTCCGGGTGGAGCAATAGCACAGATTCTGACCCAAGAATAAGATTTGAAGCATTAGATAATTGTGTGTTTACTTTCTGCTTGTTTCTGCTGCAGAAGGGTGTTGCACAGATGTTGTGGCATCCTAATTTCATGACTGACACAGAAACGAAGCAGAGATTTTGTCAATTCGAGCAAATGGGCTGTTGCGCCACAAGTATCTGTACTGAACTTTGCAACGCTCTGCTTCTCAGAGACCGACCCAGACCAGACCAGAGTGGCGGTGACCCCCGCCAGGGTCAGCGTGCGGTCCGTACTCCTCAGTGGGATGAGGGAGTCCAGGGTCGGCCCCAGCAGCAGCCCCGGGGCCAAGAGCCCAGCAGGGCCCACAGGGACAAACCAGGCTCTGGCCCTCCTCCTCCACCTCACAGAGACAGAGAGCCTCGGAACCGGGACCAGGTAGGGACTGAAGATGAATCCTGGACCCATCCCCTCATCTTCATATTTATTAATAAGATTCATTATTTGGACATTGCTGTTCATAAGACTCACATGGGTCTCTTTCCTGCAGTCGTTACCTTCGAGACCAATATATTAAGTAACTGGACTGTACTTGTATAGCGCCTTTCTAGTCTTTCTGACTACTCAAAGCGCTTTTACACTACATCACATTCACCCCATACACACACATTCATACACTGATGCCCATCAGTACAAATTAAACTAACCAGTCACACTCACTCACACACCGAAGGCGCAGCTTCGGGAGCAGTTCAGGGTTCAGTATCTTGCTCAAGGATACTTCGACACGTGGCCGGGGGAAGCCGGGATCGAACCGCCAACCTTCCGATTGGTGGACGACCCGCTCTGCCACCAAGCCACAGCCTTGTTTCTATTCACCACTCAAACCTGTGAATTGCTTTTCTCACATTGATAGCCTTACAGTAAACAATACAGTAGCTAATGGTTTGAAGTCTTTAAAAAAGAGTGCGTAGGGGCTTTTACAGTTAGTTATAAGTACAAAACTACTAAAAGTATCTTTGATTTATTTTTATTTTTTTCACATTGCAGCAGGAAATCCACCCTGTAGGTGTTGTCCTCTTATTAACTTGATTTTGATCCACCTTTCATCCATCTATTTCTCCTTGCATACTTCCCACTAATCCCTCCGTCTCTCATCCAAACCCTGCCTCTCTTCAGGAGCAGGTGGCTCACAGGGATCAACCCAGTGACCACAGGCCAAAGTCCAGCTACACGGTGCAGGATGGCAGCCCCCAGTCTCCCAGGGACAAGAGGCCTCTGTCTGGGCCCAACATCCGCACCCCAAACCTGCCAGTAATGGAGGGCGTGATGAAGACTGCCCAACAGTCCACACGGCCGTTTAACACCTACCCGAGGACGGACAGCGAGGGCGGACGCAGCCCCACAGGACAGGTAGGGACGGCAGCATGAACAGATAGACAGGCGGCTGTTTCCAGCCAGAACAGTCACAAGGTGAGACATCAGCCCTGAGGGAAGCTATTGACTGAGAGAAAAAGGCAGACAGGTGCAAATTGAGCCTCTGGCTGATGGATGATAGCTCTTATCACCTTGCTCTTTGTTCTCCAGGTCAGATTTAGCCACTTCTGTCCTGGTTCTCACTTTATTTTAGATTTGTTCGGGGCTTTTTAAAAAGCAGAACGACTTCCCATACCATATATACTGCAGTAACTATCCCATTAGTATTTCAGTGTATTAGCCCATTGCAATTTGCAAATCAGTGAGCAGGATGTCTTTATTGCATTCTTGGATTTTTATGATTTTTGTATCAATGTGATGAACTATCTTGATTTGTCAGGCATTTAATTTGCTAGATTAGGCAAAACAGACACGTTTAATTATGTCCATAAGCAATTTTACAATGGATTTTCCTGAAGAAATTACTGTATTACAATATACTGTATAGTGATAAGGTGGAGTAAAATGAAATATCCTGTGATAGAGGCTTCTTTTCTCATTGCCTCCTCCTACTATGTAAATGTGGTGTTAATATTGATGAACGATGATGTAAGTTATACAGTAATACACAACTTGTAGCAGCTCCTCCCCAAAAGGACAGCTTCCTCTAGATTGTTTATACTCAGCGTATGTTGTGTTTGTGATGACGCTGTGATGTCTGTTTCTTCCAGCCGGTTCGACACCACGAATCCCCTCTAAATGGCCCCTCTAGCGCCTCCGCCCGAGGTTCATCCAGCTCGAAGCCCCCTGTAAGTCATCCGCACCCTCATCATACTTCCCACCCCAGTCTGACCCCTGAGGCCACCCAGCACCCACACACCCCTCACCCCAACGTTCCAGCCCCGCGGCCCCCTGTGCCCTCTGGGCCCCCAGTTTCAGGTGCGCCGCCCCAGGGCCACTCACCGCAGAGGGAGCCTCAGAGGGTTTCTCATGAGCAGTTCAGAGCGGCGCTACAGATGGTGGTGGATCCCGGCGACCCGCGGACCTACCTGGACCACTACATTAAGATAGGGGAGGGGTCCACGGGGATCGTGTGTATCGCCACAGTGAAGACCACCGGGAAACTGGTCGCCGTGAAGAAGATGGACCTGAGGAAACAACAGCGCAGAGAACTCCTCTTCAACGAGGTAAGAGTTCATGATCTAGTGAATGCTATCTGGTGATTCAAAGCAACTCAATGTCCAAACAGTCGCAGTGGGAATGTGATGATAAAAGGCATCACTTGAGGCTTTGAGAGCTGCAGAATGGATGCTTTACTGCACTTACATCAGCATTTTACCTCTGTGATAAGTAACGTTGATTTTATTTTCCCTTCCTTGGCCTGCTTTGCTTCACGTATGCCTTGTGACAAGTTACTGAGTCGTGATACATGATGACCTATCTGTATTTTCCTCTTTTAAACCAGAAGAGAACCACGGCCGTCTTTCTCTTGTGCATATGAATATTAAATTGTAACATTCACAAGTCCTAAAAGTATATTCCACGTTTTCCTGACAGAAGAGGTTTTTACAGATGTATAGATTTCTCATATAAAGACAGCAAAGCAAGGTGTGAAAGTCTGTCTCGCACTCAGCTTATGCAGCCTTTAGACAGAAAATCATTGAATAAAATGACTCCCGCAGACACATCTCATAGAACAAGACAGACCTGCTGTCAGTAGAAAGGAGAGGTAGGACTTTAATGTAGGTGGTAGAGCACACAGCTCCATTTCCCACTCACATTAGTTGCAAATTATCACTTTTTAGACACTTCATGAGTAATCAGGCGGGGCTTTGTTGTGTCCGACGGCATAAATGGTCGTTGATCGATGCAGCATCGACCTTACAGCTACACGATATTCTCTCTACCTGCAAGGCCACCGTGTCCTTTTGTTTTTGTTTTGGTCTAATGAGTAATGTAATTATACCCTGTTTGTGTGTCCATCTCTTCCCGTGGTAACTGCAGGTGGTAATCATGCGGGACTATCACCATGAGAACGTGGTGGAGATGTACAACAGCTACCTGGTGGGGGACGAGCTCTGGGTCGTCATGGAGTTCCTGGAGGGAGGGGCTCTCACTGACATTGTGACACACACCAGGTGAGAGAGGGAAACTATTTATGTGTTATTTGTGTAGCACCTCGCAGCTTCTAAGGGCTTTAACCACTGTGGTTGGGTATATGATCGTGTATTCCATGTAATCAATATATTTTCATGCGATTTTAAGCCTTTGAATTTCCTCGCCGTTTTACTGGATCCTGCTTTAAATTTCCCCCATTAATCCCTCATTGACTCTTACCTTCCATAAGGGGGCAGTGTTACCTAATGTGTTCTGCACAGAGAGATGTACCATCATGGCCTGTGTCATTTTACATTTTGTTCACAACAGAGAGTTATTTATTGATTTTAGATTTTACAGATTATTGCAACGTTTTTGGCCATGTACAATACTAAACACTAATGTTACCATTTGATGTATTGTACCAGAGTTAGATTAAAGCGAATTTTCATCTGCAGTCCCTTGGCAGGTCACGATTAAAACATCCACGCAGGGATAGAACAGCACTAAACCAACCGGAAAAGCTTTTGAAAATTTGGGAGATTTTGTACATTACACCCGAACGTCCATCATTTGTTTAATGTGAAATCTTCTGTCCTTTTTTTAAATTCTTTTATTCTTTTGGCTTCCTTTTGTGAGTGAATTGAATATCATGAAGGTACGCCCCAACATTTATTATGTTCTGCTTTTCAATAATGCGTTTTGTTTTCTATATCTACTACTTTATATTTATTTTATTGATCCCTATACACGTCTGTATCATGTTACCCCGCTTTATCATTTTCAGTTACAACAGTTTTCCCAGAAGGCTTCTAAGCCTTGCTACAACGATCACATTGTTTGTATGGATCCCTGTAGATACCAATAAAAAGAATTAATAAAAAGGAGCTGCACTGAAAGAAAAGACCCATAATACAATGTTACACACAGTAGCACATATATCTCTAACTATAAAACATAGATTGATCTGTGTTTGTGGGTGCTACACATCATCAATATGGCTTCAGAAATTCAAAAACAACTGTACTAATACAACTGCAAAAACAAAGGTGGTGAAAAGCCTAAACTGTCGGTTTCTCTCTGGTGCGTCCTTCCCTCTCCAGGATGAACGAGGAGCAGATTGCCACAGTGTGTCTGTCTGTCCTGAAGGCGCTGTCTGTCCTCCACACACAGGGTGTGATCCACAGAGACATCAAGAGCGACTCCATCCTCCTCACGCATGACGGCCGGGTATGCGCCACATTCCTGCTTGATCATCTCTTCACACTGCTTTTTTTTTTTTTTTCAACGTACCACCAGATAAAACAGCTTTATCTCAGTTGGTTTTGGGCAGGAAGAGCAGTTTATAAAAAGGCGTTAAAGACTGACACCAGAGCTGTGAAACCGACCTGTTATTGTAGTGATTCTGAAAGAAAAACAAGCTTTCTTTTTAAAATGTCAGAGGAGGGCACAGAATGTCTTTGAGTCACAAAAAAAAGAAGAGACTGGTGTCTGGTATGTGGCTGCACAGAAACAAAGTGAATAATGTAATTTGCTTTTCAAATTAGTAGCAGCACACATCTGTTTTTATATGTCAAACCACAACACCGTGGCTGAGGCAGCACTTTATCAGCACAGGCCTTTTACCACGGCAGAGGACTTGACTAGTCCTAGCAGGAAGAGCTCAGGTGTCACTAATAGCATAATTGTTATTATTTTTATAATGGTTATTAATTGAGTTCAGCAATCATAGTGTTATCAGCCACACCTGTGCTTCTGCTGCCTGTCTTCAGTGAGAGAGGCTTAAAGCGTGCACATGGTGGACAGAGAGGTGCTCCTTGCCCATTCCTACTCGGAGTTTGTCTCACAGGATGCACAAACTCAACTCAGCACTGCAGCCACTGACAGAACTTCACCCAGTTTTACAAGAATAAAAGGAAATGTTGGTTGGAAAAAGGAACTAAATGCCTCTCTGTTAACCACTACCGTAGAACTGAGGCCGATGCCAAATCACTTCCTGTCTGTTGGATAGCCGGTTTCTGCTTTCTACAGAAAAGGAAACCAACATGGCTGGCAAGGCAAAGGGAACGGAGCTTCTGGTGCCACAGGGGCGCAGACTGTGTATGTTGACTAACACTGAAGTTTGTACAGGAGAGTTTCAGTGGTGGTCCAGATGACTCTGTGTGTGTCAGATGTTGCTGTTTACTCGTTCCCTGTGCAGAATGCATAGATGTGTGCTTCTGCTGAGCTGAGGTTTCAGCCGCACCGTCATCGTGCATTTCGACAAGGCAAGCGGCTGAATGTCGTCAGGGTTGGTGTATTTGGTGTATTTTGTGTCTTTGTTCACATTGGCCATGTCATAAAGATCACGTTTGTTAAACAACTGGGTGAATTTCAAGGGTCAAAATGAGTCATTTTCAGCCCAGCGTACCACATCCTGCTACTGATTCACTCACATTCAGTCAATTAGCAGAAGTGCAGATTGAGATCGCAGTTGGTAATCCAAGCCTGGCCTTAACATCTGTTGTTGTAATAGTTGTTGCCCCAATTTCTCTGCACTTCCTGGCAGGCTGAGTTTGTCCTCAGCTTCTTAATTCACATTATTAATGTTGTAAATTATTTCGGATGGCGTTTGGCTTAATTAACTTAATTTAATAGTTTTTATGTTAAAGAGTTAACATAAGCCTGGTGTCAGTTTTTTTTTTTTTTTTTTTTCTTTGAACGTACAACGAAATACACTATATGTGCAAGTCAGGCATGTGACGCTAAGATGAGCTAACGTGTAAACCACAGCCTCCTTGATGACAGCTGAGGAGTGTTTGTGGTTTGATGTCTCTATGAGCTGTGGTTTCACCCATCGCCTCGGCCTCCAGCATCATGCATGACCGGGCAGGCCTCCGCAGTTACACCGGAGTGTTTCTTCTACATCGTGTCAAATCTGTGAGGCAGAAAAGGCACCTGCAGGGACTGCCTCGTGTTGCTCAAACTCCTGCTAGTGAGTTTCTCTGAGGACACTCAGTGTCGCTCTGCTCTATGATAAAGTGATCTCAGTAAAGCCGCATGAATGTGACCGAAATCGTTACTATTTTGGTAGACATCATCCTGATCTTTATCACTCTGGATGATATGTTTGTTTTAGTTTTTTTTCAAACCCACTACACTTTCTTAAACAAATGCGGCATTTAGTTTTGTAATGCTAAACTCATTATGCACAAGCTTTCTAATGCTGCCCATCACATGTAACTAACTGCATATAAAGGAGTGTGATCTGTGCCGATAAAACCAAAGTCTTTCCTGTGTGCAGTCATCTGTTCTGCACTAAAGGGTTGAAATTTCACAGGAAATAATTCAAATTTAGGAGCAGCTCACCATGTGTGTACTCAGCTTCTGTTTTCTTTGTGCTTTGTGCTTTTGGGTTGAACATATTCATTTTTATGCAGCTGAAACACATCTGAAATATTTGGTTTTTATTGAACTTGGCTTCATCTGTCCGTAATCGATAGTGAACTTTACAGCGATGAAAGAATTTATAGTAATATGCACTATAAATAAACTACTGTCCAAACCCCCTGTGGATGTGGATGCATGTATTTCTTCAACCTCACAATGTGGTGTTAAAACGTCTTTGACTGTGATGGTGACTATGTTCACTGTGTACTTTCCGTTATAAATAATCTTTGTCTGGCTCTTTCTGTCTCCAGGTGAAGCTGTCAGACTTTGGTTTCTGTGCCCAGGTGTCTAAGGAAGTGCAAAGGAGGAAGTCTCTGGTTGGAACGCCGTACTGGATGGCACCAGAGCTCATATCCAGACTGCCTTATGGACCAGAGGTAATACTCAGCTGCTATTTGTTGTTTAAACATCTAATCAAGCACATCTCTTTGCCTCGTTGACTTGTCTCTTCTCGCTGCGTCCAGGTGGATATCTGGTCTCTGGGTATCATGGTCATAGAGATGGTGGATGGGGAGCCGCCGTACTTCAACGAGCCACCGCTCAAAGCAATGAAAATGATTCGAGACAACCTGCCTCCCAAACTGAAGAACCTGCACAAGGTACCACGACCGAGACAAAAGCTGGAAATGCTGACAACAAGTCTGACCAAACATCTTGCGTGAAAATTAGCAGATGTCAGGGCCGTCAGACACGCACCTGGAATGGTTTTTTTTTTTGTGGTTTTCCGTCAGTTAAAAACACAAAATCAGATGTATAAAAGATTCTTAGTTACTTGGTATCCTTTGCTTCTGCAAGTGGAAGAGGAGACAACTTGCAGTTAGACTCCACACTGGCTGTGAGGAAAGGGTTTGATTGGAACTTTTGGAGCCTTGAGGTTGAGAAGTGACGCACTACATGAAAGGAGTGTTGAGTAATCTGTGATTTTATTGACTTCTTCTTTAAAGGCGTCTTTGAGTAACAACGACAGAGGTTATCTCAGCCCTGGCACAGATCCCAGTGCTGCTGCCAGCGTCCTGACTAATGATGGTGTGTGTAAGATAGCTAAATAAAGCGGCGGTCAAGCAGACGTGTGTGGCAAGGATAGGAGTAACGGAGGAACAATAACACTTTTGTAATTTGGCCCACCAGTTACTGGTTTCATTTCGTCCTTCAAGCATTAAGCAACTGACAGTGAAGGTTGTTTGGGTGGACTGTGTGAGTTTATATGATTTGAAATGCAGTTTGGCAGAGTCTTTCAAAAGAAAAACAAAAAACAAGCAGCTTGGATAGTCAATTTTGAAAGACAGAAATCTCAAGTTTCTGGCAAAATGATTGTCTGTGGTATTAACTAAGTTCCCATGTGCTTTATAAATAGATTTATTTAAGGCTTTCAGCGATAGTCTCATTTCTTAAATGTCATGTAAACAAAACATCTGTTTCCATTTCTTAGCGTAACACAGATGACCAGAAAAAAATGGTGAACAGAACAAGATATCTGATCGCCTCGGCCGTCGACATGTAAATGTGTGCAGACA
>CM022478.1:3624380-3641881 GCA_011952105.1 Coreoperca whiteheadi | reverse complement strand
GAGTGGCGGAAAGGAGCAAACAGTAGGTTTTTTTGTCGTCAGGCGAGTTCCTTATTTATACGTGATGAAGTGAAACACTTACACTGCCCAGCACAGCGCCCAGAAAGGGGTGTCACAGAGCGGCTTTGTTTGGATTTATATCTCCCATGAATGGTGCTGCTCATGCTCCTAATCGAAGTGTGAAGATCTGAGATCTGTTATTTTAGGGGTTGGTGGTCTGTGAAAGTGGACCGTTAGGCAGAAGTACTTAGAGGGCAGGAAACCCTTTCATAAAAATCCACTCTGAACACTAGTGAGTAACCGCTGCTAATAATGTACCCCCTGCCCCCCCCCCCCCACACACACACACACACACACACACACACCACCACCCACCACCACGCATGAACTACAACAATGACCAGACCTGTGCCAAGTTGTTCTGGACGACACGGAGAGCACAGTCCTCCCATTGGTGCTGATCAGGGCCCGTTCCTGTCACTTCAATTTAAATAGAAAGTTGAGTTCAATTCCCTGCAAACATACTCTCAAGAGTTGACATCAGGCCTCCGTTAATTTAATGACTAATAGCAAACACTCCGAAATGATCACCAACAAAGTAAAAAAACAAAAACAAAAGCCCTGTCCAACTTGTTTTGGAGGTTCCCGTTCACCGACATGAGTTCTCTAAAGGGGCTGTAAACGGCTTTCGCGGTGCAGTTAATAACTCTGTCAGTCACTGTACGTCACTCTAAATTCACTTTCAAAGACTCAACTGTTTGTCCCCCTGCTCCAAGCGTGACCCAAAGACCACCGCAGCGGGCTAAATTCCTCGGGCTGGAAAAGGAGGCGTCCTGATCAGCAGACATCCTGCAGATTCACGCTGTACCGTGTAGCAGTGAACAATCCGACCTGCAGACACATTAAAGCAGGAAGGGTTTTTTTTAATTTTTTATTTCAAGCTAATGGTTTGTGTGTAACTTCAAGCCTCTGCAGGTGTGTTTCCACGTAGCTGAACTGTGCTGGCTCTGGATAAAACACCACCAACAGTGCCCTTCTGCTGTTTTGTAATACCACGGGGGAGCGGAGAAAATGTCGCTTCCGCTTCCCAAATACATGTATTATCATGTTTACGTGCCCCGAGCTGGAGGAGAAGCTTGTTTTGAGGCTTGAACGTAGGTTAACTGTCAACTTTGTCCCTGCCACAGTTGTCTGTTTTTATTTCTTCTTCTTTTCTTCAAAAGCGTTCACTCGGAAGGCACTTTCTGGGTAGGCGTTTTTTTTTTTACTTTGTCTCCTTGGCGCCTTATCAGACTGCACGTTCTCAGCCGTTTCGGTTTCTGGATCAGATTTGTGGTCAGACGTGGGACCGAGCCGGCGGTAACTCACAGGTTACGAGATGTGCCGAGATGTCTCATGTTTGTGGCCTCTGGCTCCCGAGCGGCGACGGGACGGCTGCGCCCAATGAAACGACAGACCGGCTGACAATCAGGTGGGGCCGAGGTGACTCCGTGTGGGCTGGGGCATTTTATTACGAAAAGACACTTTTTGAATAATCCTGTGTTTCTGTTTTGAGAGCGTTTCCCCTCACAGCCAGAATCTCAAATTTGAATATTGATCCCACTTGAATCTTTTGAATGCCTTTTAAGACTGGACATATTGATTCATCGCTTACTTGCTATGTTTTAAATCATTCTAAACCGTTGTTGGGGATTTTATAACGGAGGCCAGAACTTGCTTATTGCTGGTAAATTGCATCTGGTGTGTTTCCTGCTGTACCTTTTTTTTTTTTTTTTTTTTTTAAGAGGCCCTGGGCGGCTGGTGAAAAAAAATGATCGGCTTATACGGGATTTATGAATTTAGGTTTTAGAGAGACTGTTAGGGAAAAATAATAATCATAATCTAGATTTTGAGTCATATTAATACGAGAGAGAAAAAAAAAACATGGAATATTTTGAGGCAAAGGTCCTAACAGAATACATGTTATGTTATGTTTAGATTAGGTTAACTGGACTGCACGTGTTTTAGCGTTTCCTTCAAAACCAATCTGCAGCCTACAGTTACTATCTTTGCTATCGTTACTCGTACGTCATGTACTAGAACTGTTTCCATTTCAGTATCCGAAAGAGATCTGTGATAATACGTACTTTTGAAACTTATCAGAAGTACTCGTGACACATAAAAGACACAGACTTACTACACCGAGAGTATTAAAATCTCGTGATATTAGGTCCTTCTTTTCTCTGACACGTTTTCAGCTTTACTCTCCAAATATTTCGACTTTATTCTCTAAAAGAAATCTCGGATTATTTATGTTCCTAACTTATGCTACGCCGTGTGCAAGTCCCTTGTGTCTCTTGTCCGGCCTGCCGTTGGTCCAGGTGGAAACAAACTCCCTCTCTGTGGTATTGCAGACTTTGTTGTTCCTGTTTTGCCTCATCCCACATTCGATCGCTTTACCTTCGACTATCAGTGTGAAAATCCCAAATCTGCTCACTCCGCTGGTGGACGGAAGTCGCTTCTTAGGTAGACTGTAACTACACATTTATGGACCAGATGCTACTGCTGAGTGCGTGTGTTTGTATGCATATGTGCTCGCATATTTCACGAGTTCATGCCTTAACTTTTACAGCCACTACTTGACGGATTATGACTCGGACACGTGACGCCGCGACTGTTAGAGAAGGCGAAGGGGAGACCTCCACGACGCTTTACTCACCTCGCGTATCCGAAAAGTCTTTCGAGCAATGCTTTTTACATCCAAGTGGTGGTTCACTTGGTGCTCGCATCTTTTTGGGTGATGCCCCTCGTTATGGGTCTCGTGAATTTGTTTTAAATTTCAAATGTGGGTTACCTCGGGCCTCAGAGTCGGCGCGCCGCTCGCCTCGGTTGCGTTTCCTGAAGGAGACGAGGTTCGGTCCAGAGGGAGTTGTTCAAGAAGCGCGACTGCTGGGATTCGGTTTTTTTCCCCAGTGTCTCCCTGCTTCACACCACAGAGCTTCCAAAGGTTTTACTGCTGATTTCTTCTCTAGTAGCCAATGAGCAGCTCCAGTGCTGCTGCTCAGGGGTTTAGTGCCTTGCTTAGCGTCTTTCCTGTTTTGTGAGTAGTCTTTCTTCTTGGGATAAACCCCCCCCCTGCCGGACTAAGCTCTGGTTTCCACAGCGAACACGTGGGGACTGAGGTTCATTTCTGGCGGCACCAGAAACCATGACCACTACTGGCCAGCCAGCCTACTCTGTAAAATAAGTGACAGAAAAGCAACAACAAATGAGTTATTTCTCTAATGGACTGTTACGCCTCTTGTGTAAAATCTGATTTTCTTGGTCTGTTGCAGTTCTGGCATGTTTTGTCAAACATTGGATTCCAACAGCCGTTCCTGCACCATCTTGTTTTAGTGAACTTCACTGGCATTGTAAAAACATAGACTTCATTTTGCAAATTTTACTCATGTTTTTTTTTTTTTTTTGCAAATACAGATTTTGTAAAAGTCCTCCTTGGTGTCTGTCTTCTGTTTGTGTCTTTTGAAGTGTTTCACTCATCGGTCTGCTCATATCTGCACGGGAGAGGTGTAGAGAAGGTCTTCGTTCTTCACGCACACCTCTTTTTTTTTTTTTTTTTGGTCACAGTATACGGCCCACTCAATAGGTGAACGCAGAAAAGGCCCCAAAATGGCAAAAGAGACTCTTGGGGGGGGACAAACATGACCGCCAAAAAGTGTGCCCCCATGCAGCTCTGTTGCCAATCACACGCACCAAAAAACAGCTGCGGTGCCAGGGGAAAGGTCCCGCCGTAAATCAAAAAGGTTTTCTCCTCTGCATGGTGGCCTTTTTGGGATGGCATCTCCGTCCCGGCTCTTTTGTCAGACTTGGCTCGACTAAATGTTCTGGTTGTCCGAAGTGTAAATTGGTCGTGCAGAATCGTTGCACGCGAACACAAACCGTAAGAGAGAGACTGTTGAGAAATGTGTACGTGATGTCTGCTGTCACGTGAACGTCTGTGCAGCAATGCAAAGACGCCGTTGCCCTTTGGATTGTAGAAGGTCAACCGGAAGAACCTGCTGACGTTGGAAGGAAGGATTAAACTTGGTACTTATTATTCTGCCAGGCCAGACTGTTAACCCTGGCTTAATGTTCTTTCAGCAACCAAACCAATGATCCAGGCCGATCGGTACATGAGAGATGCTTCGTAAAACAGCTGCCTTTTAGTGTCTTGTAGCATTTTCACATCTACAAAACCACCTTTTCTGCCCCCCCCCCCAGTAATTCTGCAAAGGAAAAAGCAACTTTCTCTCTCTGCACCGGCCGTCGTCCTCATCAGCATCCTGTCTTAGACACTGTGGTCACGGAGCCCTGGAGTGCTCCTCGCGTGGGATCCACCATCACAGTTTAAAAGCCAGTAGGCGTTTGGCGACATGAATATATGGGTTTGGAAGACCGGAAAGGGAAGAAAACAAAGGCGTGACCCAGCAGAACAAGGAAGGATTCGTTTTGCATGCAGTAATCCCAACTTTGTGATGTGAACGAGTGGAACTAAGGTATTATTCAGATCAGAGTCAGCTGCTGGAACTCTTCTCACCCTGGCGTTTGGCCCGTCTCCTCTGTCACTCGCAAAAATGCACAAATTCAGCTGCTGCTTCACTGTCGAAGCGAGTTCGGTGCGTTGCTTCCTTTAGGGGTCATTGCAAGACGAGGAAATGATGCACCAACGTTTTGTTTTGACACATTTGGCTCTGCGCCGTCAGATGTTGTCATAATGAAGGCCTACATTGAATCCCTCGGTCACCAACACGCCCGATAAAGTGCCCACATGCCGCCTGATGAGCAGATACTGCAGACCGGCTCTCGGTGGAAACCCTGCGAGTCTTTTCTCTGCGGCACAACAGCAGCAGCAGCAGGCAGAGTCAGCGCCGTTGTATTTTTAGCACTTCCGTCAGTAACTGAGCAGCAGGGCTGCAGCTTTTACTGTAAACCGTCAGCCCCTCCAAAAAATGACAGCTATTGTGAAGACCACAGCACAGCTGGGTTTGTGGTCCCTGTGTGTGTGTGTGTGTTTCTGGACCTCACCAGGAGCGAAAGTAAAGAATACTCAGCACCTGTTTAGTCTGTTCTTCATTTATTTAGATAGTGTTAAGGGCCTGAGTTCAGAGTCACGGTTGTAGTTTAGGATCAGAGGGCATTAACGCGCGGCGGGGCTGGTGCCTTTAAAAACACAGAATAGAGACTTAGCGGTTTATAGTTACATCGCTGTCACAGAGAGAGCATTATTTTCCACAGAAGGTGAAACAGGGCCACACACGTGTGGCCATGTGGCGATATAGAAACAATACAGGGGGGGGCAAACTCCTCTGCTAGTTCCAGCTGAAATGTAAAACTCTCAAAGATATGTCTGTAAACTGTAAGGAATGTAATACGTGGATAATAATTACTTTCAGATTTCTGTGATATCCTGAGGGCTCATGGTCCCCCATAAGGAAAGGGAAAGACAATGTGGATGCTAATTAGAGAAGGTGTCTCAGATTAGCATCCATTTTTAGCCGCCGCTCGGCTGTGGCCCGGACTGAAATATCTCAGCAGCTACCGGATGGATGCAGCATGGTGACCGTTTTATACATGTATTTGTATTGTGGAGATGGCCATAATTTCCGTTTCCTAAATGACGCTGTGTGTGTGTGTTTCCAGAACATGACGGAGCCGCGCAGGTGGGCGGTGTTTTGGAGGCCCGCGGCGGCCAATAGGGAGCCAGGGTGTCGGTGTCAAACACAGCTGATCGATGAGTCAGGACGAGAGCGGCCGAAAAAGAACAAACAACCACAAAAAAAAAAAAAAAGGTTCCCACTTGTTGCTGAGCAGAGGAGCCCGACGGACCGACGAGCCGAGGACCGCGCACCGATCCGGCTCCACATCCTCGGAGAGTCTCCTTCCCCCTTCGGCCCCGAGCAGCCGCTTCAGTCCGGGATCCCGCCGCCGCCGCCGCCGCCCCTCTCACGGCTCTCCGGTGAGGCATTTAAACCGCTCCGGTGCGCTCCATTCAAACAGAGGAGGTGTCGGGCTTGTTATTTTTTTACCTTTACCTGCCGGTGACGGCAGCCGACAGTTAAACGCTGTGATTAAAACGTGCTTTAGAAATAAGCTCTCGACGGTTCCGTCCTCTGGTTTTGCTGTGTTTTTAATGTGTATTCAAGATAGTCGGTTGAATTATTGGTCTTGCAGTTTTGAGTCCACGCAGGGCTCATATGAATTACCTGTCCCGCTGAATCCAGTCAGCAGCTGTTACATGTTGCTGTAACAGCGGTTAGAAGGGGAGCTGAACCGGAAAGGCCCAATAGTTAATAATCACAGGAATATTATCGCGAACTCATGAAGCTTCCGCTCACACGCTGATGTTGCAGAGGAACAAAGGAGGCTTTACATATTGAAATGTGGTGCCACCGGCCACCACTTTGCTTCAAACAGTTCCTAAAGGGGGCTCAGAGGTTTCGAGGGTTTTTTTATAGCTCCCTCTTTTATGGGTTTCCAGGTTTTTAAAAGGGTGTTCAAGGCAATTTCAGGCTCCTTAAAGGCCTGGCAGGGGACCCCTGGCAGGGCAGTGCTTCAGGGGCTTTTAGAGTTTCAGGGGTGTATTTCTGAGAGCTTATTTCCACCATATTAATTTAATAATCTGACAATCAATTCACTGTTTCAGCCTTTTCAGTAAAAGAAAATCCCTCTCTGGTTCCAGCTTCTCAAGTGCGAGGATTGTGCTGCTTCCCTCTGCGTTTATGTCTTTTTTTTTTGTTTTTTTGTGTGTGACTTTTGAACGTCTTTGGCTTTTGGACTGTTGCTCGGACAGAACCGGCGAGTTGAAGAAACTGGGATGGGCAGTTGGACCCCCTTGTCTGGACGTTTCATAGAGCAGTCAGTTAGTCGAGTACTTGAAAAGGATAATTGTCGGATTAAGTGATGATGAAAACAGTCGCAGCCCTGATTAAATCTGCTGGAAATAGTCTTGGCTTTAGGTGTACAAAAACAAATCTATGTTCCCGGAGGTCTGTGTGTGTGTGTGTGTGTGTGTGTGTGTGTGTGTGTGTGTGTGTGTCAACGCCTGACTCTCCCTTCACTCAAATGGCACCGCTTGACTCACAGATAAGACTGAAGCATGATGGCAGGCGTGTTCGCCATAGCAACAGACTTAAGTGCAATGGGGCTCCACTTTATTTATCTCTGCAAGGGGCCGCTGCATGCTGCAGCTCCCCAGGTCATCGCACGCACACACACACACACACAATAGATCAGAAAAGCAAAGCAGTTTAACACAAAGCTAAACACATTCAGAGGCTAAAAGCTTATTAACACTAACCCTATATGTGGATATACCTAAATTAATACGTTCATAAATATATTCTTTTAAAAGATGCACCCAAGGTAATGAGGGATTTGAGGAGGCCGACAGATGCCGACTTACCTGCAGGAACTTTGGAATCTGAGCTACAACTGTGAAACCAGAGCCGGTTGGCTCTTTCCTTTCTGTTCTGAGTTTGGCACACATTCGACTTTCAGCTGTTCCTCATCACAAGGCAAAGCCGCCGGTAATCCAAAACTAAATGTCCATTAAACACTTTGGGACTCCGTCAGCTCACGGTCCACCCTGCACTTACTCGGGAACATGGAGCGTTTCAAGGCTCAAGTCATGTCTTCGCTGCACCCCTTTATAACAGAGGCTGTGTGACATGAGTGTTGGTGGGTTCATCCCCCCCCCGTTCAGTAATGCAACATCAGCACTCCCACTGTGTGTGTGTGTGTGTGTGTGTGTGTGTGTGTGTTCACTGTGCATCGTGTACTCTGGCTTCCCGTCTGTTTTAAACCGTCCTCCGGTTTAAATTAAATCCACTTCCGTCAAATTTTAAATAAAGTCAAGAGGAAGTTATTGAGGGAAACAGTGGCGTTCTGTTGTAATAATTATTATTATTTCTCTTATTTGAACAGGGAGTGCACAATAAAACATGAACCCTGTATAAAACAAGGAGAGAGGCATTGCACCGGGTTTTTGGCAAATTTCTATTCTCCACCCGTAGTCCCTGGGCAGGTAGATAGAACACACACGGTTTACTTCCTCACCGCCGCATGTGGGGAAAAATACAAACAACGATTGCAAAACGTATCATTGGACCTTATTAGCGCCCAGTATGCAGAAGTGGTACTCCTTCCCGAAGATGTTACTTATGTTGCAGGTCAGTTGGACCCCGGAGAGGTCGAACTCAGGAATCCAAATGAGCTTAATTTGTTTAAAAACCCACTGTCCACCCCAATCGCAGAGACAGAGCGGATGAAAACGTGCGAGAAGTGGCAGTCTCTGAGGGCCCAAATATAACTAATGCGTCCTTTTTTCCCCCTGTAGCATCACCAGTTCAAACGCACGTTTAGGAAAGTGCTGAAGTACCGAGCTGATGAAACAATGTTAAATATGTTGGTTTTTTTGAGACGTTGAAGAGGGCCTCCAGGAGCCCAAACAGAACGTTACGCTTACATTTAGTAATAATAATAATAATAATAATGATGATACTGGAGTGTGTCACAGTGAGACACGAGAAGAGACGGTGCGGGCATGTCTTCCCTCCGCTGTGGTATGAAAAACTAGAGTCAGTTCGTGTGAAAAGAGCAGGAGAGGGACCCTGACGCTGAACTCTGGGTTTTGTTTCACCCATTCAGAAATGCTGTCAAGCAGAAAGCGCAAAGTTCAACGCGGCAGCGCCGGAGTCGACCCCGCAGCTACACCCAGACTCTCAGATGTGGTTCAGTGGGCGCCGGCAGCTCGACTCTTAACTACTACAAACTTACTGGAACTGAGTCAAAGTAGACCCCTCGGGTGGTCAGCCTCCAGGTTTCTGTTCTTGGCTTTATTGCTGGCGATCAGTTCAGTCTCGGAGGTCAGGCGTGTTTTTATGCCCCCCACCGCCCCAGGATTTTCCCTGTGGACATTTCTGCAGGTGGGGGGGTCTAACTACCCAGCTCTCCAGGTGCGTTCACACAGGACGCCAGTGATTTACATGTTAACTCGATGCAAAGACGCGAATTGACAATCTGCGGCGCGAATATTCGAGCCCCGCGTCAACCAATCAGGAGCTTGCTCGAGTAGTGACGTGACTAGGGGCCGGAGGCAGAAATCCGAACAACAATGGAGGATAAAATAGTAGTTGCACAACCCCAGTAGGTGGCGGCGTGCACCTGAACGCGTTGGTTGCGACCCGCCATAAAAACCAGAGAGGATAAAATAATGGCGGCTGTGTGTGGATACCTGGAGCCGTGCCGTACCATACCTCCTGTTCGCACGCGCGAACCGAGCGAATAACCTTCAACACGTTCAAGCGTCACGCGAGTAGCGCGGTTCATTCGCTTCGTCCGCGTCCTGTGTGAACGCACCTTCCCTCTGTTTGCGCCAAACCAAACAAATCGCCGCAGTAGCCGGAAGCATAAAGCGCAGCCGGGCACCGAGCGCTAACCTGCGGCACCCGCTTGCTTCGCTTCACACGACGCAACGCGGCGTTCGTTTGACACCTGTTCATGAGCTCGTGAAAACGTGGTGCGAGTCGACGCCGGGCATCCGCGTCACGTCTGCTGACGTCAGCCGGGTGTTCAACAGCATTGCGACAAGGCAGCGGAGTTAACTCGGGAGCGTTTTCTATCTCTTTTTTTATTTTTATTTTCCCCGTTGTCACAATAATTCTGCTGCCTCCGACTTGACCAACATTACAGCAGAAGTCATAATATCGCAGAGGGCCGTGATGACTAAGATGCAGATCTCCCACGCAAATTGTGGTCACATAAGATGGAGCTGTGAGTGTGTGTGTGTGTGTGTGTGTTAAACCTCTGTAATGTGTGTGTGTGTGTGTGCGCCGATCTGAGTGTGACGGGCATGCTGAGGCAGGGGGCCCTCCCTCCCTGCTCCTGAGATGACACACACACACTGAAAACACAGTGTGGCATTTAGGCTGACACTCCAGCAGAGGTCTGGCTGCGTTGGTTTTATGTCAGCCGAGTGCATGTCCGGGGTGACGCGCGGTGCAAGTCATCTGGAGAAGGAGTCGGGGTTGCTGTGGTGGCCGGTTTCTGTTTCAGCGTGAAGGAAGTCCTGTTGCTGCTCAGCTGCTCGCCTGTCAGCTTGTGGCTGTTGGTCGACACGGCCAGTGTTGAAACAGCAAACAGGTGTGAGGTGACGGCTTCACTATTGGTCGGCCGAGGGGCTGAAGTCGAGGCCAGGGCTTCCGGTCGTGTTGTGAGAGATAAGAGGGCGAGGCAGAACACGGGCAGCGAGCTTCAAGGTTCATTTTAAGGCGTTACACTTGAGATCTTTGCACGAATGTGTTGTCACCTGTTTTTTTTTCTTTTCTTATTCCTCATACATTTAATATTTGTCGCCTGTATTTTAGTTTGCTTTTACGTGTTGGACTATGGGTTGTTGTTGTTTGTGACCCCCCTGGTGTGTCTCCCAGGAGGCTGATGGAGTTGAATTCGCAGCATCTTGTGGTAGCGGGTCTGATGTTGGAGAGACTGTTGCTCGCTGTGTTTTACAGCACAAAGGGGAAGTTGTGGTAGCGCTTTAAGAATACAGCCTGCGGTGTGCACAGGGTAACGTTGTTGTATGAAACAGGTTCCAGGAAAAAGCGCTTGACGATTCTTACTGCTATTTAAACGCAGGCGCGTTTAAGGACAAAAGACGAGCAGGTGGGCTGCATTATAAAGTGTTATCCAAGATGCGTTATGGCACAAACAAGAGTTAAGCTGATTCATTAGTTAGTTCATAAATTAGTCGACTGACTGAAATTTTTATTTTGTATGGAAGCTTATTGCTGCCACGCCGGCAAAATAAAAACTGATCGGTATCACGTTATAACGTGAAAAGTTAATTGTTATAACAAGATGTTTTTCACGTTATAGCAATATAAATGATCACGTTATAATGTAAAAAGTTTAGTTATAACAGCTATTTTCACGTTATAACAATATAAGCTATCACATAATGCCAAGTTTATTGTTATAACAAGATATTTTCATGTTATAACAATGTAAATGATCACGTTATAATGTAAAAAGTTTAGTTATAACAGCTATTTTCACGTTATAACAATATAAGCTTTCACATAATGCCAAGTTTATTGTTATAACAAGATGTTTTCATGTTATAACAATGTAACTGATCGCGTTATAACGTTAAAAGTTTATTGTTATAACAAGAAATGTTTCACGTCATAACAAGATAAATAGTACATTGCTAGAACGTGAAACGTTTCTTGTTATAGCGTGATCCGTTTGTATTTCATAATGACGTGAAGAACATCTCGTTATAACAAGAATCGTTTCACGTTCTCACGTGATACTGATCAGTTTTTCTTTTTTCTGGCATGGCAGCAAGACACTGCCGGAACATTTGCAGCTATTTTCGACTCATTGTTAAGGTCTTTTTTTTTTTTTAAGTGAAAAATTCCAAACATTCTCTTGTTTAGGTTTCGCAAATTTGAAAATGTTCTTGCTTCTCCTCGTCTTAACATTACAGGTCACTGAATGTTTGTGAGTGTGGACAAAACAAGGCAGTCGATGGCACCAGCTCGGCCTCTGGGAAGCTGCGTTTTGTGAAGTTTGTATCGCCCAGAGGAGAGCGTAATCGGCAGATTAATCGAATATGAAAACAAGCGTTGGTTACAGCCGATGTGTGACCATTTTTGAAAAAGGACCGGCCTCTTTTGCATCGGACAAACAACTGGATCTGCAGGAAATGTGACCTCATCAGCACAAACAACACCACAGCCGTGACACCAAGGCACAATTACATTTTATTATTAATGTTTTATACATGTCGTACCAACGCCTCTTTTTCTGAAGAAGTGTTGCAGAAAATGTGCGTTTGCATGTTGAATGCTGCTGTGAAGCGTTTAGCCTGAAGGTGTTTGGAGGGCACAGACCTCCTGGGTGGGGTTCAAACCCCCCTGTGGTCTTGTTTGGAAAATCAAAACGAAGGCCTTGAAGGGCCATGCAGCGGGAGAAGCCAGCAGAGGTGTGGCGGCGCTCACAGCCGCTCCTCGCAGGTGGGAGCGCACGCGGCAGCGGGCTCGTATCGCAGCTCGCTCGGTCGGTCTTCTCCGGGGAAGAAGCAGACAGCTGGCGACTCGTTTAGACTGACGTGTCATCTATATTTTCAGACGCTCGCTGCATCTGAAACCGTCGAACCAGCGCTCCCCATAGCGAGGGAGGTGTGACTTCTGCTTTTAGTCCAAAGATACCGCGGCTGGACGTGTCCTCGGTGTGTGTGTGTGTGTGTGTGTGTGTGTGTGAAGATGGCCGCTGGTGTGTTTTGCGTGCGTTTTCTCTGCTTCTGACTCTTCCTCTCCGTTGTGTCCATTAGGAAGTCTGGTTTGATGTCTGCGTCAGTCCTGTATCCACGGCCGTGCGGGCGCGTCGGTCTGGTCTGGGGACTCCTCCTCCTGGCCTCCTCACCGCTCCTCACTACAGGTACGACCTCTGACCCCTGACCTGTCCACACACACACACACACACACCCCTCACACCTCTTGTAGTGTAGATTACCTGCATCGCTCACGCATTCTTTCGTTCGTTAAGTCTCTGCAACGGTTTCTCCTTCATTCATTTCAGCAGACAGATCCTCTGTATTCACATAGTGTGAAATATCTGTATGCAGCAGCTACAAAACCTGTTGGATTTAACGCTGCCTGCTCTCCCCAGCTCGCCCGCTGCGCATTAGTAATAATGCAACAGGATGACCCTTTGTAGTCATTCGAAATCTCATCTAGAGGTATACGGCCGCGGTGACCTAAAAGACTCCATCACTCGCAGAATCACGGTTCAGTTGCAAATACGGCGCCGATCAATGTTCAGCAGAGCTTTGGAGCGAAGCGCGCCGTTTTACCACTCTTTTCTGACGACTGATTGTGAAACACTAAATTAACTTTAGGCAGCGTGTTGCAGGATGTAGCCTCTTTCTGTGAGGTTCAAAACAGTCTTTTGGGAGTGTTGTGTGGCTGTGACTTGGTCTCCTTCCTGTTTCTAAGTGCGTGAATAACGTCACAGCGTCCTTTTTGTAATTTGTTTCAGAGATAAACGTTTAGTCGAAAGGCCCTTGGTGCTGTCGCTGCGTTTTTCAGAAATTCTAGTGATTTTCCACCCCCAGCCTCACACTTGACCTACTCACCAGACTTATAAGAAGGAGGGTGAAGAAATAGAGGATGTGGGTAACAGCGTTGGCTGCTCTGGCAAAGCTGCCCATTGGGTAAGGCAGAGGTGGTTTGTGGGCAACGTTCTGATATGAGTGATTTCCACTGAATGAGCAGAGTTGCTGGAAAAGAGCTCACAGTATGTAGCACACAATCATGTGCACATTAGAAAATAACAATACACTTTATTTGTATAGCACCTTTCATCCAAGAAATGCAGCTCAAAGTGCCTCACGTGGAAAACACAGAATGAACATAAAAACAGGAGTAGAGTGCCGTAAATTAATGGAAAGTAAGATGGAAAATAAAACCCACTAAATAATAATAAGAATACCAATTTAAAAATAGAATACATACAATAGAAAGATGCAACGATGCTTCACAAGACCTATCATAACAATAGTTGCCAACAAAGGCAGTAGAAGTTTTAGAAAACAGTTTGATAAATGATACCAGCAAATGTCAATTAAAATTAAAAGCCATGTTACAAAGATACATTTTTAAAAATACCAGGGGAGTTTGCGGTGCTGAGATCCAAGGGGAAGGAGATCGCCGGTTTAGGGCCATAGGAACCGAAAGCAGCCTCACTTCTAAAAGAGAGGCAGTGGGAGATCTGAGGGTTCCTCCGCTGACGTGTGAGGGTGCTGTGTAAATGCAGATATCTGAACCCGATCCTGACCCCTGCGTAGAGCCTTTCACTCGCGTGTCGGCGTGTGTTCACAGTGACGCCATCACCTCGTTGTCCCTCCGACGCCGTGCCAGCGTTCCTGCCGGCTGGTGTCGCCGCCAGATCGACCCCTCGGCCGCCGACGTCGTGCACGCAGGCCGCTCTTGTCGCAGGGTGCTCATGCGACATCGGCCACAAAAACCACGAAACACAACAGAGACGCGGGCGTTCAACCCCCGTCTACCGCCGATATCACTCCCACGCGCGGTGACGTGTTAAAAATCCGTGAGTCGTTCCCGCATCAATCGTAGGTTCGCGATGCAACCACCGCAAGCAGCTGGACACTAGCTGAAGAGGCCGGCGGCCTCCGCGGGCCTCTGGCACAGTGAAATCAAAGGGATTGCTTTTGCCGCGGAGATAAATCTAAGTGTAATAACGGAGTTCACGGCGGCTTGTGGAAGGGAGAAAATCACCTCCCAGAATGTTTGTCTTCTACCGGAAAGCCAAAGGAAAACCAATGCATGTTGGAGTAGCGCTGCAGAGATGGAGGAAGGCTTTATGGGAAATGTTGTTTTCTGTTAATATACTCCCTATATTTGTTCAATTGTGAGCCCTTTCAGTAGTTACGTGAATGTATGTAACTTATTTCTTTTATGTCACCCTATCCTTATTTTAATATGATTTGAATTAGCTGTTATGTTCTGCGTGTGCCGCATGTCATTATACAACCTTGTGTTGGAAAATTATAAATAAGCTACCTTGTACCTTACTTCTCAAACGACCCCAGCTTCTCAAAACAGTACAAGTAACAACAGTAGTAGTTAATACATTTGATTTAAGAAATGCATGTTGTTTTCCTTCGGAGCAATACAAACATTGAACCAATAGCAGTGGTGTGAGGAAGAGGCTACTAACGATCTTGAATTCCAGCCCGATAATGTCACCCTTTTTTAAAAAACAAACAAAAAAAAAAAACCAAACCCCCCAGCTCTCACCGCTGTGTTTTGTGTCTCTACAGGCAGACTGAGCAACTGCACTCACCCTCTGGTGCCAGAACATGGAGGTTTCCGCTGTGATCCGTCGCCGTGCCGAGGCTTCCCCCAGAAGAGCTCCATCCATTTCTTCTGTGAGCCCGGATACCACATCAACAGCAAGGCCCGCGTCTCCAGGTGTCGCCACGGGAGGTGGCAGCCTCCGATACCCGCCTGCATCCCTATCAAGGGTACGAACACACTCCACGAAGTGGCTTGCGTAGCGTAACACGGCGGCTGCATTAAACCTGTTTGGGTTTGACGTGACGCGAGTTCACTTTCCTGAAAATTCAGGTGCAAAAGGGGAATTTCCCCGCAAGGGTTAATCATGTTCAGCCGGAGAGACTTGTTTGAATCCCCCAAATGCCTGAAAATATCTAGGCAGGTTTGTCCATTAACTGTCGACGCTGTCATTTAACCGTTTGGGTCATTTTATTTATTTATTTTTTTCAAGAAAAATGCCAAACATTTTCTTGTTTCAGCTTCTCAAATGTTAGAATTTGGTGCTCATCTTTTTATTTTGTTTTATTTTTTTTGCTTTAGTTTTGTTAGTCGGACAAAGTAAGTCACTTATGGCTCGGGGAAGTTGCGATTTTTCTGTATTTTTCAGACATTTCACAGAAGAAATAAGATAAACGGTTGAGAATAGCTGTTAGTTGCAGCCCAACAACAACAACACTGTACCGGGCGTCTCTTTGGTCTGAGCGTGGCCTCAGCAAATATTAGCCTGGCTAAGGAACGGTCACACATGCGACTGGCTCAGCATTTGTCTGAAAACATTTACAGTTGAAAACCTGGTTTTATGATTCAGTCGCTGGTGGGACGGGGGTTTCGTGGCGTTTCTGTGCTCTGGGACTCGTCTCTGCCAGCAAACCTTTTAAAGGAAATCCGATTCAACAAGTGTTTCATACAAAATCTACCATGCTGTCTTTCGTAGCGGCGATATTGTTTCAGTCCTGTGGCGCTCAGGGGGTCGAGCACACACAGCCAGTTTAGTAGTTCAGTTGTTTCAACTGGTCTGCTGAGTTTGGAGTCATGTGACTTTAAAATTCCCTCCGTCATCAGTAAGCAGATGTTCTTGGACGCCTCTGAACATCCCTTGACATTTGCCAGCAGCCCCGGGCATCACGGCGTTCCTCGCTGATTAGCTCGGTTCATAATCTATTAATGACTCCCCGTAGCTTTGACCCAGGCGGTTTAAAGGCCGATTAGTCACTTTATGACAGTTCCTTCCTCTTCAGAGTGGAAGCAGATGGCGTGTCACTGTTGGGGTGGCGGCTGATTCCCTGTGGGCTTACCTATACTTGAAATATGTCTTATCGCTGGTTCCAGACACGAGATGTGGTCTGGCTGTGTGAGACTGCTCAGAGGCCACTGGGAGTTTAGCAGTTTAGAGTTTGGAAATCGAGCAATAAACCAGTGTATTTGAATTGTACTTTTGTGTTGAACTCATTTTGTCGTTGCCACACGAACTCAACCGCAATCGCTCGGGATCGAGGTCTGTCCCATCTGACAAATGAACGACGAACTCTCTCCAAACAGACCGCGGTTCTGAGTTGAGAAAGGTCGGCCATCATTTTGTGCCTCTAGATGTTTTAAGTGTGGTGTCGGGTGTCATCTCACCGTCACAGCACTAATGCAAAAACATCACGAAACCTCAGGGCGTCTTGGGTCTGAGGCCTGATCCGTCCGATACAAACAGCAGCAGCAGCAGCAGCAGCAGCAGCAGCTCGCGTTCATCTTTTGACCTACTTAACGCGCTGACACGCTCAGACTCTCTGCAGGGGAACTTGACGCTTTACTTTCCTCAGACCAGTTCCGACTTCCTCTGTCGCCATTCAGTCAACGCGCTGCGACAGGAAGCCAGAGTTGAAGAAGAGGAAGCGGGCGAAAGCCACCATAATAACCATTAAACGTTTCCTCTGTGTTGACGCTGTCAGAGCCTCATGGAAAAGCTACTGCCGGATTGTCACCGGCACAGATAAACGTGCACCGCAAGACAAAAAAAACAACAACTTCCCCTCGTAGATCTGGGATTTGATCATCTTTTTCTGTTACGCCTGTCTGGCCAGAAAACCTGGGTTTTTCCATAGTGGTGCAGCACAGGTGAGCGTTAGGCACACATTTTAGACTTTCCTTCACTGCTTCAGCTCATTGCCTTACAATTGTATTTACCTTTCAAAACGTAACACGAGCTACGTGCAAACACTTTATTTCTGGGTCCATACCTTCTGTTTCTGTTGGCCAGGTGAGATCTTTTTTCCCCCCCTGTGGCTGCAATTCATGATTGGTGTCTCTGTTTTAATTAGATTAATCGATAAATGAACAAGAAAAATTCTCATCACATGTCCGACCAACAGTCCAAAACCCCAAAATATTCACTCTGCACTCTGAAAAAAGCAGCAAAGCGTGTCACATTTGTGACGCTGGAACCGGCAAATGTTTGGTATTTTTGCTTGAGCTGCGAACAGTCAACCGCAGATCACTTCCTCCAGAAACAGCAGATAGTTGTGTAGTGTTTGGTACCTGTCAGTGTCTGTAATTTTGTCCCCCACCACACCCCCCCCCCACACCCGCACCCCCAGCGCGCGCCCCCAACCCCCCGCCCCACCCCCCACCACACCC
>CM022478.1:3592251-3615822 GCA_011952105.1 Coreoperca whiteheadi | reverse complement strand
TAATTTATGTTTTGTTCACTAATAAAAAAAAAAAAATTTGAAAAATTAAAAAAAAAAATTTAAAAAAAAAAAAAAAAAAAAGGGGCTGGCTAAACACTTTCTTCTTCTTCCTTCCACTCACCAGCAATCTGTGGCTGAGAAGAAGTTCCTCTTCGATTGAGGAAGTATCTTGTTTCGGTCTCTTGTCCTGAATCATCAGCTGGGACGGCTTCTCCTCATCGGTGTTATGGGTCCTGAACGGGAGAGAACAGAAACCCGGTGAAACATGCACGCTGGCGTTGGAGACTTTGTACAACCTGCTTTGCAAACACTTAAACAGGTAAAGGGTTAATATGGGGTAGAAGCCAGCCTGATTGAGCTAACATGGCCTTTCCTGTGGCGCCACCCTCAGGACAAACGTTACATTGCGCGTTCCTCTAAATGTAAAAAGATCTTGTTTTCTGGAGCGTAACGGACACTACAGCTTCATATTTATCATCCACCCTGTCTCAACTTACCAAACGTTTTACAGGGAAAGCCTGTGAACTGAACTGGGATCTGTCAGTATTCCAGAAACGATTCCCAACAAAAAGTATGCTTACAATACAGTTCTCATTTTGGACTACAAGCAACTGGCTGCTCCGATCGGATGTTCACATTTGTGCAGCTGTCATCTGTCAGTTCTGCTTTGTGAACATCCTTTTATTTAATTATCAGAGTCCTGTACACAATGTGTCCACCTGATGACAGGACATCTTTTCATATATAATATTTTCCATCCCTTCTCATCTAATCACCGTGTTTACTTTCATCCTCTTAGGATTCTCCTCTGCCTGTCCTACCGTTTCCTGCTCACTGCGACTGCTGGGGCTTCGGACGAAGGTTTGTCGGCTTCCTCTGGCAAACTGAGGACGGTCAGCTGGAAGTCATCGTCCATAGAGATGTAAGGAGCCAACATGTCCATCCATCCCCTCCATGTCCTGAGAAAGGAGACAGAAAAACAGGTAGAGGTGGACAAGAAGTCTATGGGTACTGTGTCCTTGCAAAAAAAACTTCCAAAGTTTGAGTTTCCCTTTTTCAAAAATATTTTATGGCTCAAGCACAATTTAGATGACATGTTTACAGCATCTGATGGATTGTTGATACCTTAATGTAGTAGTTTTGTAAAGATCTCATGTTGTCTGTTTTTGACCAACGTTCCTCCAAATGTATGTCCCCAAGTGTGGTCAGAAAATTCCACAAAATGCTGTAAAGCAGCTGTTCACAGTAATTAAAAACCGGTGTACAGCGTGCTTGTGCTGCAGGCGATGTTCTTGTAATTTGATTTTCGCCATGAGATTCGCGGTATAGATTTTTCAAACTTTCTTCCCCCACGTTTTTCAAATTCTCTTTTTTTGGAAATTGAAAAATGACAAAGGCTTTAAACTACGACATCAGGCGTGGAGCGTCGTAAGAACAGACAAAAACATCGGGCTGCTAAGAGAAGACTGTAGCTGGCACAAAAACCAGAAGGCTTCCAGAATCAGTGAAGTCTTTTTAAAATCCCTTCTCAAAATGGATCTTAGATTTAATCTTATATTGTTTTTGGTATGTTGTTCGCTTTCATTTGCCTCCTGGTGTGTAGAGAGTTTTGTATGAATAAAGTTTATCATTACATTGTGTCGTTTTCTGCTCTTACCTCCTGCGTTTCTCCTTTCTTCTGACCATCTTCGGGCCAAATGGCAAAGAACTTCTCCACCTCGCTGGTGTCCATCGTGTCCTCCTCGCGGCAGCTCTGAGCGAGGCCGAGAGACATGAGAGAGAGAGGGTAGACCGTTAAATCAGACAGAGAAACGAATACTTTCAAAGTTTTCAACAGATTTGAGGCTCGTATTTACCGGCTCAGGATCAGGTGAGGAGGCTGAGGCAGGTGGAGGGGTGGCGTTGAAGATGGGTGAGAGGAGCTGTCGCAGCTGTGGCGTGCACAGATCCTCAGGGTTGTCCGGCACGGAGTCCGGACTGGACTGACTGGTGAACGACAGCTCAACGAAATCTGACACAAGACACACAGGAGGTTGAACAGACTCGTACGCAAAACCAAAGAATACTTTTAAACCCTGTACACGTCTGTAGCTCCTTCATAATGAAGCCACCCGAGGAGCCTTGGGTGGAAGGACGTCAGCTAAATATTAAATGGCGAAAAGTTTTAATTCAAGACACATAACTTGGGCACATGATTTTATGCAAAGTGGCATTTTGATTTGTTCACTTTGGTTTGCAAAACTAATGACATTCCCACCAGCCTCAGCTGTGTTTTGTGTTCACTGCTAAACTAAGATGTTGAACATGGTAAACATTAACCTTCTTGACGTCAGCGTGTTCGCATTTAGCGCAAAGCACCGCTGCGAATTAAAAATACAGATTTCTCCACTTAGTGCTATTTATCCATTTGGAAAAACTCAACAGCAACTCCTCTTTCCAGAAATCCCGACCCGGTTACTTAAGATAATCCCCAGATTTGTTGTGAGCAGTTTCACGTGACGACCACCGGTAGAAAGAAAATAGTCCCCACATGAAACCGCTCACAGCAAATCTCGGAGGTGTGATTGCAGCTTACGTGCAGCCTCACAGAGCTGCAGACGGTTTGTCCCGTTTTGTCTTAAAAGCCGAAGAAAGTCAAACTAGACAACACTGACCAAACAGCTAGATTCCATCTTGGGAAGGTAACGAGGTAAACTGAGAAACCGTCGTCGTCCCTGCTGCTCCCGTAAACGTAAATGTCTCCGGTCTGTCTCACCTCCGGTCAGCGGCACGATGTCGTCTCCGGCCTCGGGAGCCAACTGGAGAGGCTCCTCTGTGCTGCTGGGACTCGAACCCGCGTCCTCACTCTGACTGGAGCTGGACAGACACTCGCTGTCAGAGTCAGAGATGTCCGAAGTCCCACAATCCTCCCGCGCAAGCGCCGTTGAGTGGGTTTCAGCCTGGCCACAACGGGTCTGCTCGACGGAGAAAACAACATCTGCCTGCTCCACGGCACTGCAGAAGAAGACGACGATGTGGGAGGTGAAGAAGAAGAGAAAACAGGACATTTTGGTGACCTTTTGGTTTCCATGGAATAGTTTGTTCTTTGTAATCGTTTTATTTACCACACCATCGCTTCCATTACGTTAACTCTACGCGACACCCTTTCCCACGTCTTCTGTTACGGCCCTAAAAACACCCGCTCTGCCCTGGCTCGGGCGGGAGCCAGAGCCACGCGGCGTGACCTCGCTGCTTTTGAAAGTACCTGAGTATGAAGTTGAGGCAGACGACGGCCTCGGGCTGCGACGTCTTGCTGTTGTAGATGACGGTGGCCTGGGTCTCCGCCCAGACGTAGCCGCCACTGTTCGCCAGGAAGCGGTACTGGCTGGTGCTCACCTGTCCTTTGGACAGCACTACGCGAGACAGGGACATGAACAGAAAAGAGATGGGTTAAAAAGGGACAGTGTACAAACATTATCAGACAAAATCCTGCTCCTGTGTGTGCTGACTCATTCCCTGTCTGCCTTGATTACAGACTTTCACCAACATATAAACACAGCAAAACCAGTGAATCATGTTTTAACTTCAAATAAAGATGGCGGGCTTTCAGTCCTTGAAACAAAAGAATGAAATCAGAAATCAGCTTTACTGGCCAGGTCTGTGTTCACACACAGCAGAACGACCGTTAGTGCAATGATGCTGAGATAAACATGATTAATGTAACAGGTAGCTTATGAACATGAGCTAGATGGATACACACAGTATCTCTCTGGTTTGTACAGCACGCGCAGATTTAAAAGTATTAAAAAAACACATTGATTAACCTCAGATGGGCAACTATGCTCATTTTCTTACAGCAGCTCCTGAAAATGTTACATTTAAGAAACACAGGGTTCAACATCTAGTGATAAATGGTTATATGAATTATTAATACGGTTTTCAGGCAGTTTACATGGACAAGTATTTTCAACGAAAGTAAAAATGAGTCAAACGATACAGCTTTGTTTAGAATCACTGGTAGTGGTGATTTGAATTGTTATTACATGTACTGTGTTTCTTTTTTCTTCCTCGTATCGTACACACACCATTGTACTCTCACTGACATAATGCATTCCCCAGCCCCTTACCCTAAAACCAAGTCTGAACCCTCAAACAGCCCTTTGAAGGTCTGTTGAAAAGTGAGGACCGGCCAAAATGTCCTCACAAAGCTGGCTGTACAGGTGCACAGAAACTCACACGTGTGCAGGCTCTTGTTGATATGATGAGAGTCGAGCGCGTGGTGAAACTCGTAGGCTGAGCGGCCAATAAGATCGTCCGGTTTGTATCCCACCAACTCTTCCACCCTGGAAAACAACAGAAGAATTAAAATTCCACACACACACACAAGAAATAGGTTCAGATATTTCCATTCCCCTGTGATATTTTTGCTTTTTCCAAACGAGAACCTCGCTTTCCTCTCGCCCCCCGTGTTCATCGTACCTGCCCTCGCAGTGTGTGAAGCGCAGGTCCATGCTGTGGCGGGTGAGGAAGGTGCAGGTGTCCAGAGGGAACTCCACGCTGGACGGGTGAGGGACGGGCTCGCACAGCAGGGTCATCACTCTGGCTGCAGGAGGCGACGTGGAGCCGCCCCCGAACGGGCGCATGTGACCTGTGCAGTGGAGAACCTGCAGAAACAGGAAGATTCATTTAAGATGGAGGGCAGAGTATTGTTTTCAGGTTTTCGGCACCACGCCAAACGAAGCATCAAGAATCTTTTAAAGTCATTCAAGGCAAGTCCAAGTGCCTGGCCGTGTCATGATGTCTGGGGCAAAATTCCCAGGAATGGGACAATAAAGTATATTCAAGTCAAGTCAAGTCTTGAGTCCAAAGCTCCAGTCTACAGCTCTGCTGCCAAGAAATATCGGTTTGAAGGAACACCAGAACTTTCTTATTACAAAAAAAATAAAAATGTTCCTCTCTGCTTATATCAGCCATGTATAAACGCAGACGGGACATCTGTTGCTCTGCAGTAGGTGCAGGAGTGTGTATGTGCCCCAATGAGCATGTGTGGACGAGTGTTTCATAAACAACTGTAAGTTAACCATGTACACTGTGCCGTGTGACGAGAACCGGGCCGAGTGCCAAAGACGGTGTGACCCACTTATCTCTATTTCAGGCTGGACTTTAGCCCTGTGTGTGTGTGTGTGTGTGTGTGTGTGTGCGCGTGCGCTCAGAGCAGCTGCTCTTGGCTGGACAGAGCTATCCACCATGGATGTATTATTAGAACTGGATACCCGGCCCCAAAAATGGCACCTATTCATTCCAAAGAGCATTGCTCGCCTGGCGCCCACGGCCCAAAAACGTTTTTCTAACCTCTCGGTTTACTTACGGCCCACTGAATGTGCTCAGTGGTGTTTCTCCCGCTGGACCCCCGCATGCGAGTTCCTGCTCGGCCCACAGAGTTTACACTGCGACGACGTCACACGTTTTAAATAGCTTTCCTTCGGCTCCAAAAGAAGTTTCACAAACGTAAAACCTTCATGGATCAAAAATTCATAACAGAAAGTCATAATAGACCTTGTTTGCAGTTTGAGGTGTCCCGTCGACAGTTTTGCAGACGTCTCTTTTATAAGGTTGGCCTATGGGGAAAATGGTTTTTTTGGGCCGCAGGGGGCTCTTCGTTGCAATAACGAGTGGCCACAGGAAAGAATTGGCGGCGAGGCGGCGCCGTATCCAGTTCTTATTATAAACCCATGCTACCCACACTTGACTTCAGCACTGAGATAAGTGTATGTGTGTGTGCGTCTTTATGTACAGTCTGTGGTGATTCCGAACCTTCCAGAGAGCAGACTTGATGTTGACGGTGCGCCCCCTGCTGGTCAGAGTGCTCTTCACCCGCATGAAGAAGTTCCTCTCACTCGGCTGTTTTGCCAACGGTTTCTTACTCAAACCTGAAAGCAACATGACAGAGCTAACGCGGCGAGCTAGGGGAAGTTTATCAACTGAAGTTCTCTGTTTCCAAACCAACACATTCATGAATCATTAACAGTCAGAAATGTCTCTATAAACGTGTTTGAAAGCAGACTAGTTGCAGAGTTGTTCAAAGAGCAGCTGGGAAGTCCACTGCTGACGCTCACTCACAAAACAGCCCTCCTTCCGCCTTTAGTGACTGTTTATTGCCTAATCAGAGGACGATAGAACTAATCTATTCGACTTTAAATGTATGCATAATCTCAGAACTGCAGCACAAAGAAAGCACAGGGCTTTAAGAACTGGAGATAAGAGGACGGACAGAGAAGCTGATCTAAACTAATCTTCTCACATGACCGAACTATGATCAAATACATTCTCGGCCAAAGAAATGGGTGCGTTTGTTTAACATAAACGTGGGTCCAAGCTTTGCGTTACAACTCCGGTTTGGTTTTGAGGGGAAAGCCTGAACACCGTCTCTGTTTCTAAGGATTTAAATTTTTAAATGTTTTTTTTTATTATTGTGACGACAAGCGGCGCTTCTGACCTGGACGTGGACTCAGCAGGTCTCGGAGCTCCTCCTGATCACAGGGATGAACAAAGTCATAGATACTCTGACCCAGCAGGTCCAGCTGTGGGCAACAAAACAACGAGTCAGTAACAAAGAAAAACGCAGGCATCGGTTTGAGGTTGGAAAGCTGGCTTAAAAGTTCAAATCCATTAAAATTGAGCGATATCACATTAAGATGTTTCTTTCAATTGACATACTATCTACTATATTATGTATTTTGTGTGACTGGTGCCATGGTTATCGGAATTAATTTGTCTTTACCTTTGCAATTATCATAGTGCCATTAAATTAAAACAAATGAAATTAATTGGCAAAAGGTGTTGAATCTTCGCTGAGGGGACTGACACTGAATCTATGCCCGTCAGACTGAATCACTAAGCAGGACAGTACATTCTCACTCCTGCATGCCCTTATCATAACTTAGATGTCTGTCGGTGATCTACTTGATCTCGAACAGAGCTAAGAATAGATTTGAAGGGATGGCGTCTCTCTCTGCTCTCCATCCTGCTCGAGTTTACTCAGGATAAAAGGTGACGCGCTGTGCCAGACGCTTACAGTACAAGCACTAACTATTGTCGTATAGAAGCCGTGTAGTAAAATCTAGAGCCAAAGAGCAGTTTTGGGAAGCGAAACAATATGTCTTCAATGCAGAATACAAAAAGAATCCCATTTTCAGGTATTTTGAGGACGGTGGTTTTCTTGCACAACAATTGCTTCGACTTCTGAAGTTTAATTAAACATTAAAAGAGGCTGATAAAGAGTTTTGTGTTTGGCTTTGTGTTCTAATGTACCTGTGTGATGCCGATGTGACTGCTGACGTTTTCTGTCAGGTAGATCATGTCTCCCTCCTCCGTCATCACCATGACGAAGCCAGCCAGCACCTCAGGATAGAAACCGTCCATTGGATCTTCCTCCTCCTCCTCCTCAGACTCCTCCTTCTGATTCTCGTCTGCTGTAAAAAAAAAAAACGACCAGGTGATGATTACGGCAGGTGATGGTTAAAACTCGTGTCTATTTCAGTGTCTTTAATGGCCTGTTTGCCCCCACTGGATTTCTAATAGCTGCCTAACTGGAACTCTGCATCATTTGTGGGCAAAAGTATCCTGGTGTTACTCATTTTCCAGAGATAGAACATGTTGCTGCCCTATTTTCGCACCTTGTAATGAACTCACCCAAAGAATCAAAACGCGCATTAACCGCTGAGTGGAACAAACCCAAACCAGAATCAATTTCCAGGTATGAACTCGGCTGTCGGCAGGACCGCACTTCCAAATTGCATTTTTCGTGTTTGCTGCCTGAGTATTAAAGATTCAGCGTTATCCCTCTATTTATTATTGATGTGGTCATTACTCCACTCCCACACCTGAGGGAACATCACCAGAATAACCCACCGACAGAAAAAATAAGGACAACAACAACAACCCAACGCTGAACGTGCAAAGTGTCAGAGAGCGGCTTTTCCCCTGCAGCAGCCTGCGACGCCGGACTGATTTCATCAAGGGAAGACGTCGATGAAGAGCGAATGCGACGTGTCGGGAGGAGTTTAAAGGCTCGAACCATTTGAGACTTACAGCAATCCGACTGCGATACAACATGCGGATCACAAACCCGAAAACTCACAAAGTCCTGGTTTTCCATTACAATGGAAGAGTTTTAAGAGTTACAAGAGAGTGTGCAAGTTTCAGCATCGGGTTCAAACCCAACCTACCACCAACAGCTGGAGCCTGAATGAAACCTGACATTTTAAATTGCAGAAATGTATCAGTATGGCTTCAGTAAGGCTAGCCTAATGACCGTGGGTCATCCAGAATACGTGTTTAAATTCCACTTGAATGAATTCGTTCAACATGAATTAACTTGGCTGGACAAAACTCAGCAGTTGTCATGGTTTGCAGTGTTCTTATACGATGCATTATTTTAACTTGGTTTCACTTCACTATATTAGCCAATCAAAGAAGCTTTCCTTGCAGCTTCTATGAGAAATATGAAAACAGGCATGCAGCACATGTTACTAGATAAATATGTACAATATACAAATAAACATAACCCAAAAATACACTGACACCATATTCCTAAATGGAAAGTCTCCTCCGCCACCCGCACAGGTGCAGCTGCTTCGTGTTTCTTGCATGGCTACATGTACTGAGTGGTGGATATTGTTGTTGGATTATTGTACTGAAGTTCTGCCGTTTCCTGTTGCTCTGCATGGCTTGAGAATGCTTATTTTGCAGCAATTGCAGCCTTTGCTAAAGTTTGAAATTAGCCAGCTGGCCAACAGCTGAGGATGATGGGAATGTCATTAGAATAGCAGGTCACGTGGACATACAAATTTAAAAATGTCGACTTGCTGGTGGCGCTACAGGTTCAGGCATCGCACAAGTCAGCAGGATTGAGACGGATTGAGCTATGCCATCCCTAGAGCCACGCCACTAGCACGGCTAAAAACAACGACCCGAAGACAAACATTTTAAACTAAAAACAGCATTTCGTGCCAACATACAGGACATACTAAAGGTGGTCCATGTAGCGTCTTCTTTTTTTTTTTTTTTTTTTTTTTAAATTGAGAAAACTGCGGGACATTCAGGTTCTGTCAGGTCGGACGGCCGTCTTGAGGGGGTGCATCTTACCGGGTAGGAGGAGGCAGCGCATGCGCAGGAAGCTGAGGGCGACTCTCATGATGGCCGATTTGTCCAGGTGGGTGGAGACGCGACGGGGGAGCGGCAGAGTGTGGGCGAGCTCGTAGAACACCTCCGTCTCCTGACTCCGCCGACATCTGGCGGCATCGCGAGAGCGCAGCTTCCTCTGCTCCGAACTGGTCCTGGGGGGGGGGGATCGATGGGGAGGAAGAGAGAGAGAAATAGAGGGATATGATTAACGGATGAAAAACAGGGACAGAAGAGGAAGAAAGTAAAATGAGAGAAAAGAAAAAGGAGGAAAAGATGTTAAGGAATAAAGCAAAGGATATGACGTGAAAGGAGGGGAAACATGGAGACGGGGTGAAAGAACGTGAGACAAAAATGAAAATAAGACTAAAACCCAGTTCATTTGCCATCGCACCACATCTTCCTCTTTGCCTCTTCTAAAGACGGTTTCCATTGCTCAACTGGACTGAACACAGAACTTCATCCCAGTTATTCAACTTCAGTCATCGGGTAAAGAAATGGAAGACAACCCCCGATCAAAATACTGCACCTATTTGGACGCACTGTCTCGCATTACTATCTTATCCTAAATGGGAAACCAAACGTGCAAATCTTCCTTGAAGTTCTGCTGCTGAGTCAACCTCAGTTTTCTGAATTATAATTAATGTGTGACTTCTGTCCTTCTGTGGGCGACTGGTAGGCACTTACAGCAACGAAACGCTGTTTTCAATGAAGACTTTAATGTTTCTTCTCAAATCAGCACCTCAAGAAGTCACATCAACGACCAAAGAACAGAGAAGAATTCAAGCACATTATTTTACTCTAGCAAAAAAAAGAAAAAAACTTTAATTCAATTAGCGTACTCTGATTTTCAGAGATCCGAATTGCACCAATTTCAGTTCCTCCCCAGTTCGCTGCTGAGGCTCTGAAGCTCTGATCTGTGTTGTGTTTGCAAAGACCAACAGTGAGCTTGTCTGGTGCTATAAGCAAAGTCAAGGGGCACATCTTGCTGACTTCTGCATTTCAGAAACACTTAAAAGAGGCGTTCAGGCTCAGCGACGTGACCTGCAACACCAGCTTCCCTCAAATATAGGATACACACTCACACACCATAACAGATACTTTAAACTACGATCAATACGACTGTGCGTTTTTTTCAACAACAAAACCCTTAACTAATGCCCTTTTAAAGTCACATGTCGAGTCTGGAAACCGGAGTCTCGAACTCTTATCTCTGGAGTCCTGGGACCCCCTAACGTCCCTCTGGGATTTCCTCGACTTCACTTTGAGCACCACAGCAGAGCTCTTTTCCTCGCCCCTCTGGTGTTGTTTTAAAAAAAGGGGGTGAGCCATTATAAAGTGCCTCTGCCTCTTTACACGGGTGATTGTGACCAGAGAGTTCAGCTCTATAAACATTTTTTTCAAAGTGGGAACAGAACTGATAACAAAAATAGGGGGAAATGTCCAAAACTGAAGAGAACAGAATGTTCTTGATTTCAGCCACTGGGAGACTCCCTCCCGCCCTCCCTCCATGTCCATCCAACACTAATCTACTAATTTCAGCAGCATTTTCTTTGCAAACCACTTACTGGTGGTGTTTGTGCACCACATTTCCCCAACAGTCACCTGTCAATCAAACAACGTGGGCAGGGCTGTGGCGTGTTCTCGTGGATTTTCTCTTGTGTACGTCGAAGTTTTCTTTTTTTAATTAGAGTGCTCATTCAAAAACACACACGTAAAAAAATTATTCTTTGCAGCGTGAATATTTCTGTACCCGAATTGCTGGAAGAGTCTTTGAGTGTTGTTAAAGTGTAACTAAACCCCCATGGCGCCCCCCCCCCCCAAATCCTGACATTTCAGTGGAAAGTATTTGACGTCTACATTTTGTGTTAGAAATAGCTTATGTTTAGTTACACCTTAAATGACGTCGTGGGTCAAAGATTGTCAGAGATTTATCCGTCAAAGAAATGGATCCGTACTAAACTGGGTCTATATACTTCCACCAGCCCACGCAGGCAGCCCACCGTTATACACACACACGCTTGACAAACCCACGTCATCCGGAAACACACACACATACACACACACACACACAGTCAAGCTAGGACAAACAAAACACACTTTAAACTGCTGCTGAGCATTAAGACATTTGAACGGATGGAGGAGGCCTCCTGGGGGGCGGGGGGAGGGGGGGGGCGCCCTGGGAATGTTTTGTTTGGTTGACTTTGTAAGGCAGTGGTTGCCAACCTGGGGGCCATGACGCCCTCAAGGGGTCGTGAGATAAACTTAAGGGGTCACGAAACGATTTACAAGATCGGAGAGAAAAACACGTTTACTTGTTTTAAACTTTCGTAAAATGCTTTTTTCTTTCTTGTGAGTTTTTATTTTTACACAGCTGCTTCTACTAGTTTTAATACTACTATTGTTAACACTACTACAGCTACTGCTACTGCCAACACTTCTCTTTACAGTATTACTACAACTGCTACCAGAAAAATAAGTAAAGAACTTTATTTTACACAATACTACGTTAAATTGAGAAAAACTGTATAGAGACATGATCAGTCAATTAATCGATTCTTTGCCATCTATGACTGAGTATCTATCAATATCAATTGATCCGACAAAACCAAATAATCACTTGATTAACCGAGAAAATGATCGGCAGATAAACGGTTAATGAAAGTACTTGTAAGTAGAAGCTCTAATGACTGTGTGTGTGTGTGGGGGCGGGTGGGGGGTGCATCACACTGCAAGAAGAAGAAGAAGTGATAAAAAACAAACAAACTGCAGGAGCAGGATTTAAAAACATGAAAATCTGTCTCCGATGGCTTCACAGTCTGTGCAACATGCCACTACTACAACTGCTAACAATACTACTGCTGCTCCTGTTACTAGTACTACTACTGCTGCTAATAATAACAATAATTATGATAATCTGTCAAAGACGTACAAGTGGAACACAGCAACAAGCAGTCTGCCAGCTGGGAGGAGCGTTAGAGAACAGAGTGTACTTGGTCAGCGAGCAGAACTGCACTTTGGCAACCGCTTCCTATTGCTCAATGTGAGCGAGTGTTTGTGTGTGTGTGTGTGTGTGTGTGTCTTTGAGACATATGACGGCATGATCGTGCTCTGCAGCAAACACCATGTGTTGTGTGTGCGTGCGCGCTGGAGAACAGACAGTGTTTACCGAACATAATACTCATAATCATAATAATATCACTAATTTGTATAGTGCTTCTGAATACAGGTAACAAAGTGCAACAATCAACATAAAACAAAATAAAAATAGGCATCACACAATAAAAGCTTTTTAACAAAAATGTGTCTTAAAACAGGGGTCTGACTCTGCAGAGTGTCGGGGGTCCTGACAGCAGAGGCCCCCGTGTCTCCTTTGGTTTTCAGCCTAGACCGTGGAATGGCTGGTAACGCCCTACCCGAGGATCGCAGTCTGCGTCCTGGCTCGTAGGGGGTTACAAAAGGTCAGAAAAGTAGGGCGCGGGGGTGGGGCAGCCCACGCCTGTAAGAAGTTGTTTATGTTTGGTAGCACAAGCAGTCCTGCGAATGTGTGCGAGAGGGGAAAACACACCCATGCACATAACAAAAAAGAAGACATTCAGGCAGAGAGACGCCTTCAGCTGCTTTAACACACACAATGTAATCTGAGCAGTAGGTGTGTGTGTGTGTTTGTGTGAAGTGCAAGGCCGGCCTCATTTGCAGAGAACACAATGTCCCCGACTCTCCTCAACCAGATGGGAGGGGGAGTCAGAGAGACACACACTCATAAACTGCAAAGCTACAATTTTTTTAATTATTTTATTTGTGTATAGTTTCATAGCACATTTCTTCTGTTTATGTATACGGTTTTATTTCACGCACTTCTTTGGCAACGCTAAAGTCTGAATGGATCATTTAAGGCCTGAAAATAAGTTTCAGTCCTGCAGTCAATAAACTGAGAGAGAAAGCACGCAGGGCATTTTCTCTAATCTGAAAGACAAATTCAGATTCCAGTTTCCAAAGCGAAGTGTGGCGCCCCACACACAAACCTCAACTTTGAACAATGCGAAAAGCATCCAACTGGCAATGAACACGCTGAATATTGCAAAAGCATTCTGCAGGTGCACAGGACAACAACTAACCATGCCTGCACAGCAGAAATAGGCCAATGTCCATTATTATTGAAAATCCAATAGTTTAAATGTTGGCTTCATCTAAAACTAAGCGATGCCCACACCCTACCACCACAAAGCCCTGCCGAGAGAAGAACAAAGACTTTGGTTCTAAACCACTTCAAGCAGCGTTCTACATCAAGACCAGCCTGAGACCAGAACTCTCAGAGTCAACCACATTAAAAACACACAACAGAAACAAAACTACCTCACTTACTGGAACACTAAATCACACACACAAAGGAAAATGTAATGTTATCTGGCCCTACAAAGACAGCACGACTGTGGCAACAGACCTGAGCACCCAGAAGCGCGTTAAAAGTACAGACTGCTCACAGCCTGGCCATAGAAGCAGGCAGATATAAGAACACATGGCTGCCGAAAGAGGAGCGACCGTGCCAACAGCGTGGAGGAACTGCTGTAGAGACGGAGCGGCACCTCCTCACACAGCGCCCAAAGTTTGAACCTGTCCGGGAACAGCTCTTCACAAAATTCAGCAAAAAGCATCCACGTTTTATTCTTATGTCGGAAAACACTAAACATTCTACTGGGGGAAAATTAAAGTGTTGCGTTCTCGCAGGACAGTTTGTCTTTGCCTGCCACAACGTGAGGGGAATGGGACTGAGCTGCTGATCTTCATCAGGCTTTGGATTTTTCCTTCGTTTTAGTCACGTGTGTGCCGACTAAAACCTTCCACACATACACACACACAGCAACAATAAACCCTGCTTTGCAGCAAAACTGCTGCCAGGCCAGGGAGGAGGCTCACAGGAGTGGGGACAGAATCCTGTTTAACCGGGCCTGAAACACACTGACAAAAGGAGATCGGGATAGCCAACGCTGACGAGTTGGAGAACAGGTTTTCATCCAACGACCCTGTTTCAATGTGGAGAGGCCTGAAGGAAACAACAAGCTACAGGAAACCATCCCCCCCAACCTTGTGGAGAATTTGTTTTTAAGCTCGAGTCATGTACCCTATTCTGTTTTATGTGTTCTTTTATTTAAACTCTTTATTCTGTTGTAAAGCACTTTGTAACCGAGGTTTTTTTTGCGTTTGGTGCTATATAATTTTACTTACTTCAGAATCCCCAACTGGCTGACGAGCTTTTCTGCAGGTCTGATAAGCCCACATTCACACCCCTCACCCGCTCCGACAGCAAACAACAACCTTTAATATGTAATATACAGTATGTGAATCTACTGTAAACTGCTTTTAAAGCGAAGGCTTTAAAAGTGAAAGGAACAAAACGAGAGAAATGGGTCAAAAGTGCAGTAGGTGAGGAATGAAGGAAGCTAAAGTACAAGATGAGACGCATGAGGAAGTCCAGAAGGGCGACCCTGACACCCCTTCCCAAACACACACCACCAGACATCTCATATCCCTGTTGACAAGAATATTACACTCCGAGTAACAAATCAAACTCTGCCTTGTTTGGGTTGGAACACAATGTTCACCAAAACAAAGAGCGTCGAAACAGGGGGGGGGGGTTAGGCCAGCACGCAGCCCACTGCTGCTTTCAAACACACAAGTAGATACACATGATCTCACATGGTCTAACTGGGCCTCACATGGTCTAACTAACAGGGCCTCATGTTTTCTTTCTCCCACTGACACTGGCTTTTGGACGACAGTGGCACCAATACATTTTGGACTGAATTTGCCAACATCGGCGTCTTTAAATTTGAAGGTTCACACGTCTCAAATATTCCAGAGGAAGCTACAAATAATAATGTTGTTTCTCCATTTGTACAGCGTTTCTTTTCCTAGAAAACAGGAGCTAAAAATAAAAATTTACACATGCGGAAGTATTGACCGCATCAAAGGATCAGCCGTGTCCAAAAATCCCTCCTTCGTTCAACCAGTCACCGTGCTCTACATTATGAACAATCACGCGTTTTTGAGATTAGTAAGTGAGATTTTAAACACTTACGTGTCATTTACACATGTCACAAAGGCAAAGCGTTGTGGGATTTTAAGTAAAAAGTAGTGTCGATTGTGAGAAACATAAATCAGCAACTATTTAAATACTCAACGAATCGTTAAAAGTCATTTTTAAAGGTGGCAGAAAGGAAGTATTTTCAGACACAAGCCAATCATCGCTATCCTCCACATTAAGGGACCACCACATGTTTAGAGTTTTCTTTGCTGCTCTAAAAGGCACTTTGTCACCTACACCGCTTGTTAAAATAGCTTCAGAAATGAATCTGATCTGGCCAAACACTCAGTGACTCGTCCATCTTGGGTTGAAAGGGATCAGAAGTAATTGGGGGGGGGGGCGTCCCCACTCGGGCTGAAGACCAAACCTCAATATGTTTTGGGTTCTGAACCAAATGCGTCCGAGTATCGCAAACTGTCACGCACCCAATCTTGGTTTTGAAAGTGTGGTCAGCATCATCGTCTTGTTTGCGTCCTGCACCATCAGACAGGTTTTGTCCACCGGGTGCGATCCTGGGAGAGCGAAGGGCTCGCTGGCTAACGCTGGAAGCCAGAAACAAACATCTACGATCCATTTGACGATCGAAACAAAGAACACGCCTTCTGGCCTCTCTGAAAACGAGCACTGGTGAAAGTTACATTATTCTGTTGTGACCAAGGAGTTCATGAGTGACAACTGCCTCAGGTGGCATATTGGTGACATTTTAAAAAATGATTGACAATCACCACACCCCATTAAAGTCTCCGTTTGGAGAAAAAAACAACCCTGGAAATAGAAAGACTCGAAGTCCGCGGCAAGAGACACATTGTTGTTTTTCTGCGTCGACTTTGAATTGTGCCATGAATTACACATATGATGTTTGTCAATTTAAAAAGATAATCTTTCATGTCAAGAAACTGTGAAAATGCGTGGTTAGAAAGACTACACGTCAGCAAGTCGCGGAAGTGGCGTCATGACTTCCTCTCTCTCCACGAGCCGCTGACGCTAGCTGCGTGCGTGTTTCCTACGTGGATGTAAACAGTATAAAGTGCGGGATTTAGTAACACGAGCGGCGCTTCTTGCTCCTTCCTTCGCCTCCCGGCTGATAAAAACGGATAAAACCTGTTACCAGGGGCGGCCATGTTGTGTTGGTGACGTGAATTGCGTGGGCGCGAGATGTAGTCCACCAAGCGGTTTCACGCAAAATGACGGCAAACTGCGACCTTTTTTTTTTGGACTTGCGAAATAACCTTTTAACTGGTCAAACATCAGCCGTGTGATTTACGGTACAATTCAAACGTAATAATATATATATATATATATATATATATATTTTGCTACCGTACTTATTATTTTCGTCCCGCCGGGCGACACCGGAAGAGGCGGGACTTTCTTGGGACGGCTTCAAGATGGCGGACCAGAACGACAAACAAAACCGAGCGTGTATTTACACGCTGTATTATGACGTTGTACTGGGAAGCATTGCCCTCATACCCGCACTGCATTCCACTGAGTCCTCCTGAAAACCATTTGTCACATTTGTGTCCAGAGGCGGTAACGCCGACTTCTCCAGACGCTTATTGAAGTTAACTGTGTGCTATTGTGGAGGAAGAACCATTAAAACACAAAGAGACCAGTCAACGCATGAACGCGGACTCACTCCAGCTACCTAGATGTGCCTGGGGCTGCTGGACACCATAGAAAAAAACTAACAGCGACACTTATAACATGAACAGCGAGTCACTTTCTGCGGTTACACTAACGGACAGTTTGAGACACGAACAACCCCCCGCTGTGGCCTTGTGAGCAGCCATAACAACAACACGGGACACGATGCAGACACCGGCCTAAACAACTAAATAAACACCAGAAACGACGCTTACTTCGGCGTGAACCTCGCTACTGAGAACCGCAAGTAAACCACAACCTGTTAGTATGGAGTCATGTGCATTTAAAGTAGTGAACATCAGCACCCGTCAGACGGTAAAGGAGTAAATATGTCCGCGCTGTGGTGGCTTGCTCGGCCTGTTTCATGAGCCCTCCTCCTCGGTCTGTTTGTTAACGGCTCCCCGGGACGCGTCTCGGGACGTTGCAATGAACAAACAAAAAGACTCGACAGACAGTGCATTTAGATAAAGACTTGAGCCTTACCGTTTGACCGCGGCGGCGTCCTCTTTCTCCTCCATGTTCAGACTGAACGCCGAGCTGCGAGTCCGCCGCGCTTCTTGATTTCCTTCTGGCTCGAAAACAGCGAAGACGTCGCCGTCAAGCTTGCGACCTGTGAGAAAACGCCGTTTCCGGTCATTGCTTTCAAAATAAAGGTCTCATCGAGCCGTTCATTTAGAGCAGATCAGATCAGAAACACTTTATTGATCCCCGGGGGGCTCTTTGTTACAGCGGCTCACTGTCACTACACTGCACACGAGGATAAAAGTACTAAGTAAAAAAGTAAATACAGGTCAGAAAACATTATAAATTAAGTACCAGTGTGTATAAGTATAACATTCAAATAATTGTAAAGTACAACGGTGGATTGCCGGGCGATGATAATAATAATAAGGAATAAAGTAATAGTGCATGAACTAAGTCAGGTAGCTTATTACGGTTATAATGAGACGGAGGATGTTGCACAGCAGCACTAGAAGTATAAATAATAGCAATTAATTAAACTGGAAACAGGGTATATTGCATATAGTGGCATTAACACAAAGTATTGCACAATTGTGTGACGTATTGCAGAGATGTTAATGATCAATGTCCAGTTTAAAATGACTCAGGGTCGTACAGACTAACACTTAGAGGGAGGAATGGCCACATGCATTTATTTACTTCCCCCCTGGCTATTTGGCAGTGGTGGGAAGTACATTTACTCAAGTGGCTGCTGTAATTAAGTACAGTTTTGAGAACTTTAGTTGAGTATTTAGTCTTAGTGTTACTTTACAGCCTACTTGTACTAGACTTTGGAGGGAGCCCCTGTGCTTTTGCCTCCGCTGCATTGGTTGCTGTGATCGACATGTGAAATACGATGCACCGGTACAGACTGGCGGTCGCGTATACTCACACGGCTGGTTTTCGGCTGTTGCGGCCGGAGTTGTCCGAGGCCGTGCTGGGATTTACCTTCCAAACTGCGGAAGAGGATGATTAAAGCGGCGAGCTGTCCCCGAACAAGAGGGACGGGTGGGTGGGAGGCGTCGGCCCGAGCCCACACGGTCCCGGGCAACACCTGGGGGCGTGGAGCGCGGGCTGTGGGGTGGGAACACGTCTGCGCTTTTGCACTCACGGAGAATTTTACACGAGTTTGTGCTCATTGGAAGTAAGTGAAGGATCCGAGGACTTCTTCCAACACTGCGATCTAGCGGGTGTGCTGCAAAGGCATGCTCCTCCTGCGGCACACCGCAGACTAAACCGAGACTAAAACTATTCAAAATTGCAGCTCTGGACCTCTGGATCTTTAAGCACGCGTTTAAAACGAATTCTTGTTTGTCATTGCTTATTTTTATCCTTATTTTATTTGCATTTTCTGCATCGAGCGCATTCATGCCATCACTTGTTATTGGCGGCCATGGTTGCTTTTTAATCGTTAAGGAAGTTGAAGACGTCATTTTGACATTTCATAGATTAAATAGTTGGGTCAGTTATCGTTTGCATCGCTGATTAGTGATGGAAATATTGACTGGCTGTAGCCTTAATTACATTGCGTGAAACCTTTGTAATCCTCGTGGGGAAAATCGGACCACAGAAGTCCACTTTTTCTGACAGCGCTTTTATTTTCCCTGCGTAGTTGAGGTTCCGGTGTTACTGACTGTCTCTGTCTGACTTGACGCTCCGCCCCCCCTGAAGCCCGTTAACCTCCGTGTTTTCTCGGCTGAAAGGGTCATTGTCTTCCTCCACAGGTGGAGAGAAGTAGTGACATTGACTGCTTTTGTCTGTGGCGCCCCCTAGCGGGCCATCGGGGAGGGGGCGCGGTGTCTTTGACGAATGACTGAACGGTTTTTAAAGATACTGTGTCAAACATGTCTCTGTTTCCTGTGAAAAGAAAAAAAACAGCAACTCTGAATGTATCTATTCATAACAGCTAACAGCTTATTGTACTTAATCCTCCCAGAACAAAGCTCCTCAGCTACTAATCACGTGGCATTTACATTTTTGCTGACGACTTTGAAATCGGGCAGTGCAGTTTTTTCTTTTTTCTTTATTTAAATTCTTTTTTTTTTTTTTAACTTTTCCTGGGATCCACCGGTTTTACATCCATGTTTGGTATTAAAACATTTCAATCAGCAGACAGCAGAACTGTAACTTGGAAGTTTCAAGGGTCTGCCAAATGTATTTTCTCTACTGAGTTAGTGGAAGTCAATGGATCCCTGGAACAGCAGAACCATACGTTCTGGTTTCAGGGTGGTTAGCAAAATGTTTGGATCGAATTTAAAGGCTATCGGATTCCTAGTTAAAGGGTAACACATGTACGATCACAATATCGGCCCTTTAACGTTCCTTTTTCAATTCACAGTTCAGCATATGAGGGTGTAAAGTTGAGTTAGACTTCATATTTTGGGCCAATGTTGCACCCCAGAAGACTCTGAAATTTGGACCAAATTTGGACCAAAACCCCCCATTGAAGACGAAAACAGTTATTTTAACACTAGAATACATCGCTTCCTCTAAAGCGTGAACCCATAACAATGAGTGAACAGCTAAACGGCGCGTTTGAAATTAACTTCAGGTTTTACAGTTTATTTATCTGCGGTCAGGCAGGAACCGCCATCACGCGGACAAACTCCCATTCAGCCAGTATAATGGTTTCATGGCATATATTAGCCTAATCAATGAGACCAATATGAACCAAACATATCAGGCCACACACAAACAGACGTTTGTACAGCTATACTTGTGAGGACTTTCATTGACATAATGCATTCCCCAGCCCCTTACCCTAACCATCACAGCTAAAGTGCCTAACCCCAGCCCTTAGCCTAAACCTAACCTAATCCTAACCTAAACCCTAAAACCAAGTCTTAACAGTCAAACAGCCCTTCGAAGGTGTCTTAAAGTGAGGACCGGCCAAAAATGTCATCACTCCCATGGTCTAAAATGCAAACTGGTCCTCACAAAGATGGTTGTACAAGGGCGCACACACACACACACACACAGGTTTGCGGCACTATCTTCGTAGGGACCCGTCATTGACATCCCATCACTGAATGCCTAAACCTAACCCTAAAACCAAGTCTTAACCCTCAAAAAGCCCTTTAAACTTGTGGGGTCCAGCATTTTGGCCCCACAAAGGAGGTCGGGCCCCACAAGTATAGTGGGCTCCCTGTTTTTGGGCCCCATGAATGTAGTAAAACGAGAGCACGCACGCACGAACGCACGATTGCTTCAGGTTTAACTTTTTAATAACCGAGCTCCATATACAAACTGGATACAGTGTCATCATTCTGCCGTCATAACTTCCACCGGAACAGGCGTTACGGGTGTGACAGCCCTGTGTGAGTCTGTGCATGTGTTAACTGTGTGGTGATAACAGAGGATGCATATTGCACACGCGCACACACACACACACACAGAGAGAGAGAGAATAAGATAAACAAATAAAACAAAATGTCTCTCCTTCTCTTGCTCAAATATTAAAAACTGATCACAAACGAACATAAATGAAAGGATATTCGTTCCCTTGGTGCTGAATGTTTGCTTCCGTGCAGAACGAGGCCTTCGGAGGAAAACGCAGCCGGAGCGTGAAGCTTTCCTGTGTACTGTGGCATCCTTACTGAGATTTCTTTACACGGCGTTGGCTCAGGTTTTCGTCTCATTTGACTCGACGCCGTTTCGTGTGAGTGCGTCCTGCTCATGGGCGACGCGAGAGGCGAGTCGCGGCCCTTTTCTCAGGTCCAGGAGCTACTCTGGTGCTTGTGTTCGAGTTCGGGGCCTATTAATCTTAGTCCAAACAGCCAAGTTAATACCGACCCCTTCCAGTTATCTAGTATTCACTCGGTTCTTGGAAGTGAACTCTTGCACTGCAGGACGGTATTTAATGAAAAGGGGGGATTCTCCAGCTAGTCGGTCAACTAAGAACAAGCACCAATGTAACGTCATGTTAACATTTGTGGAGCTAAACTTTATTTATTAGACTTTGAAGAGCTTGGGGTTTTGTTTTCTTGGCTAAACTGAGTGACCCTGCTTGCTTTGGACCACCTTCTTGGCACCCACAGCAACATCTGTTTGAAGGGTTTTAAAAGTGAGTGGAAGTTCACGCATCCAAACGCTTAAATCTCCTGGACAGAAGCCTAAATTGCAAAAGTGCACGGTGGGTTTTGCGTCCACGCACAACAAACGTGGACAAATGCAAACCCCCGACCACCCGCGGGGTCAATCCAGGGCGCGTTGACGCCGGTGTTCAGCGCTGTCCACCGATCAGAATGTATTTTAATGTTAAAGTGTGAAGCGGGTTCTGTGAGATAACAAGGTCAACACCAGACAGCTGTACCAAAAGATCTGCCCATGCAACACTTGGATTAAGCAGCGCAGCCTGTTTGGAGAAACTCAAAAGTTGACAACAAACACCATCTGCGCGTGTGAACGTCCGCCTTTCAGGGGAAGGCTGATCTACGGTTTGGGTCGACTTCACGTCAGGGTGAAATATACCTTTAGCATCCAAAGACAGCAGAACTAAGTTTTCCTCTGATCGCAGACATCACGATGAAGCACTCATTTAGTCAACAAGAACACCACAAAAACACCATCAGCAACACCCTCACACCTGCTTCAACAAGGGCAGAACCTTGGCTCCTGCAGTCCTGGAGGTTGCTGTGCTTTTTATAGGCTGCATTGTCAGACAGGTAACTCTATAACCCGCAAAAAAAGCAAAAAGAAAAGACTAAACACAAAGGCTGATAGAAAACTACTGCCGGCTTGCTGCACTGAGTGCTTTCAGTTGGCACTGAGCTGTCAGACATGTAAGACAGGAGGTTGTTACGGCCCAAAATAAGAGGCGTGTTGAAAAGGAAACCAAGACAAGACAGATCCTGTTCGGAAACACCGCGGCAGCCCTTCCTCGCTGGTCGGCGGCGTAGAAGTGGCCCCCGAAATGGTCTGGCGTGCAGGTGTGTTGACTATCACCGAGGGTATCGAGTATCGAGTACTGGTTCTGGACTCAGACCAGTTCCAAACCGATAAGAACTAGTTATTCGTGGGCGACCGTGCTTTTTCAATTCCGCTTATCGATTCACGGAAACCAAATCGGGGGCCCGCCATCGCACGTGCAAGGTGTCTTAGTGTCACAGCAGACGGTGTGGATACAGTGAAATGTGAAAGCTAATTTCGTGCAGGGAGGACGTCTGTAGCCTGGTTCCAGAATATCTATTTACTGTTGCATGCTTTTCACTTTCTTTCCTTTCAGGGATTCACACTGATCCGGCGTCGTGTTCACCGGCTTCCGTTTCCCCGTTTGGAATAACACAACCGAGCCAATCGGAGCGGTCCACGGTGGTGCGATTTGAAACGGGGGAGGTCATCTTCCTGTGCCAGAGAGTCTGTGCAGCTGTGACGGGAGAATTGGCACGAAAGTGGAGACAATGCATGGATGAGATCACCACAGCTGTACACGTTGTTATAAGTAGACTTACAGGAAGAAAAAAAAAACAACACCACAAGACTAAGATTTGCCTCGATACAGGCAGCGTCGCATACTATATGCCCAAGTCAACCATGTATGCTGCTTCTTTTTGGACTAAGTTTAAAAAGGCAAGTAGGCAGAAGCGGACGGTTGCTTATAATGACCGTATGAGGACACTGCTCAATAAACCCAGGTGCTCTAGTGCGAGTGACCTGTTTGGGAATGCAGGGGTCAGCGCCTTCCAGGCGTTGTTGAGGAGGCTCATCTACTAATTCATCTGTCGCCTGAATGACTCCCAGAACAGCGTTGTTATACGGCTAGCTAATCTGGGGTTTAGTGCCATAAAATACCAATCATCACTATGGAATTACTGGTATAAGTGTCTTTTATAGAAATGTTTATATATATATGTATATATGTTTTTCCTTTCTCTTTTGCATGTTATGTCTGTGTCTTCTGAATGGACCATGAGTCTGAAATAAAAGCTGAGGATGATGATGTTCGCTAAACCAGGACGGCCTTTAAAGCCCCTTCGTTATTTCTAATGCCTCAAAATCAGCTAATCTTTGCACGTCCAAATGTTCATTCCAACATTCAACTTGTGCATGGCAAGAGGGAGAATATTTGGGTTTTCCCCCTTTACCTTGCCCTTTAACCAAAAAGAATGAGAAAATACCATTTGGCAGATTTTTGGAAGGACGCGCAAATCTGCAAAAAAAAAAAAAAAAAAATAATA
>CM022478.1:3564041-3586357 GCA_011952105.1 Coreoperca whiteheadi | reverse complement strand
TTGGTGGGGCGATTCACGGTCTTTTTTTTAAAAAAAAAAAAAAAAAAAAAAAAAAGAGGGGGGGGGGGGGGGGGTTTCATTTGTCCCGCAGGATTCATTTGAAAGCAGGAATCCACAATAAAACAATTTACCACAGTTACAAACGTCTGCTGACAATATATCTTACATTTCTGGACCCATTCATGATTTCTAATATCGTTTCGTATTTTGACAAATGACGAGGAGTCACATATTTCCACGGCAGCTACAGCAGCGCTCGACAGAAAAACATTTTCCATGTATCCAAAAGATCAATGGTAAACACCGCCAGGCTCTGGTGTCAACACGGAGGCGCGAGGGTTTCTTTCTAGAGCCCACCAATCACACAGGGAGAAATCCGCCTAACAAGATTCAGAGAGGCTGATGTTTCTTGCCGCCAACAGCGGCCACAAAAGACCAGAGAGCGACATGGCTGCAGGGGTATATCTAGGCCGGAAATACTCCTGCTCATATTGTTGGTCTATCCACTGACAGAACACCGAAAAGGTCACACCTAATCTCTGAGTCATTCTGGATTACACTGTAGTCCTTGTTGTCAAGACTGAAATATACATGGCCTCAGCGTGCTTGAAGGGAGTCACAATCAACCATGACACTAAGAAAAAACCAGGGCAAAGAATAGTCATACATGCCCCAATAAAACATAATTCAGTGACAACAAAACGGCAACGACTGCAATCCATGTAAAGGATAGGTTCACCTTCATTCATGTCGGGCTTCCAACAACAGTTAGGGGCCCATATGAACATTGGAGAGGCCCCTTCCTAAAGTGCTGCAAATGAAAGTGATGATATCCACAGTCCATGTTCTGCGTGCAAAATGACAAGCTATTATGACGCTAATGGCAAATGGGCTGCATATATGTAGCACTTTTGTACCTTAACAGACAAAGCACTTTACCACACACACACGCACGCGCGCACGCACACGCACACACACACACACCCACCCCCCTACTTGGGGGTTTGGTACCGTAACGGCCGACCCGCTCTACCTCCTGAGCCACGGCCGCCCTGATTAATAATAATATGGGGGACTCAGGCGTGTGTCAAATGGGTATCTTTGGGGGGGCTGCACATTTAATTGAAATATTATCGCAAACGCAAAATATCCAAATGTCAGAAGCTGCCATTTTTTGATCAGAGTAAAATGTGTGCCAAAACAGCAGTATAGTGAAGTGCTGTGGTGCTGCAGAGATGCCCCGGCCTACAGATCTTGTTCTCCAGATGTAAGACAACGTGTTTGTTTGGCACACACCCCAACACATGTCACATCATCGGGATTTGTAATCGTTTTTTGTTTTTTTTTTCCAGGGAAAATGGAAATTGTGATGCAAAAACGAGCATCCCCACTAATAGGGAATCATATGGCAATGATCGTGTTATCGGTCAAAATAATCGCAACGTGACTTCTTTCATTGTTTTTTAAACCATATCGTGCAGCCCAGTATCTTTCAAAGTTAACACTAGTATAAAATTCCCTCTACACATTACTCGCCCTCGCCTGTTGCAGCTCAGCACAGGAACACGGTTTATGAATACAAAGTGAGGCACTTTCAGATAAGCCTGGAATACATTTCTTGCCCACGAAGAGGACTGTGGATTTTGTCCCCCATTAGACGCACGTTAGGAAGGGCTCTCCGGAGGACCAGTATGAACAGGAGGAATGATTACAAGCTAAAACTGTTTAATGTACATCTGTGCATTGCGATATGGTTTTAAGACAGAGTCCTAAAAATGGCAACCTATTCTTTACATACATTTGTGGTTAGGAGTCAGGGTGCCGCCGTTGCTCTCTTCATTTAGGATTCTTTCGGTGAAATTTCGTGTGGGGAAAGCATTCTGGGAAACGTAGGAAGTCACTGACTGAAGCGGAAGCAGATGAGGCAAGCAAGTAAGCACAGTGCTCAGTGATTTGCAGGACGAAGCGACGTGTAGAGCTAAAAGCAGACTGCATTGGTGAAGTGAACGTTATGTAGTTGGGACCTGCGTCACACTGAAAGGCGTGAGCAGTTTCATGGAACGCAGATGTCCAAAAAGAATTTCCAAACAAATTCAGCCGAAATTCAGGACAACTACAGTGGGCATCGTTTCCATTTTGACCTGTCGATTAATAAATAAATGCTCACTGGGAAGTTTAGGCAAAGCAGGAACACAAAAAAAAGAAAAAGAAAAAAGCCATTTGTAACATTTAATCAAAACCCTAACTTAGCACTAAGGTGCAGTGCACGTTAAGACTGGTTGTTCGAGATGCACCAGATCGGTATTGGCCCCGATGCTGGCCTTATTAAGCAGAGCAGAGGAGATCAATCCACATAGCTTTCACATCGTGTCATTCTAAAATTCAGTGTTCCCACCATCGGTCCAAGTGGGCCGCCGACCGATGTTCTTAGCCCCACGGGAATCCCTGCTACATAATAATGCCCTGTGTATCCCTACATGCCAGCCAGGTCATGTGATCTGCACTCTGTATCCGCACATGCCTTTGGGTTTAGGTGTCAGCGTCGGGAGAGGAAGGATCATATCGGTGCACCTGATTGTATGTAAACGTGCCGGAAGTTGAACGCATGGGAGGAAAAGGTACAATTTGAAGTTTCCGATGAGGATTGGAAAGCAGCTTGTGCTAATGTTGACACTATGTGTAGAAAATGTCCCGCCGTAACCCTGTACAGTATAAACGGCTAATGCGGACATACTGTATGCAGCACCGGTGGAATTAAATAGATACCACAAAAATGTACAGAACATTTATGGAACTTTGTATCACTGTATTTGGCAATGCAGAGAGATTAGATCATTCTGGGAAGGGGTAAGAGTTACAAGCGAGAAGATGATTCCAAAACAGATTTTACTGGACCCTAAGCTTTCTCTGTTGGGCTTATACCCAGAGAAACGAAATTATAGTAGAAATGAGCAAGCATTTGTAGACTGTAAAGATTCGCAGACCAAGTGCTACTCAAGGGATAAAGCTGACGGTGTCAAGCCTTCCATTAGAAAGGATAACTTACATATTAAAGGCTAAACAGCATGTATTTGAAAACACATGGAGCCCTCTCATTAATTACATTAAGGATCTGGATTTAACGGATGAAGCGTTGGACGACGCAGGTTTCCGCTCTTGTAGAACTTATGTTATCCTTCAACATACATTTGTTTTATTTTACGATTATTAGAGGCAGGTTCTGAACAGATTGCCCTTTGCTCAAACAGCAGGAGCATTCTGGTTCTGAGTGTGGTTGTTTTAATTATTATTATTTTTTTAAAGTAAATTCAGGGGGGGGGGGGGGGGTGCCAGAGGATGAACTTTACCTCTGCTATCAGTTCAACAACATCTACTCTTGAGGTACCTTGAATTAAATTCAAATACTGACTAAATGCTGAATGTATAGTATATTGATGGTCTTCATATATATATATATATATATATATATATATATATATATGCAGTAACCATAAGCCAAATTAACCATCTACGCACACCTGTGATGAAGAAGCAACTTCCTGGCAAATAATTAACTACATTCATTATGACCCAGAGAAGATAAAATTATGAATCTAAATAATAGCTGTGACTGGCTGTGTGTGCAGTGAAAAACGCAGTCATTTCCAACATTTCCCCCTTTAGTGGTCCGCGTCAGGTTGGAGGAGAAGAAGCCTTTAATGTTTGTCCTCCAGTTCCTCCTAAATGGGTTTATTAGCATTCCTCATTAAGAAGCAAGTGGTGCAGCTAGCAGGGGGGGGGGGCATTTCAGCTCTCTGAACAGGCCTTGGTGAGTGCTAGCAATGCTAAAAACAATCTCTGTAAGCAGGAAGTGCAGGGCAAACTTCTCCTTCGTTCAAGGCTCAAGGGTTTGGTCAAGAATCTGAACATCTGATTCAAAATGTCAGATTTCTGCCATGTTGACCGTTGATACATATTTCTCGTAGGTGAATAGATTGAAAGCGCTGGTATTAGTGCTGATGTATAATTTCCACACTGAATTCTGGCTTTTAATATCAATATATCACCTACTCCGTGAGGGGACAGGGACGCAGGCCAACCTGCGATGCAGTCTGGGTGACTTGAAGGTTGCCGGTCCTAATTGTAAACCATTGGCTGGGACCTGATTCACCTTGCAGTGTTCACAGCAACTCCAATCAGAGAGGGAAGAAACGGCTTTCGGTTCACACGGTTTCTGCAGTGAAACCGCAGTGAATGGACAGCTGTCAGAGCGGTCCCCTGCCCCTGTAGGGACACTGTCCCCCCCCCCCGCGGCGTCCACTGACACTGTGCATCCGTCTGCATGATGCACCACTCGCTCTCTGCTCAGCCAAATGATCCGCCACTCCGGGTGGCATGTGATGCGTGCATGTTCGCCAGCTCTGCGCAGCCAAAGAGGCGCAGTTTAAAAAAAATTTAAAAAAAAAAGACGACGACGAAACACGCGCTAACGACACAGAATTAGCAGTGCGTGCTAGCATGCTAGGCTAAGCCTGACCATCCGATCTGTCACTCTGGCCAAGAGCGGAGGCAAGAGCACGCTCACCTTCTTGATGTTGGTGTACGTGTAGAAATACAGCTCCCTGCCGATGTTGAAGCACACCCGCTCCGACTCCTCGCTCGGGTCTTCGGGCTGCAGCTTGACCATAGAGACGCGGACCGGCGGCAGGAAGCCCGCCGGAGAGGAGTTGGCTGCGGCATTGGACGAGGAGGAGGCGGCGGCGGCGGCGGCTGCCCCGGGCCCCTGCAGCAGCCCGACCCCTCCGCCGGGTATCGGCCCGGGTCCAGCCCCTGGGCCCAGCGTGGCTCCGGCGGACGGACCCCGCGGCAGCCCGCCCCGCTGCTGCGAGTCCGAGAGGGTGAGCAGCTTGTAGAAGCCCTCTCTGGTCCGGAACTGGGATTTAATCTCATTGATATCCTTCAGAGCGCCGCCATCTCCGGCCATTTTCCGTACAAACAAGCCGCACAGGAAACTGAGATTGTGACCTGGAAATAATAAAGCTACAACGAAAAGGGGGGAGAAAAAAGGAGACCTAGAACAGAAATGGGAGAGGCGAGCAGCAGCAGCCGAGCTCAGCGAGGCCGACACGCGCAGCCGCTCCGCTCCAGTGCATTTTAAACCGGTACCGGCGACCAAACCACTGCTACCTGACAAATAAAGCCCGGGAGAAAGCCCTTCTGGGCCGGTGTAAGCATCATCCTCCACCGGGTCTCTGCCTCCGTTCATCCAGTGTGCGTAAAGGACGTGCGATGATGCGTTGAGTGGTGCTGCTGCTGCTGCTGCTGCTGCTGGCCCGGCCTGGCACTGCGCACTCGCAGTAACGCGGAGAGGGGCATGCGGCCCTGGACAGCGTGCCTCATTTACCCCTCATTTAACCCCCCCACCTGCACAGGACCACCCCGGAGATGTGGTGTAGACGCGAGTGTGCTACTTTATAGCCCCGCCCTCATGAATACGCAACACCGTAATATCTAACTATATATAAAAGTGTCGCTGGCACCTCTTTAAAATGCAACATAGAATCTCTTTATATGGAGAGAGATTAGTGCCACCAGAGAGAGCCTCATTTGAATTGCAGAAATCTGACACTTTCATGTTCATATTAAGCTGTAAAATTGCTTCTCCCGAATAAATGAATTCAAATTAAGGATTTGTAATGCACAATCTGCAACGGAATGCAGTGACTTGATTAGTTGGATGTAAATATTATTGACTGTATGTGTTTGCTATAAATTCACATTTGTTGTTTCCCAACACCCTCATGCCCCTATATTTGTCTGCAGAAGTCGTTCAAATACTACACACCATCTCCTTTATAGCAACACATGCACACATTAAGACACACACACATAGCACCACAGCTCTCCAAACTGTGACCTACTCGCACCACCTAAACACACTAACAGGGATCGACATCATTACGTTTCACCTTTCATTAACGGTAACCGATTTGCCCCATGTCCCCTCCAAGATCAACACAGCTCATCTTGTGTTAATGAACTTTATTACAGTGTAACGGCAGGGAGAAGTGTGCAGCTTTGGTCCAACATTGACATGCAAACTCAGGTTACAAAACACACAGCACGAGCAGCAGAAGTGCTGCTACGCTTCAGTCCTTCAAGCTTCCATGTGGCATCTTCGGGACGCCATATGTTTCAGTCCCTGCAGGCGGCTGCTGCTGCTGCTGCTGCTGCTGTGATCACAATACTCAAGGCTCCCCTTTTAGTGTCAGAGGAGGACCTTCCTTCACTATTCAGTTAGGGTTTTCTCAGCTGTCTGGATTATGGAGATTGTTCTGGATCTCACAAACCATGTTAAAATTAGCATAAATAAGAGCAGACTCCCCCCAGATTGAGGGATACAGGCTACAACACAACAATCCTCTTAGGTCAGTATGAATTTGCAACATCCTGCCATCCTTTCCTTTTGACATATCCCCTCTCCTCCCATTAGAAAATAAAATACTGTGGCAGCGCATCCATGTCCGTCAACGTTAAGGATGACGGGTGAAAGTCCTGGGTGGAGGCATTCATATAGAAGAGGAGTTGAGAGTTTCCCATGACGCCCTATGCCAGCAGACTCAGGGAAGCATGACGTAGTTCTCAGCAACTTCCAGGACATACAGGTTGGACAGCCCCGTCTGGTCCTCGGTCTGACGCGTCTCCATGATGACCATCCTGCAGCGAGAAGGTCAGGGAGGTCAGTTATGAATAAGTTGTAAGCTATGCATGGATAGAGGCCACACAAACGTTTCTGTCCATGATACAAATCCCGAATATAAAAGCTGAATCCACGTATAATCCTAATATGAACCGGCTTCACCTCTGTATTGAACAGACACAAAACAGCCATTTTGATCAAATCTAGCTTGGAAACAAGACTACAAGTGTTCATCGCATCAGACAGTTCCTACGTGTTAAAATACACTATGTTTAATATCAAAATAGTCTGTCAAATCAGCTCTCTGCATGGTTTTATTAGTCAGGCAATGTCGGCCTGACGGTCAGTCAGTGAGTCAGTCAGTCGGTCCACTGGTCCAGACTGGAACATCTCAGCAACTGTTGGTTTGATGTGCATGAAAACTTGTACAGACATCTATGGTTCTCAGAGAATGACTCCTAATGACTTTGGTGATTCTCTGACTTTTCCTCTAGCGCCACCATCAGGTTGGCCTTTTTGGCTTTTAGTGAAATGCCTCAACAACCAATGGCTGGCTCAGCGGGCCATTCTGGTACACGCGTTCGTGTTCCCCTCAGGTTGACTTATAATAACTTTGGTGACCAGCTGACTTTTCATCTAGCGCCATCATCAGGTCAGAATTTAAATTTGTCCAATACTTTGGTTTATGACCAAATACCCACAAAATGAATGACATTCGCGTCAGCCTGAGCTGTACTTTGGGTTTAGTGCTAATTAGCAAATGTTAGCATATGTTGGCATGCTGGAGTTAGCAGTTAGCTCGAAGCACCGCTGTGCCGAAGTACAGCTTCACAGAGCTGCTAGCTCGCTCACGACTCTTACTCTCGTTGGACTCTGGGGGTCCAAAAACTGGCAGGTCTTTCTGCCGCATACGGAGTGATGTGTTTTAACATCTCCCCGAAAACAGAAGCTGAGCTGATTAGTTGGGAGTAGCAACAAAAGCCACCATGTCCAATCAGACAAAGAAAAAAAAAACTTTTTTATCGACAGAAAATCTAAGCAAGCCGACGTTAAACACATGCTTGTACCTGTCTGACTGCACCAGTCTGTAGATCTTCCTGTGGTCGGTGGCTTCCTCCAGCACATCACTGAAACCTTGTCGTCTCCTTTGCCAGCCGTGACGCCACACTGCCAGCAGCGTCTCCTCAAAATACACTGGGCAGACGGACAGACAGAAGTCAATGCTGAGCCCTGATCATCTACAATATGAACCATCTCTGGTTTGTAACTGCATGTTCTCACCTATAGACTCAACATCATGAGAGAAGGTGGTCTCATGCGGCAGATGCCTGTTGCTCTTCAACTCCCCCTCCAGACCAACTATATGTACTGACTCTGTGGAGGAGAGAGGCTTAGTGTTGGAATACCACCAGCTGGATCAGTGTGGCAATACGGAAGTAGACAGAACACGGACAAAACACAAGCGTTCACGTGCTATTATAGATCCCATCGTTGCAATTATGGGCAGAGCTGAAAGTATCTGGCAGATCGGTCCCTTGTCTAACAAACAAACACCTGAACTTAACAACCTTCACAGTTTCTCAACCACACTGCTTCTGCCCATGACTGTGGTGGGATCCATTATTGCACCGCCTTTATCTAAATTCTTGTACTACTATTAGGGATGTACTTTTGACATCAAACAAAACCCTGAAACCGCCATGTACTTAATTGGCCATATCACATATTTGAGAATAAACACCAAGCAAATAAAAAACATTTTTTTAGGGTATTTTCCATTATCAAGATCCTTATAATTTCTTGCAAAATGAGTGATTACTTGTACCTCTGTACAAGAAGCTGCTGCAGAAATTCAAGCAATTCCCGGTAATACCATAATACAGAAAGCACCATAATACAACGACATACTGCGCCGTAACAGGGTGAGTATTATGTCCAATAGGTTGGGAGTGGACACATCAACATGAACACATGGGCAATCTAATGCAACCCAACACATTGTCCATGCAACACAGGGTCTCGTGTTCAGTGGGACAAGGAGGTGTTGATTTAACTCTGGTATTTTTGAGGCCATAGTTGGTAATGTTATGTGTTGGAATGCAAAATAATGTACAGATATTTGTGTTGTTGTGTGCATGTCTGAAAAATATTCCATACTGTGAGCGCTTTACTATCAATGCCGGACGTGCAAAGGAAACGTGTCTTACTTACTTTCTATGAGGATGAGCAGCGAGCTACTGTCCAGCTGGTTTACTTGAACTACATCTGGGCAAGGCTTCTCTGTAAGAACACAGAAACCGACAGCGCAACCACACCACCATCAACAAAAACACAAACAACAGCGGCAAATGTAAAATGCAGGAAGTGTAAAGGGAATTCAGGTCGCGGTGGTGGGTTTAAAGTCTCCATAATGCAGTGTCAACCTACCGAGGCCAGAGTTGGTGAACCAGGATGTGTTGGAGTTGAGGTTGATGTATTCTACAGCGACTGGCAGGTTGGGGCGGGACCCCCGAGAGACACCGATACACACCAGCGGGTACTCCTGCTGGGGCACCACCACCATCTCAAACACACGCACAGGGCTGGGCAGGGGGAAGTCAAAATTCTGCAAGCAGGAAAGAGGAAAGGTGTAGGTCTCCTCTCAAATGATATTTAGCCGTGGTTTTTCATCTCTCATAGGGCAGCAAACAAAGCAGACGAGTGTTTTGTTCAAGGACAATTAAAAACACAACCTTTTAGTCACGGCATGGGTCTACCAATGAGTCTATTTTCGGCGCCATAACCATTTTATGGTCAAAACGTCTAAAGCTAAATCATAAATTTAATAGTGACCATAAAATGTTTCATTTCCCTGCCAACAGTCATCTTATTAGCTGCTGTCAGTGTTAACAGTCCAATAAAAATGGTAAAGACTGAAAGACAGGCGAGTAACAAAGATAAGCCCATGGCATCACACTATGCATCGTTTTAACTTGCACACATTTTTCGTGTATTTTAATTATGAATATCCTATTTAGTATTCATGGGTTTTCCTTCATCACAGTATGTTATACCGTTCCTCTTTGCTCACCCTTTTAATATACGACCTTCAGTGCGAGATGGAGCAAAAATGTGTGAACTTTACAGGAAGAGAGAAAAGGAAATTTTGACGCAATTACACATGAAAATGCATTTTTGACACATCGTGATGGAATAATCCAAAAGACAGTCTTTTTTTTTTCTCATTTCCTTGGACCTCTCAAAGAAGCCTGACGCCCGTGTTGCATTTGCAATTTGCTGCCACATTCCCACCGAGGTCAAATAATCTCAGAAACGTCTGGGTCAAAAAATCCTGTCCTAGATGTTATGTTGCCTTGCATTTTTCTCTGTGGGAAATCCCAGTTTCCAGCTTTTTGACTTCTCTGGAAAACAGCATTAGACTTAATAAGCCAGGTTTTGGAAATCTTAATGGCTCGACCTGTTTGATCCTCATATCAAATTGTTAATAGAAGTGACATACATCCTGCTTTAACTGAAAAGGCTCAGGTTTTTGGGGACTCTGATAGCCTCATTCCTTATGAACATGTATACGGATGTCACTGATTCACCTAAATGAGCTGATTCACTTTTGTCCCCCTGAGGACTGAAATAGTACATATAGTACAGAACGCTTTTTAAAATAACCCAAGGTTTCATGCACATACCTTAATGAGCATGAACTTGTGCATGGGCTCGTACCACTGCAGCAGCACCACACTGGACTCCAGAGCACAGCACAGGAACACACAGCTTCGCTGCATGTTACCTGCTACAGGAGGCACGACAGAATACAAGTTTTAAGTTGGCTATCTCTCTGACCCAGTCAACACTGTAAAAGTGTCTAACGTACAGGAATCCGCCACCTTTAGTGTTCATAATGTAACGGAAATCCTCAAAATAATTTGGTTTCAAACCGTGCCAAAGGGAAGCAGAGAGGTGTAGAAGAAAAGAAATGTGGAAACTTTTCCACCGCACCAACAATTGAACTGCAGGGAATTAATGCCAATTTTATTCATATGTATAACAAAAATTGTCTCTGCACAGACATAATAAACTATCAAACATGACATTTTGTCTCACCAACTGAGCAGGTCTTGCAGCCTTTGGTATCAGGTATTTTACACGTCACTGCACATTTCCTGAAGACAAAACAGATAATATAGTTTTCAACCGACACGAGCAGATGTGGCTTTTTGAGACAAAATGTTCACAACCAGAGTCCAGCGGTACCTTGGTAACAGTCTGTGGGTCGGCAAGGCAACCATCCTCTGGTCTTTCCGAGCCTGTTCATACAACTCCTTCAGTAAATGGGAGTGAAGCTGCGATGATTTACCTGTAAACACAAAGGTCAGACGCAGTTCGAAACTTCATTTTATTTAACCGATCCATCCTGTTGAGAGTCTCCGCAGCCAAACACTCACATTCATAAGTATGGCCAGCTTAGAGACTTAAGCACCTGAGTTGTTATTAAATCCATGTAAATATGCAGAAAACGCACAAACATGTATGTAGATTAGGTCACTTGCCTGCTGACCGTCAAATATCTTGAATGATATGGTGGTCAAAAGACTACTAATATGATACATTTTGACCAGTTTCTTCTTTGCGAACTTCACCCTGATTCAACTGATTTTTAACTCAACAAATCAAATTATTTCTACCACTTAGAAATGATGAATTATTATTTATATTATGAAAGAATAAAAGCCTCACAGCCAACAACACATTGGGGTTAACATTCACAGCGGAAAGGGAATCAGAAATCCTTTGAGCTGTTAATTAAAACGTGTCCTCTCATTCGTTGGCAAGTCCTCAGCACGTTCTTGAAACCAAACATCCCAGTGAGACTTCTAAGTTCTCATTTAAAGACGCGTTTGACTTACCTGATACAGACATGAGGACGTTATTGATGGTGTAGACCCAGGTACACTTCCCGGGATACAACTGAAAGAGAAAGAGAAGACATCCGTTCATTCACTGCTCCGGTGTCTCTTTCGAATGCACTTTAATCGCTTTACAATGCAACAGCACTCTGTTCTGATCTAGTGTGACTTATTCTAGTCTGTCAGACTCATCTTCAGTATTTTGCCCTGGGATTTGCAACACAATAACCTTAGGGACAAAATGTTGGCCAAAACAACGTTACCAAAAATGAAACCAGACCCCTTTTGCCAGAGTAATTTTGGGGACTCACTTCAATCTTCCCACAACCCACCTGTTCTTTCCAACCCAAAGCGTTTAAAACACTGATCCACACTGTAGCTCTGTACTGATTAGATAAAAGGTCCTACCAGCTCCATCGTGGCCTCTGAGCCGTTGAGGTTCAGGGTGTAGATTCCTTCCTCTGCGCCCAGGATCAGATGCTGGTCTGCGGGAGAGAGAGGGGAAACATAGGCTGGTCAGACAGACAAGCAGGAGTTTGTTAAGCCGAGATAGAGCGAGAGAGCAGGGAATTTACTGTGCATTTTATTTGATGATACAACCTTTGGTAGCTGGGTTTTCCCAGGACGTGGAGCAGTTTAATTTAAGAGGGCAGCCATGGAAGATCTTTTTAAAGTAGACCTGGACAGAGAGAGAGGATTTTTCAAATTGTCAATATTGTCTTTAGAAGTTTATATCTGTGATGTAACTTGAATTCACTACATGAAACCTCATACCAGAATAATTGTATTTATCTGCCTTATCGATTAACAAACGGCCGCAGTGCTCCTACAAGATGCTTAGTGTTTAAATGGTAAAGGTTAATGAGGTGACACAGCTGAGGTTATTGTCAGTTTTAAGACCACAAGCTTACAAAGGAGTAACCTTCAGAGAAGGAAATACATTTTTGCAACATGGACAACATGTTTACATGTATTCCTCATAGCTCATAACTATAAAATAAACACCCAAACTATACTTCAGGTATACAAATGCACAATATGTGGGTATTTATAGACACAGTGAATTGATGTGATTATGTGCATGCTAACAATGCATAATATACTATAAGTGTAATTGTGTTCTTACTTATTTTGTTGTTTGTCTAATTCTTCTGTTACCCATCCCATTAATTAATAACCAAATGTACAAAGAAACATCATAATATTATTGCAAAAAGCATCATTAAAAAGAAGCATTTGGGTTTCAATACTTAAAAAGTCTGCAAGTCTTCAGTTTTGTCTGCTGGGGCTTTTTGATGCAAGATCCAGCCTCATAATCTTAAACGCGAGCTATCATAATAGATAAGGAGCCTGCTGAGTCTAAATCGTTGATAGTTGCTCTTGGGTGAGACACTGTACAAACACATGGCCCGTCAAACTAACACCCCCGCATCGCAGGCACTCTGCAGCCGAGTTGACATGAAGGGAGGAGAACTTCTGGCAAAGAAGCAGAAACTCACGGGAGGTTTCTTCATGACGGGGCTGGCACACTCAGCAGGGTCCTGAGAACAAAAAGGAAAGCCTCGTGATGAGTGCGTCAGGGCGCATTGTGCAGGAGAGACGACGTGGATAATCAAAAAGGAAACGGAGAGACGTTCCCCCGTTATTTACCGCTGAAGCGTCTGTACATTTTACCACATTTCATTCCTGTGAACGCCTGCACTACATTTCATCTCTACCGCCGTCTGCTTTCTCTTTATTTTAACACCACGTCTGTGTCTCCTGGGGATAATTTCTTCTTATCATAGTAGGTTGTGTACCGGCTCTCTTAGGAACAATGTCACAAGTACACACACACAAAAAAGGAACAATTAATCTTGTTTTTCACCTTTGATGGGGTTTGCCGTCTGCGTATGCCTTTAGGGGGGAGCTCTGGAGGAAGGAGGTCTGCCGGGCTGTCATTGAACTGGACAGGGAAGGACGTAGGGTCTGGATCGCACACACACACACACACACACACACGCACACAAACACAAGCACACAATAAGAAACTGTGTTATCATTTGCACTGCATTCATATAAAAAGGGACATGTATTCTCTGTTGTTCTATAGTTGAAAAGCATCTGTAAAAAACTGTTTTCTTAAAGGGTTATGAGTCTCTGCGTGCAGTATAGAGGTGAGGCGGCTCACCTGAGTGTCGGGAAGATCGTGGCTTGGGCGTAGGCCGGACGTGCGTCCCACTGGAGGTTCTGATGAGAGGGGTGGGGGCGTACAGACTGCAGGGTTTCCTCGCCCGATCGTCTTCCCCCGCCATGCTTTCCTCTGAGCTGGTCCTCGCTTTGGGCTGCAAAGCATGAAACAGTGCGCTTGGTGAACACACTTCCTGAGTGTCTTCTGCGTTTACATTTGAAATGCTGTGAACTGAAATGACAGAGCAGGTCTGATGTTGTTCAAGGGCTCACTAGCTGATGTGGGCTCACTGTAGCAGAGTTATTTTGACTTCCTCTGCCGTTGTATGAGTACGTGCAATCATTCAGTCATGCAGGAGTTCTTCTGTCCTGATATCTATCCTGATCTTGGGCCCAATTTTCCTCAAACAGATGTAAAAGTATAAAACCTTCCAAGTAATGTGATAAAATGTACAAACTATTAGTTTATAATAGAGTAATGCTTTCCAGTTAACACAATAAGCTACTAAGTAATGGTCAAATAACATTTGCTAACTAATATTTAATACTTAAACAATATCAATGCACACATTTCAAAATTGTCACTCAATATATACACTACAATTTCATCATTGCCATCATAATTGTATGTACTATGATTTTCTGAATCTATTCTGTATCCTGTCTGTCCGTCCTGGGAGAGGGATCCCTTCTCTGTTGCTCTTCCTGAGGTTCTCCTGATCATTTTTATTCCCTGTTAAAAGGTTTTTTTTGGGGGGGGGGGGTATTTTTCCCTTAGTCGAATCGAGGGTCTTAGGACAGAGGGTGTCGTATGTTACAGATTGTAAAGCCCCTTGAGGCAAAATTGTGGTCTGTGATATTGGGCTGTATAAATGAAACTGAACTGAGTTGAATTGAATTCAAAAATGTGTTTTTTTTAAATCGTGGCACAACCTCTGGAAAATGGATGACCATGAAAGTCTTCTGCAGTAAGTGTTAGCACCTTGCATTTCAAACTTCAGCCTTTACACGAATGCGATGAAAGCCAATACAATGTGACAATCACCATATTAACAGGTTAATAACTGTTTTAAGTACATTTTCATGATAATGTTGTTTTTTTTTTGTTATCATATGTAAATAGGGTGTAAAAACACACATACACACAGCCCTGTCACTGTAATAAACACACACATAAAAGCATGTTATTTGCTCCCCGTCCACTCAGTGATCACCTTTGGGGGAAGAGGAGGCGGGGTTTGATCCGGTGGCAGTATGAGACTGTGGGCAGAGAGAGTGTGTCTTCAGTCTGGTGTGTTAATGATGCAGAAACACATTGTTACAGACGTGAGTTTTTGTGTTTATTCAGCTAACCTGGTGGCTTGTATCGTAGGGCTGAGGCGGACAGAAGACAGAGAGAAAGTGTCAATGCAATCTATTGACATTACTGCATATGATCTGACTGTGTATTAAGGAAACATGAGGAAAAGACTGGTGGCAATAAGGTCAAACTCGCTGTTAAATATGTCTAAGGGGGCTCCTATCCTGAGCTGGAACGAATCAAATAAGAACATTTTTCATACAATCATCTGTGTTTGTAAAGTACTTAACGTTCATGACGGCTGAAATTCAGCAGTGCTATGGAATGAATCATTCATTCTATGGTATTTTGTTAAACATGGATTTGATTAAATCGTGTTGACGTTTTCTTACATGTCCACGTCATCGTAGTCATCGTCTGAGTCTGTGTCCTGATCCCTGCGAGAGAAAAGAGAGGTTAGATACTTTAATCAGACGCTGGCGTTTGACGTGACCCCGTGTCTGTGACCGATCTGTGATCCAGTTACCTCGCTGGGGACTTGCTACTGCCGGTTGACCCCAGTGATCCCAGTGAAGGCCTTAACTGTTAACAAACAAAATAAAAATATACAAAAAACTCACATGCAATTACCAATATCTGTAAAAGAGGTTGTACTCCATGAGCAAAAACTTACAGATGCACAAAAACAAAAGGTAGGACGGAGAAACGAGAAAAGACAGAACCAATGGTCACAAATTCCACACTAAACTCTATTTGTTGTGTTGAATTAATATTTTGGTTTGCCTTATGATAAATATGATAAATATCGACTGTGTGCTCAAAATGATGCCAGGAGAGATCCTAATTAAGCCCTCCACAGAAAACAAAGGAGAATTCCTGAACACAAAGTCACAAACCTCTGATGAGTCCTCTAGTTGCTGCTGACATTTGCAGGACATGGCAGTTGTATATATCTACTATAATGCATGTTAAGTATGTATTAACGAAAGTGTGTTCAGTATGTGTATGTCCTGTATGTTTAGACATGCGTACTGAACACACAGTACAAATATATATATGTATACTGAAGGTTTGTATATATGTATATTTTGTCTGCATTTGTATGTACATAGATACATAAAAATATGTATGTAAGGTAGATATCTATGTATGTACTGTATGTAAATGCATACTGTATACATACATAGATATATATACACAGTGTATGTTTGTGAGTTTCTACTGTAAATATGTTTGTATGTATGTTGTGTATATATTTTTGCATGTATGTACTGTATATATGTACGTATGTATGTACTGTATGTTTGTATGCATGGATGTTTGTCTAAGAAGTCCTACTACTACATCATCATTACCGTTGCGTTCGGTGATTCTTTCTTCACAGGCCTCCGCGTGTAGATCTGTTCCACTGAGCAACCACACAAGCAAAAAGACACAAACACAGTGACACTTTTCGCATCAACATTTCGGGCCAACGAGAGCGACGGCTGAATAAATCTGGGTTCTTTCGCCAGCATTATTATCGTCCAGCAAATACGGAGCAACAGGGATGAAAAAAAATGTGCCAAGACGGCAGGATGATTGAAATGGTGCGACCCCTGCAATATTCACACAATCTTCACCGGCGTAAATGGAGATGAAGCGCTGAGAACAGAAGTAATGGCCAAGTAAATGATTCATTAAGACGAGGACGCACAGGTGAATAGGACTATCATCCTCTCTCTCTAAATGCATATAAATACAAACACTACACTAGTATTAGGAGTTTGTGCTGCTATAAACAGATTGATTATCTTATGTTCTGTATATGCTGTATGCATGAATTAACTATTAGGAATTCTTTTTGATTACCCTTATGTACTGTACATGGTATGAAACCATAGATGTATTTAAACAACTGTCTTAAAACAGACCATCTGATAACCTGAAATCTGATATTCAATCTCATGGTAGTTAAAGTGAAAGAGTGCGTGTTTTCTTACAGCTTATGTCAGAGTTTGTCCTCTCTGCCCGGTTGTGTTTGTTGATAGACTGGATCCTCTTTAGAGATCCAGGAACCATCACCTTAAATCAGGTACAAAGATTCAGGTAAGCTTTGTGCTACACTGTTAAGGGTGAATCATGACCGAGCAGGCTGTTAATATCTATCGCGAGCTTTATCTCAATTTCTAAAAATAAAGTGTTCATAAGAATCTGGTTGAGGACCTCCAACTCGTCGTCTTCTGTCACCAGGCAGGTCCTCACTTTCTCGGGGTGTCGATACTTCTCCAGCAGGTCCAGCGTCAGCTCCTGGCTCAGGCACTGCTGGGTCAGAAACATGTGCTGCGGAGAGGGGAAGCGGGACGGACAGGAGTCACGGGAAGGGAAGAGGACGGAGGAAGAGACGGGTAGCACAGACTAACAGAAACAGTAAGTAAGCAGAAGTGAGGACGATGAAGGCTGCAGGAGGCAGGACGGCGGTCAAGGCCAGCTCAGTCCGGGCCAAGTAAAGACAAAGCTCACAGGAGGCCGCGACGGAGGAAAGACTCAAACCAGACGGAGACTGGATGTCAGTCCGAAGATTTTTAATACCTAAAGACTGAGCTGTGGTCAACTGTTTTAAACGTGAAATGACACTTTTTTTTGGCCACTTGAGGGCAGCGGAAACAATTCATGAACAAAGCGTTGACATATCATCTCCTTTTAAGTTGACACGTTGTCCGTGTTTATCAAACAGTTGCTTATTTACACATCTAGAAGTTGCAGAGCGTTTCTGGCCATCTGATGAATGTAAGTCCAATATTCATCCAGCCTGTCTTTTTGGTCCCCACCAACTCCTGAGGGAAATATCTGCCTCTTTAGCTGCTGGATGCGCCACTGTGTTCACCAGCTGGTCTCTAACTGCGTCTGTCTGCTGTTTGCTGCTGAGCCGGTAGTGTACGGTGGGTTTTTAGAGCTTTTTCTCTGGAAACAGCTGCCTGCTGCGCTCTGAGAGCGGTGAGAGTGAGCCAGTACAGTACAGTTGTGGCCCGGACGGCTAAACAATGAGCTGAAACTCACTATAAAGGTCCGTAAAGCAGAGGGGAGCTGCAGATTCAGCTGATGATTCTCTATAGGTTCGGCACTACTAGCGAGCCCTTTCACATTGACACATTAAATGCCCTTGAGGCAAATTTGTGGTTTCTGATATTGGGCTGTATAAATAAAATTGACTTGACATTGTTTTTAATTTGTCATTTGAGGCATTATCATAAAAATATCAATGATAGCCGCTTTAGAGGTTCAATATCTCTTTCAAACTGTCCCCCGTGACAGTTTGTGTGCATAAACCTGAGGTGGGGCATATGTGAGCAATACTGACCGAGAGCATCTTGGAGGCGCTGGGTCTCTTCTTTGGGTTCCTCACCAACATGGCTTTCACAAAGTTATAAAACATGGAGGACCTGCAGACAGGAGGTATTTTGGCAGTATTTTACAACATGGAACTTAAGAAAAAGAGCACATATAATCTACATACAATAGTTCATAAATCCCTATAGTATGCACTCATATGATGGATGATTGTATTTAGATCTTATTTATGTGCTTATATTAACACACCAGTAGGAATTACTTCAACATCAATACAACTTGTTTACATTTGTTGTACAGACCCAGATACTTCCACAAGCAGTTTAAGTTTTCTTTATCTGACCTGCGGGCCCCCCCCCCCTTCTCTCTCTGTTTCAGATTTAAATATTTTACGTGTGTAAACATACACACTAAGAAACCGCCTGGCCGAGGCTGCAAATATAAATGCAAGACCAGAAAGTTGCACGTGATCATAACAACTCGACTGATGTTGTAGGAAACATTTGCACTCACGATCAAATGATAACATATAGTGCTGAAGGTTTTTATTTACCATTTAGACTTGTCCTTCAGTTTAGGAGGCTGGTAGCCGCTCTTGGACATGAGAAACAGGACACTGCAGGAAAAAACACAACAGACCACGTTCAATGAGAATCTCTGTGTGTGTGTGTTTGTGTGTTTGTGTGTGTGTGTGTGTGTGTGTGTGTGTGTGTGTGTGGGAAAACAGGGCGATTGCGCGCATGAACATACAGACAGTCCGCCGGATGTGTGGGTGGTGGAAACAAAGACCCATCAGTGCTTATGGGTGGGAATGTGTGTACATACAGTACGTTTGTGACGTGGACTCAAGTCAGAGTCGAGTCCCAAGTCCGATGACTTCACACTCGATTTGACGAAAAACAAAATCAAATCAAAAACCCTTGACTTTATCTTTAGCACCAATGACTCACGAATTCTCCCCACTTTGAAATGTCAACGTCCCGGTGAACTAGAAGTCACTGCAGCAGAGACACAGACAGATATGTTCTTCTTCTTTTCACACATTATATCATTATATGATTACGAACATGATTATTGCCTTTAATTGACAGTTTTCATCAGACCTACTTTGTGTGTGTGTGTGTGTGTGCGCATAGGTGTAGAAATGCTCAGGCACGTGAGAGGGCGTGTCTTTCAGTGTGCGTTTACCGCAGCGGGTGGACATCAAACATCGGCGGCTGTAGCTCTGCCAGCTCTATGGCTGTGATGCCCACGGACCAGATGTCACACAGTTCATTGTAGCCACCTTTAATCTCCACTGCTGCCACCTCTGGTGCCATCCTGAGGACGGGGGGGGGGACAGCAACAACTGAGTTTAATTGCGCAGACACCGAGCAGAAACCAAGCAGAGCAGATCTACAGTCACACTACAGCTTTTTGTCAGAGGCAGAGCCGCTCCAAAGAGAAATAATCTCATTGGTTGGGTTGAAATGTAAAAAAAAAATCACAGCTCCTGTGGCTGAGTCACAAACTGTAACCCAGTGAAAACAGCAAGAGCTTAAAGATTATGAAGCGAAGCAAAAATGATTCTAAATCATCTGGGTTCGTTTCAGCAGTAAAACTAACGACCTCTTAAAGGTTGCTCATGTCATATATTTCATCATGTTGAAATATATATGACAAATGTTAAATATCACTGCAAAAATGTTTGCACTCGGCACTCTGCTGCTTGACACGTCATTTCATCATTTAGTAAACAGGATATACAATGTTGTATTATATGTTAGTTTGCCCATGTCTTTAACCTATGCATAACAGTGTCTAGAATGTCATTTTGTCCCTAAATGTTCAGGTTCCGGTGTGTACGGAACGACATTCAAAGTTGCAGAGAGATTCATTTCTGGGTTTTGACCTTACCAATATGGCGTCCCGATGAAGGACATCCGCCGGGCCAGAGTGGCTGTGATCTGAGCTGAGATGCCAAAGTCAGCTACACAACAGAGGAAACCAAAACGATTAATAATGACCACAATAACCAACTCTTTCAATTTTAAGAAAAGATACACTTGTCATATTTGATAAGGACTTAATTTTCTTATGTCGCTGATGCGCAAATTGACAAGGGTTCTGCAAGTCTTGAGCGAATATTATCATGAGTAATTATTATTATTATTATGAATAATTTGAATAAAATCAAAGCCTTGAATACAAATTTAATGTGTCCCTTGTATTTCTACTATTTCTTTCAGAGTTACTGCTACAAACGGCTCCAGTGCATAAACCCAATTTTTGGAAAAAGGTTATTTGTTTATTTCTATTTTAAGGTGGTTCTGTTTTCAATGCATGCGCAAATGCATGCAAACACATCCTTGAGCATTCCCTAGTATTTCTTCCTTCCATGGATTAAAATGGCAGCCGAAATGATGCATTCATGGGAAAATCATGTCTAAAAAAGTGAAACGACAACCCTCAACAGAATTTTGCTTTGGGAATGAAACAATGCTTTGCAGCCGAATATTAAGTGTTGGATTCAAACAACAAAATAACCAGCGGGAAACACTGCACAGGCCCATTGAGTCCCTAAGTAACGTACAAACGAAGCAGCAGAAATGTGTTTATTGAACCGCCACATTTCCGCCGAGTGACTCATCTTAACCACACCGGTACGCCGACTGCAGAGCAGACAGTGTAAAGCATCCACCTACCCAGCTTGACCTCGCCCTGATCGTTGAGGAGGATGTTGGCCCCCTGGAGGCAAAAAAGAGGGCGAGAAAAACATCAACACAGACACGACCACAGAAACATCTTATCGTACTAAGAGTCTCCTTTACCCACTCAGTGATCTTTAACTGAACCCACACAGGACAGAAATCTGTTTAACTCTCTAATGAAAAGTTCATTTTTTAATGGGCATTCATTGTTGCAGTGTGCTTAGTATCTTAATTATCGGCAAGCGTTTCTGCTGCACTGCCTTAATGAGCTGAATTAACATAATTGCTTTAATCCTACATTTCAATGTAAAGGTTTACTTCTCAAGTATTTTTCCATCCTAAAGTTGTAAGATGAAAAGGCTGAGAGCTTGGGATTTCTTCCGTTTTCCTGAATCAACATTTTAAAATGAAAAGACGCTGGATAAAATAACTAAATATCGTCTACCGGCTGGTTCAATGAAACATAATATATAGATCATTATATTGTCCTATTAATCTTCAGGAATACATACAAGTCGAAGCCTAATCTTAAGCACAGCGTTTCGCCTTATTCCTGTTTACATTTTCCCCTGCTGCGGCAATGACCCAGTTTTTGCAACTGCAGTCAATTACCCAGTTTTTGCAACTGCAGTCTTAAAGTTTCATCTGCTGCCTAGTGTGCACGTAAACGCAAGATGCAAGTAGACATGTCATTACATTTATGACACACTTATAGCATGTATTCACACACACACACACACACACACGCTGACAAACGCAAGTGCACACGGTGTCTTTCAAAAAGTGACACCAGAAAGTGGCCACACTGCTTGTGAACAGAAACCATGGCTTCCTTTGCGCATAAATATTTTGGCTTTTCTGTTGCAGCAGGTTGACCATGTGAGAAGCTGACCAGAAGGTGGCAGAAAACGGACTTGCTCCCAAACTGTCCTGCAATGCAGTTAAATAAAATAAAAGACAACAACAAAACTAAACAACACCCCCCCCCCTGCACTCACACACACACACACACAAACACACACACACACACACACACAAATTATCCAACCATTGAGGTCACACTGAACCGCTGCAGACAAACAACTACCGCAAAGATAATGGATCAAGCCTAAACAGAATTTAGCTTCAAGAGTTTCAGAGCTTAATCGCCTTATTGAAAGTGGGTCACAGCTATATAAGAGTAAACAAAAATGTAGATTAAAAGTTAAAAGCCCCCCCCCCCCCCCCCCCCCCCCCCCCCCCCTCCA